>JAGXEW010000076.1:600000-1067572 GCA_030684275.1 Acipenser oxyrinchus oxyrinchus | reverse complement strand
GTGTTGAGAATATGGGTGATGAAAACGGCAGCCAGCATATAATAAAAACACCTAAAACAGACACATCAAAGGATTAGTGGGGTAGGGAGGATACCACTGGAATAACATTACAACACCACTGTACCTTCAATGGTAGCACTGTGGATTTGGAAATAAAGATTCTACAGTGGTTTTGATAGGATATCAGGATACTACAATAGAATACCAGTGTGCTTTAATTCAAGCCATTGCCTTGATATTCTTCTACCACAGTATTGCCACTGAAGGACACCCGGGAAGGCTTATACTAAATCACTCTGTAATTACAAAATATATACTACTGTTAAAAATAAATTACTTTCAGACTGTTGAGCAGCCTCAAGTATCTAATGCAGTAATACATCATCAAGTATTTCGTACAATAAGTGACTTCTGAGTAATATACTGCATAAAAGACTACTTGAAAATGTATTTTTAATGACAAAGAAACATCATTTTAGTGGCTCATACAATTTAAACTTATGCTTGTATGATTTGATTTACCCTAATTTAAGAAGAACAAGCATTTGACGAATTAAAAAATATATATATATATATATATAGAGAGAGAGAGAGAGACAGCCAGATGATAGATAGATAGACAGACAGACAGACAGACAGACAGACAGACAGACAGACAGACAGACAGATAGATAGAGACAGACAGACAGGCAGACAGACAGACAGACAGACAGACAGACAGACAGACAGACACAGACAGACAGACAGACAGACAGATAGATACAGACAGACAGACAGATAGACAGACAGACAGACAGACAGACACAGACAGACAGACAGACAGACAGACAGGTAGAGACAGACAGACAGACAGACAGACAGACAGACAGACAGACAGATAGATAGATACAGGCAGACAGACAGACAGACAGACAGACAGACAGACAGATAGATAGATAGATAGATAGATAGATAGATAGATAGATAGATAGATAGATGAATAAACTCGTCCTTTTCTTACCCAGTACAATAGCTAACATTTGGGTTGCTTTTTTCTCTTTCTGTTGTGAGATTTTCCTCTTGCTCAGCATTGTAAGGGACGTCTTTGTTTTGCCATTGGGCATGGCTTTGATCTCGAAGGCTTTGGCGCTTTGGGGAGGATGATGTCTTTCGAGTTCCCGTTCTTCTCTGCCTTGACGGGGCTCTCGATGGACGAGGGCAGGGCAGGGCTCATGCATTGGCTCGCTGTAGCCGGCACGGCGAGATGGCGGTTAACCGGGGCCAGTTTGTGCTTTTTCTTCTCTGGAGAGCTGCAGCTCGTCATCGGGTCCATTTCCATTTCTTCTGGATGGTGCGCCGCTTCCTGAATGAGGATCAGTAATACCAAACAAAGCCAGGTAAAGATACATATAGCAAGAACAGTAAAGCTAGGCATGTGTTATATGCTGGGGATACACCATGGTTCTTAGTGGGAAATGCAAAAACAATGAGAGAAGACATAAACAGTGAGGAGGTTCAGCCCTGAGAGGCTTATGTCTTTACTCAAATGTTTTTAACCTTTTAATTTTCCGTTGCTGTGGAAACTCAAAGCTCAACAAAGCCGCTATTGTGACGCCACAACTACAAGCCGGCAACTGAAATATAAAAAAAGTGAGTACGCTTTGGAAGAGCCATGTTCTTTGTGTCTCAGCCAATCACGTGGCAGCATTTAAACTGCACTGCTATTGCAGAGATCAACATATCAATGGAATCTTTCGCTACCACTTTATTTTTACTGACAGGAAACTGCCGCTTGACTTTACGATAACTGTGCAGAGCTTCACATCCTCGGGGTGTGTGCATTTGTCCTATGGAGAGAAGAGAGAAATGTTGCCATAAACACTGAGGAAAAAACTATTACCTGGAGCAAAGGAACTAAAAACTGTGTTTGTGAGAAAGAAAATCAATTACGATTTTTAAATATTTTTCCCCAAGAAGTATGAATTTTTTTTACATTTTTTAATGATATGTTCAATCATTAAGAGTGATTCTTTAACTGTGTTAAAACAGAAATAAAAGATAAGTCTGTGTACAGGTGCTTTCAGGAGCTGCTCTTCAGTTGTAATTGCCTGCCATAAAGGTATATGGCACAGTCGGGATCATCCGAAGTCCAGTCCTTTGTACATGTGTAGTGGTATACACCTGTATATTGCATGAACGTTTTGTAACATTATTGCATCTTGGGATTAACTGTAAAATGCTCTAAAGAACCCAGCTGTGGTTCGACTGATCAAACCAAAGTTTCTTTAGTTTCCCATCGATTTTATTGATGGAAGGATGGAAACATCAGCCCTCCGGCCTCTGGTCACCTTCAATGGAACGTGCATTTCAGACTCCACTCCGCGGCTGCTGCGTTTGGTGTTGACACGCTTTCTTCTCTTTCTGAGCACCACGTAGATCTGGACATACACCAGCAGTGTGATGATGAAAGGGACGTAGAAGGACACAATAGAGGAGTACACTACAAAAGCAGGGTTTGCAATGACACACTGGGCATCATCTCGGGTGGCTGAAACAAACAAGACAAGCAGCTATTATCACAGCAGGTCTGCTCTAGCTGAAACTACTGGGGTTGATTCAGAACACCAGGGCCAGATTTACTACACATTCATCCAGTGAGAAGCTGCCATTGTTTTCTGTACTAGGAGCAAAGACTGTACTGTAAAGTCACAGAACATACACTATTCATACCATATTGAAAGTATTACAGAACACACGCCGATGTTTACAAGACACGCATTTCCTTCTCTTAGCTGTATCCTGTGTTTTCCGTATTGTAACTGTGTGGAGGCTGTGTGGTCCAGTGGTTAAAGAAAAGGGCTTGTAACTAGGAGGTCCCCGGTTCAAATCCCACCTCAGGCACTGACTCACTGTGTGACCCTGAGCAAGTCACTTAACCTCCTTGTGCTCCGTCTTTCGGGTGAGACATAATAGTAAGTGACTCTGCAGCTGATGCATAGTTCACACACCTTAGTCTCTGTAAGTCGCCTTGGATAAAGGCGTCTGCTAAATAAACAAATAATAATAATATATGCTAGTGAAATCTGAATTACCTGTGTTGTTCAAACCAAACAGAAGTGGGCAGGATATTGCAAAGGACAGCACCCAGACCACAGAGATCATGACTGTCACTCTCCGCTTGGAGCTGTACCGTGTGTTATACAGCATCGGCATGGCGACGGCTGTATACCTGGGGGGGGAGAAGGTCATATTAATTCTACCATCTCTCAGCTTCCCTGGGGCTTTGTTTTCTATGACCACGGGATCCCTCACACAGTCTTCCCATGCTGTTGTAGTCTCTCAGGAAATGTTTGTCTTTCATTAGTTTTTGTTTTGACACTGCATTGGGGGAGTGGTCGTAGTGGTGGTGGATGCATTTTGTTTCATGTATCTAATACAACAAGTGTTGACCGTTTTAATATTGAGAGTTTTTTTTTTATCAGAATCTATGTTACTTTAACTGAATGCAATGGAAGAATGACAGACCAATCACATTGTTCCAAATCATGCTACCCTGCTAAGCAGAGCTTGACCTAAGCAAAGTAATTCCCTGAATCCAGCTGTGTAATACATTGGTTTCCATACACTGTTCTTGTTATATAAAAAATAATCCTCAACAGAATACTCATTTGTGGAATAACTGCTCTATGAATATACATTGTGTACCCTCTACATATCATTGAAATCACCAGAAAAAGATTGTCAGATTTTCTTTCACAGCACCCTTTCGAAAGTCAGCGTGAAGTTATAGTGGGTTGTGGACAAGACTCATTCAAAGAAGTCCCTTCAAAGCAGTGCTCTTACCTGTCAATACTAATAGCACAGAGATTGAGGATGCTTGCCGTACACATCATGACATCCAGGGTGACAAATATGTCACAGTGGATTCTACTAAATCTCCACTCGCCAACGACCTGGAAAACAAGAAAACAACAGAAATAAAGATGATGCCACGCAGAATAAATGCCAGAGAGCTCCTGAGTGTGAAGCTATGCTGAACTAGACGTTTAAGATAGAATGTGTGAAAAGAAAAGATTCTAATTTCACACATTCTACACAAGATTCATGTTTTAGCGATGATTGCTTTTCAAGTGTAGTTTATGAAGAGGTAAACATTTCACATTTTAATAAGCCACTTTATACTGCTCATGAATTTCCATGAGTTATTTTTATGTGATGTCACAAGTTCAGTGCGTTTAAAAATCACCACCCTTCTACACCATTACTTTATAAACAAATATCTTAAAATGTGTTTCATTTTTTTATACTTGAATAAAGATTTGTGCTTTTTGCTTTGTTCTCTCCTGTGGTCTCCATGGTAGCCACAGTACTGGAATTCTTTTTCCAGTTAAAACTAGTTCCATTTCATGAGCGACAGAAAGCTGTGGCGTTTCCTGATGTAGCCTACAGCAACGGAGCAATCTGATTGGTTGGGAAGGTTGTCATGGTGCAGAATTATATATCATTATTATGAAGGACCAATCAAGAATGGCATTACTGTAGATTAAACATGTTATACACTGACTTTGGTTAATTTGTTACATGATGTCATTACAACTTGTTAAACTCCTGGCAGTATTGTAAGCATCTGTTCACATACAAAGGATTGTTATGAATACATGTGACATGACAGTGGAATGCATCAAGACCTGGTTATTGCTTTGTTGCAATATGAGAAAATGATTGATGAGCTCACAATGTAATTACTTTGGGATTCTCAACTCACACAGCATTCGTAATTATTCTCACAAAACCTATGAGCTTGCAAGAAGAAGGGTGCGCTTTTAATTCCCTCCGGCAAGAGTCCAGAGCCCTAACCACTACTCCACACTGCTCCCCATTCTTGAGTCTCTAGATCCTGTTTTCCATAATGCTTCAATATAAAGCTTGACTTCTTTAACTGAAAAAGTGATCTTACCATCACATGTTCTGTTATCACTGTTATCCCTGAAGACACTCAAAGCATTGCAATCATTTACCAGTAGAGGGTGCACATTACATTTCCTGTCCAATCATGACAACTCCATCCAAAGCAGTGTCCCTTGAATATTCCCTTTAAAATAACACAGCTCCCAGCCTTGTACATGCGACATGCCAAATTCACAAAGGGCATCATAAATCAATTAGGCAAGCAAAAAGTGCTGTTTCCCCCTTAAAATGATTTCATGTCAGATGTGATTAACCAATTCATCGCTGAAGACAGACGCCAACGCTAAGCTACTGTTTCCTTTGGCAACAAACTAGCCTTTGATACATAGGACACAAATGAGTTTCCTCCAGGAAAAACCCACACGCTCTGAGTTATGTTTTCAAGTCAGTTAGATTCCATTACGACCAGCCATTGATCTTGTTTATGTCACACAAGATATCAATACGCCTCTGTAGGTGCTGCAGAGTCTCTACTTCTTCTAGTGCTTGTAAGAATAACACTGGAAGGTATTATATGTATATATTCTTTCTTATGATGGTAAACAGTAAGGTCTGGTTCACAGTTAACACGTGGTAGTCCAACACTGGTGCTTATCAGGGTCTGCGGAACCCGTTACAACACAAAAGCGCAAATATATTCCTCAACTAACATGAAATCTGCTTTTAATCCTTGTTGGTGATGAATGATTTGTATTTTAGGATACGAAAAGTGCACAACAGACACGACTTTGGACAAAAAAATATCTCAGAAAGAGAGAGAGAAAAAAAAACACAGGACCAGAAAATACAGCAGAGAAGATAAAAAAAATGAAAGAAGGGCAGACTCAGTTTAATTCAACAGCCAGCAATGCAGAGCCTAAAATTCACAACCCTACTCCAGATTACACTGCGTAATAAAACATGGCACACTTACTTTAACGCAACACAATGTGTCCTTTAAATGTCAGAGACGTGTCATAAGATATAAAAAGGAACACGCTCGTAATGCATGCATTTGACCTTTAAGAACATCAGCAGATAAATCTATCTTCAGGACAATGGACTGGCGTGGTCGTGGTAGTGTGGCTCCGAATAATCATTTAAACAGCTCATTTTAAATGCAACTAGGATAAAAACGTAAATAAGTGAGGCATACATATAAATGGTAAGAACATAAGAACATAAGAAAGTTTACAAACAAGAGGAGGCCATTCAGCCCATCTTGCTCGTTTGGTTGTTAGTAGCTTATTGATCCCAGAATCTCATCAAGCAGCTTCTTGAAGGATCCCAGGGGTCAGCTTCAACAACATTACTGGGGAGTTGGTTCCAGACCCTCACAATTCTCTGTGTAAAAAGTGCCTCCTATTTTCTGTTCTGTATGCCCCTTTATCTAATCTCCATTTGTGACCCCTGGTCCTTGTTTCTTTTCAGGTCAAAGAAGTCCCCTGGGTTGACATTATCTATACCTTTTAGGATTTTGAATGTTTGAATCAGATCGCAGCGTAGTCTTCTTTGTTCAAGACTGAATAGATTCAATTCTTTTAGCCTGTCTGCATACGACATGCCTTTTAAACCCGGGATAATTCTGGTTGCTCTTCTTTGCACTCTTTCTAGAGCAGCAATATCCTTTTTGTAACGAGGTGACCAGAACTGAACACAATATTCTAGGTGAGGTCTTACTAATGCATTGTAGAGTTTTAACATTACTTCCCTTGATTTAAATTCAACACTTCTCACAATATATCCGAGCATCTTGTTGGCCATTTTTATAGCTTCCCCACATTTTTACTCTAGCCTAATAGCATTACTTTTACAAGCTCTCTTGCATTGTACAAAAGAACACAGATAAATTGCATACATAATCAACGGTTTGCGGCTGACAGTTTGGAATGAGACTAAATATTTATACTGACTTCTTTTCATTGTTGCAGGGCTGTAGTAATTGCTCCTTTCAGCAGCGTGTGGTACATTCATGTGAACCAGAAATAAAGGCTGAAGCACAATGTGGAAATGAGATTGAATTAATGGAATTAGGAATATTAAACCAATATGTGAGTGCAATATGTCTAGATGAAGTAAAGCTTAGCCATGGAGTTAATGATCCCCAGCTATCCCTAAGAAAGGGTGACATGAGATATGAGACGGGAGCTTTTGTGACAAATTCCTTTAATGCACACATTATAAGAGATTATTAATACGAAGTGTCACCAGGATCTAGTTTTGAGGAGTGGACCCCCCAACTCCATCCGTGTGTCTCAGAACCTCTGCCTTTACTAATAGACAAAGCTGTATCATTTACTGAATACACACTTTTCAGAGCTTTTGGGGTTCAATCACTTGTCGCTACATCACTATGTGAACCAAACAGTTAAGGGAACTACTTGCAGCAGTAGGATGTTCTACGACTTCTTAATGTGTTTTTGCTATACCATTCTGTATTCTGTTTTCACAGTACCGTACCATAAAATGTATTTTTAATAGCCTGTGGTGAACTATTAAAATACATATCCGATTATTGTGCTGGAGTTTTCTTTTTCACACTGTCATTTTAATTGGTAGGGTTGGGATTTCAAAATATGATTTTCTATGCACAAGTTCCTGCATTTTCTATAAGGTACTCCCTTCACCGCATTTCACACATACCAGTCTTCTGTGTCATTATTTGAGTTTGAGTGGTACATTTACTGCATGCATGTATGTAAAGATGTATGTAAAGATATATGCATGCAGAAACTTTATATCTATCTATATATATATATATATATATATATATATATATATATATATATATATATATATAAAGAAGAAAGTTTGTCTGCCTGTCTGTTCCTTTCTTTTAAATTTGAATCTCTGATTCAAGATACACAGCGATTACAAATGATCTTGCATTCCATTTTAATTGCATTTCTGCACAAGTCCCAATGGCAACATTTAAAATGTTCTAGAGTTGAAATGGAAAAGTGTATAATGTCCACCCATTGCTGTTTCAAGGTTTTATCACTGTACTGATGGGGCATTAAATAGCACGATTACTATAATAAAGGCCTGCATTATTATGTGCCAGGAAAGATAAATAAGATATGACCATTTAGAAGCTTCATTGATTAAAAACTAACAACACACTAGATAACATAAATATTACAATTTGAAAACACGATTGAGATAATGAATAATAACACTGTAATTCCCAGAAGCAGATCAACACAACGGATTTGAATCAATTATACAGTGCTCCCAATAACATAGATAACTGGTACTGGTGTGTAGCTATATACTTTCATTGGAGTGTCAATACATTGCCATTGAAAAGCATTCCTCCATTTTGAACAAACTAAAGAAAGGTCATGTGACCTGCCAGTATATATTGGCAGCCATTTTTGAATGGGCTTTTGAGCTACAGTGGGTCCTTTTATTCAACACCCAAAACCATCCTAAGTAAAGCAACCCCTATGTTTGTATGGTTACAGGAAACACCAGCAGATCTGTAGCTTCAGAGATGAAAGACATGAGAAGCTGATTAATTACAGTACCTTGCTGTACAACCCTTCCTGCTCATTTATGTCTACTAAAATTTTCTAATCAATTAATATCTGTGCCCAAAGTATGCAGGATTGTAATATTACTGCAGCTAGTATACAGCTTATATAAGCCTTTGTGTTTTTCCCTTGAAGAATATCAAACACTTGCTAAAAGAAGAACTTCTCTAATGCACTCTACTTCGTTTTAGATAATTGGTATGAAAGCTTTATTTCTTTCACAAGCAGTTTTTCTTTGGTCTTGTATCTCCTGTTAATGGAACAGAAGGAGGGGGAAAACAGATGAAGGTATTCATTTTTGTTTTAAATTTCTTCCATCAAAAGAGCCCCTTAACCTTTCACTTTAGCAATACCCTATAGAGGTACAGTCTTGAATCACAGACTCCATTCTTACCACTACTTGTAAATGCATGATTAACTAAATAATATTGATCCTAGTAACACAAGGAAACATCTTTGTAAATGTACACAAAGTAAATGAATTAATCCAAAATGACCAAGCTTTTAAAACCAGGCTTTAGATAAATACTTATGTTCCATGAATCGGCATCTCTACTGTTTCCACTGTAGAATCTGTTTGGCTTTTATTTTTTCTCTATCAGCAGATATCATTGGCTAAAGCTCCATTTCTATGTAACTTATTGAAAATCTCTTATTTTCAAAAAGAATACTTCATGGCAGCTGTACATCGTGTTCCACAGCGGATGAACAACAAGCTTTGATCAAAATGAGCTTCTGGGGAGAAAATGAACCTTAAAACAAAAGACAAGAGATTCAGAGTCTGTGTTTCACCCCACCTGTATTCCCTTGTGCACTAACATGACCCTTACGCTCTCAGAGTTCTGATTTCAGGATGATTTCAGGACACATAAAACATGAAAATGTGCTCCGTGCTCGGAATGAAGTTCAAGATTCAACGGTTCGCACCTTGACGTGACTAGCGGAGAGAATCTGTTCGCTTTTATAATTCCTGTTTTAAGATACGATAAGCCTTCATAGAGTCATAGAGGAGAGCAGCCTTTTACATCTAGTGTTGATCTTGTTGTGAATTAGAGGTCTTTGGGATTATAATAGGTTTGAAATGTCCTTTCGTTAAATCTTGTTACTGATGTATTATTAATCAAGACAATATGACTGTATGACTGTAATCTTTGTTCGCATCGCACTCAGGGGTGACCTCGTGTAAATGCCAAGATGTAATAAGACAATCCAGCTTCACAAACTGTATTCGTTTTCCAAGACTCTTGGACAGATTCCAATTCTTGTCCTTGGCTTTTTTTAAAGGTGTAGACCCTCATACATGTGATTTATTATAAGAAGGATTTACTTTACATCACAAGCACGTGCTGAGAATATGAGTGTTAGGAATAATTCCAATGCAATGTTAATCTGCACAAAAACATTACAAAAATGCCCAAGTTAGAATGAAAGGGACCAAGGACCTTTTTTTTTCATTGGCAATGACTTCACATTTCACTGCTGCCAATAACAGCGGCTGGTCTTGTAGTGGAAGTGGAAATGGGATTGGGTGCTATGTGATTATAAAACAATGTGACACCCTGAGAGATGCAGGTCTCACTCTTAACTAGAGTACAGGAATTGTAGGTCTTACAATAAAAAATCATGACAGAACATTACTGGCAGAGCCTGAGATGAATGTCTATAATCAATGCATTTGCTTGACCCTGTGACATGCTTTGACTGATAAAAAGACCAACATTTAAGATATCTCAAAAGGAAAAAACAGCCCCACGAAATTAGCAATTATCCTGCAAAATCTTTACAAAAAAAGGTATGTTTCAAAACAAAATTAGACGGTATTACTAAATATATATTATGAAAATACTGCTATTGTATTGAGAACCAGTCTTGATTTGTATTATTTTCATACATCAGTAATGATTATTATAATATATTAATATAATTTACTGTACTGGAAAAGTTTCCTCCTATTTCAGTTTTTTTGTTTGTTTTAAATGTCACCAGTGTAACTGAAGAGCATCTGTGAAGAAACAATGCTGAGCATTACACTTACTGCTTCAAAGTCTGAAGGACTTTCCACGTTCAAAAAATGACTGTGCATGAGTGTTCTAAATCAAAGCCCAGCAGCTACAAGTGAATACTTTGTCACAAAACTGCGAGGGTAGTTCTGTAACCGTAATTCACTTGCTAGCTTTGCCACATCAAGTGTGGATTAAAACCAGGCGACATGCTGAGAAACTTGAATACTTTTTTCAAAGATCACATTTTCTGGAGTGGGGGTCCTCAGGAGGACAAAGGCCAGCTCGCAGGTGTCCACCTGAGCTCACTGGGCTCTTGACCGGTCGGGTCTGCTGTAACGCGATGAGAAGAAGCCATCTCTGCGGGTTTGCCTTCCTAACCTGCAGGAGCGCCAGAGCCAATGCGACACTCCTGGGAAATTGAACCTGAACTCCCTGACTGTATGACTCACCCTGCACACCACTCTGTGAGCCACTCTGGGACCCAGGATATGGTTTTATTTCAGTATTTATTGTGTTAGGTATATATATATATATATATATATATATATATATATATATATATATATATATATATATATATATATATATGAATTAGAGGGTCAATATATCCTTCATGGAGGAACATGCCTGACAGATTAATGATAGAGTCAATGAGCTGCAGTGTTAAAACCCGTCACTCTTTAAATCATGTTCAGACCCTGATAAGTAAAGTGCATGGGTCAAAACGGACCACACTAAAAGTGATTGTCTTTAACTCCAAGGTCATTCTGATTTTGGAGAATGGGTTTAAATTCATTCAACATGTTTAAATTCACAAATTACCATTGACAACAATACAGCATCTGTTTCCATTTTTCTGTGTTCTCCAGATTCAGTGATGTACTGACATGGATAATAACTGTGTCCAAATGCATTATGGAATTAAACCAAAGAAAATGTATTTTGGTCCACTTTAATACAAGTCCTGATTACCATGACAAAATAAAATAGTCAGAAACGAATAACTACGATCAGCTAAATAACACATGAGTGTTACTAATTTCCATAATTTTATATTTGGCAAAGCTACTTAGTAGTTGGCCTTTGTCAGATAAATGCCCTTGAAATAGTTACATGAGCATTAACTTGTCTGTTTATTGTGCACATACAAGTTATGTCTAGAAATAATGTTGTGCAAACATTTTCTTAGTTTCATAAGGTTTATACAGTGCCCTTAATTCCTCTTGACTCTGGAATATGCGGAGCACGTTCTTAATAA
Organism: Acipenser oxyrinchus oxyrinchus; assembly: GCA_030684275.1. Taxonomy (NCBI): domain Eukaryota; kingdom Metazoa; phylum Chordata; class Actinopteri; order Acipenseriformes; family Acipenseridae; genus Acipenser; species Acipenser oxyrinchus. Next base: position 1,055,849 of record JAGXEW010000076.1, on the reverse strand, counting down.
AACACGTTTAACAAAAAATGAAACTAGGTTAGAATACTGCATGCAGGCTTGTCATAGAAAAAGCTGTGGATGTTATTTCAGTGTAACCTGTGAACAGTTGACCTCCATAAAGCATTGTTGAATTTCTTTTTTTAATGCCAAAGGCTAATTTCTGTTTAAAGTTTGATATGTCAGGTAGATTTTGGCTGATCTTCATCCTTACATGATATAAAATGCACTGCAGTGTCTGTACTATTCAGTCTTTTCACAATTGCTTGTCCTTATTATGCAATGGGCTTTTATGTGAGCTCTTTAATCCACACACAAACATATTAGCATTATCCAGCCTCTATCCAGAGGAGAAACCAGAATGTGCATGCTGTCATTACGAAAGAACAAAAATGCGCTGCAGATTTGCATTCGTGGGTATAGAGCAGCCAGAAAATGTTGTAAGTATATTACAGATTATTATATAATTTATAGACAAGTTAAAACAGAATTTAAATTATTTTTAAATGGTAATAAATTTCAATAACTGAAAATACAACTGAAAACATATATTAGTAAAATATTATATACGAAGGCATGCAAAATGAAAGCAACTGTGATCAATAATTGACTGTTACATCTCAATAAAATAAACAGAATTCTAAGTAATGCATGCTATCCATTGATCTAGTAGGAAACAATTTGGAGGATTTAAGAGTGTGAGAATTTTTTGTATAATAATAATGATCAAAGCGCTTTGACTTTCAAGCTACATTTGGAAAGAAAACGATTTGGGCTTCTCAAAGACTGACTTTCCCCCTCCCTTTTCCACTTTGGAAAGAAGATCATCATCTGTTTCAAGTACCACTGTGAAAAACATCAGAGGAATACAGCACTCTTTATGATCAATGCACCAGCAACAAAGCTTTCACTTGCAGAGAGGGAGTGGCGGGGTGATCCACGGTGTTCTGCAAAACTTCAAAAAATGCATGATAAGAAATACAAACACCCGGTAAACAACAAGAACATATAAGCTTAAAGATAAACCACTTGGGGCTTTCCATTATGGATTTCTCTGTTTCACAACTGCAATCGTGATCAGAAGATTGGCAGTTTATCATCCTTCACTTCAAACGCTTAATCATGAGGTAGAACATTAAGAAATTCAAGCTGACAAACAGACACTGATTGAAAATATTAGCTATAAAGCTGGGATACTATAAGTTCCACCTCAGCAACACAAGTGTGCTTGTACTGTAAAATAAAACAGGCCACTTATTCGAGTGGGGAAGGGTGGCTAATGTAATGGGCTGGCTGTAAACATGCTCTTTCCAGAGAACGGAAATGGATTTTCCTGAGGCAGTACACTGCAGCTCTGACCTCAGGTACATCTGACATGGTTTGTTGAACTCAATTTACTTGTGGGACAGCAGGACATTCAGCAGGTGCAATCTGTGGGAAGCACGTTTTCTTTTTGTCTGTGAATTCAATGCATTCAAGACATAGAACAACTCATGGAGATATAGGACTTTGTCAGGGTTGAGGGTTAGGGTTAACATTGCTCTTTTCAATAACAAATAATACATCATGCAAATTTGATCAAGGATCTAATGTTGCACCTCTGTTTTCAAAGATTGTGAGATGTTGGGATAGAGGTAGCACAAAGTAATGGAAATAATGGCATTACAAAATAGTCGGTGTGTGAGATTAGCTCCAGCTATGGCCAAAGGTTTTACAGCATCCTATAGAATTAACTCATTTTGCTTGATAAAGGTGAATGAAACATTAAATACTGTACGATTATTATGGCTTCTGGTAGACTTATATATATATATATATATATATATATATATATATATATATATATATATATATATATATATATATATATATATATACAGTACTGTGCAAAAGTTTTAGGCAGGTGTGAAAAAATGCTGTAAAGTAAGAATGCTTTCAAAAATAGACATGTTAATAGATTATATTTATCAATTAACTAAATGCAAAGTGAGTGAACAGAAGAAAATCTAAGTCAAATCCATATTTGGTGTGACCACCCTTTGCCTTCAAAACAGCATCAATTCTTCTAGGTATACTTGCACAAAGTCAGGGATTTTGTAGGCATATAGTCAGGTGTATGATTAAACAATTATACCAAACAGGTGCTAACGATCATCAATTCAATATGTAGGTTGAAACACAATCATTAACTGAAACAGAAACAGCTGTGTAGGAGGAATAAAACTGGGCGAGGAACAGCCAAACTCAGCTAACAAGGTGAGGTTGCTGAAGACAGTTTACTGTCAAAAGTCATACACTATGGCAAGACTGAGCACAGCAACAAGACACAAGGTAGTTATACTGCATCAGCAAGGTCTCTCCCAGGCAGAAATTTCAAGGCAGACAGGGGTTTCCAGATGTGCTGTCCAAGCTCTTTTGAAGAAGCACAAAGAAACGGGCAACGTTGAGGACCGTAGACGCAGTGGTCGGCCAAGGAAACTTACTGCAGCAGATGAAAGACACATCATGCTTACTTCCTTCGCAATCGGAAGATGTCCAGCAGTGCCATCAGCTCAGAATTGGCAGAAAACAGTGGGACCCTGGTACACCCATCTACTGTCCGGAGAAGTCTGGTCAGAAGTGGCCTTCATGGAAGACTTGAGGCCAAAAAGCGATACCTCCGACGTGGAAACAAGGCCAAGCGACTCAACTATGCACGAAAACACAGGAACTGGGGTGCAGAAAAATGGCAGCAGGTGCTCTGGACTGATGAGTCAAAATTTGAAATATTTGGCTGTAGCAGAAGGCAGTTTGTTCGCCGAAGGGCTGGAGAGCGGTACACGAATGAGTGTCTGCAGGCAACAGTGAAGCATGGTGGAGGTTCCTTGCAAGTTTGGGGCTGCATTTCTGCAAATGGAGTTGGGGATTTGGTCAGAATTAATGGTCTCCTCAATGCTGAGAAGTACAGGCAGATACTTATTCATCATGCAATACCATCAGGGAGGCATCTGATTGGCCCCAAATTTATTCTGCAGCATGACAACGACCCCAAACATACAGCGAAAGTCATTAAGAACTATCTTCAGCGTGAAGAAGAACAAGGAGTCCTGGAAGTGATGGTATGGCCCCACAGAGCCCTGATCTCAACATCATCGAGTCTGTCTGGGATTACATGACGAGAGAGAAGCAACTGAGGCTGCCTAAATCCACAGAAGAACTGTGGTTAGTTCTCCAAGATGTTTGGGCCAACCTACCTGCCGAGTTCCTTCAAAACTGTGTGCAAGTGTACCTAGAAGAATTGATGCTGTTTTGAAGGCAAGGGTGGTCACACCAAATATTGATTTGATGTAGATTTTTCTTCTGTTCACTCACTTTTCATTTTGTTAATTGATAAATCTAATCTATTAACATGTCTATTTTTGAAAGCATTCTTACTTTACAGCATTTTTCACACCTGCCTAAAACTTTTGCACAGTACTGTATATATATATATATATATATATATATATATATATATATATATATATATATATATATATATATATATATATATATATATATATATATATATATATATGTTTCAATCCTAAAATTCTAGGTGATGCAAAACCTTTGGCCAGAGCTGTACTCTAGCTTCCTTTTTCCACATGGGTACTTTTGTCTTCACAGTAATGAGGTCTTCAGTGATCTAAACTGGAGATATCAGATCACTTACCTCTAAGTAAACAACCCAAGGCATCACGAGTGTGGCTACCAGCAGATCTGCCACGGCCAGACTCACAATCAGATAGTTGGTTGTTGTCTGTAGCGCCTTCTCTCTGGAAACTGCCATACACACCAGCACGTTGCCAAAGATGATGACAAAGATGAGCAGAGTCAAAAGCAGCGCATAGTAATTGTACAGGTGCTTTTGGTTCCCATCAGTTCCATTGAAATTGTCAGTCCAGTTCCCATCATAGGTTTCGTTATATGCATACGTGGCAAGGGTATCCATGGGTATTGAATGAATGGGGCCGCTGCCGTCTCCTGAAAAGGGAAGAATGAAACAGTGGATTAAAAGAGTAACAGAACAAAATGCTGCACTGGGTGATACACTGCTGTTAGGGATTCTGTGATACACTGCTGTTAGGGATGCTGTCCCCTGTCGATGAGATGAGATTGAAAAGCATGAATGCAGACGAGCAGGGCTGTGGTTAAGATACCCGCTTGTGGTGTGTGATGTCGCCGGTTCACACCCAGCCTCTGCCCTGTTACATGAACAACACCACAAAATAGCAAAATGTTATTGTGGGTCACCGTTGGTAGATGCAGGTACTATAAAAACCCCTTTCATTGGCCTTCCGTTCATTTTGGCTTCATATAATATGCCCTTAAATAGCTCTGAACTGTGCAGTACTGTATATTTTATCAAAAACGTTTTTGATGAAATCAGAAAAGCTGTTGTTGTATATGACAGATGTTTAGAACTAACAGTGTCGTGTTGTAATCACAGGATAGCATGATTTGGAAATCCAATGGAAGGGAATGGCAGAGAGGAGCCACTTCTCATATTCAGCAATATGCTAGAAAACAAGATGCTGTGGAAGTAACATACTATATTGGTATAAGGTTTGCCAAGTGGAGGTCCTTTCAATGAAAAAATACAGTGCCCCCTTAGAAAGGTTTACCATAGTAATTTGCAGTTAGGAATCCTTTTCCTATGGTTATACTATTTAAGCATCGTTTACAATGTCTTGCCGTTTTTAATATGCTTTGAAAGCACCTGGCTATGCTGACTGTAATATCAGCAATCTCAGAATAGCACTTTATCTATTGAAACAGATGTATCTTTTTTTGTGAAAAAGATATAAATACCATTCCACAATGTGTACATGTGTGCTTTGCTAATTTAACTGTGCTTACAAGTTAATTAATACAGTTAAGGCACATATGCACAATAAAGAGCAGTTTACAAGCTGCAGGGCAAATGTTTAAAAGATGAGTTTGGCTCGTCAGGTTTATTGCAGAGATGCCTGGAAAAGCTAATTATGATCCCCTTAAAATTCAATTTACATTGGGAATTGAGCAGCTGACAAGTCATTACGTTTACACTTTCTCTGGGTGAGACGACCTTTTGCGGTTCAGACGACCTTTCATGGTTCACAATCTCATTACAAATCCATGTATTAGGAAGTCCAAAAATGACAATGAGATGCTTTATGCTGGAATTGCTATTTTATCTTTTATTTTTTTTTAAGTTATAATATGGATTTCGACGTCCTGTCTTAGGCTTGTGTTTTTGTCAGCATAACAACAGGAGTCACAGTTTTTGTTAGACTGCTGCACAAATACTGACGTTCTGCACTTAGCACATTGTTAAAGAAAACCCTGGCATTTCCTGTAAGGTTGTGAGTTTAACCTTTTAGAGCATCCTAGTATTACATTACCAATCTGTGTTATTAACTGCCACACGGTAACACATATGTTTCAGGAGAGTTTGACATTACAAGGTAACACAAAACTATTGTTTATGTGCCTTGAATCTGAAGCACCGTGTTGAACTCTTTGGAACGCCAGCAGGAGTACAGCTGGAGTCTAAAGTTCAATCAGGCTGGTACGAGACTGGATTATCTGCACTAAATACTCCATTTGAAGTCCCAAGTAAGAATTACAAAGGCTATTGATCTCACTGCTAAAGAGGAGTCGAATTTGCTGTCGTATTGATTCTCACATTTTAAAAATGGCTTGGTAGGACATTTATCTTCAAGGGAAAAGCAAAGCCGTTTTAAGCACTGTACACGAAAGCATGTTACCACAAGAAAACCTCTTTTAATTACTACTTCAGCATCTGGTAACATGCCTAATTAGAACCATCAGAAAGAAACATGTGTTTGACATTTCTTGTGGGCTGTGGTTCTTGCAAACCTATAGGCTCCATATAGGGGCTTAAAAAATAAATACTGTTCGTCAGGTGATGGGATATTCTGTTCTCTAGAAGGTGTCGTGATTTAGAGGTCTAATTTATCTATTTATTAGCAGATGCCCTTATCCAGGGCAACTTACAATTTTTCCAAGATATCACATTATTTTTACATACAATTACCCATTTATACAGTTGGGTTTTTACTGGAGCAATCTAGGTAAAGTACCTTGCTCAAGGGTACAGCAGCAGTGCCCCCCACCTAGGACTGAATCCACGACCCTCCGGTCAAGAGTCCAGAGCCTAACCACTACTCCACACTGCTGTCCTAATTTATAAGCATGAATAATCTGTGTAGCCAACCGACTGCCAACTAGGCTTTCAGGTCTACTCTTTCCCATTATGACTCAATTCCAACAGAAGTATGGAGATTCCTAGGGCCAACAAAAGCAACAAGGGAGGCAGGGCTTTTTCTTGTAGAGATCCTAAATTATGGAATGCTCTGCCTTCGTTTGTCAGGGAAGCTGGGACCGTTACAGTTTTTAAGTCAAGACTAAAAACGCACTTTTATAAAATGGCTTTCTTATCTTAGTGGGTAATACGTAAAGACTACAGTGTTGTGTTCCCAGAAAAAAAATGTTGGGGTAAAATTTAATTCGTAATTGCAAGTGGCAACTTTCTCATTTAGATGAATTCCACCCGCTATTTAGAATGGCTATATTTAAAGAATGATAGAATGAATGCCAGGAATGTTCCACTGGGCTGTGTAAATTAAATTCCTTTAGAGTCATTGTTCATGTATTGAATAGCTCATGTTTTTCTTGATGGATCATTGATTTTAATAATTCCCTATAAAGAACCTCAATAAAAACAAAATGCATGTTCAACAAAATGCGAAAACACTGTTCGTTTTTTTTCTATTTTTTTTTTTTTTAATTTATTCTGCCACAACATCCGTTGAATATTAATTAACTAAACAAACTATCAAAAGCAAAAAAAAAAAATCTATAAGGCAATTACTGGAATTAATACAAAATGGGGGACTATCAATATAGAACAGAAATATGTGAATATGCAAGATTTACAACTCAGGTCAAAAAGGTGTTTCTTCTTTTCTGCCATACAAAACATATTGTTTTTACAAAAAACAATGTTACTAAACATGGGATGTTCAAAAATATCAGTTATAATAATGACAACAAAGGGAGTCATGAATCCTTGATGAATGACTACAGATAACGCAGGACTGTATCACAGTGATATTGCTGCTATACATCTTCAGGATTGAGATTTAATCTTTAACAAACAAACTGAGAAGACAGACGCTTTTCTTTGCTAAGCTGAGATACTGGTGGAAACTGCATTAAGGGGCTTGTTTGCTGCTGAAAGATTTGTAAGAAACACACATGCTGAATTTAAATTGTCCCCTGAGATTACCATTAATTAATATATATATTTTTCAAGGTCTCTGAGCACTGAACAAAATCACTGAGTATAAACCCTGTCAAAGAGAAAAGCCTTAAAGCGTGAGAACCCACAACATAAACTAAAATAAATGACATACTGACCGTGTTACTAAAGAAATACCGAGAAGATTGTAAAATGCATGCAGAGCAGGGGCATAGGACCTGAAGGCATGGGCTTTGAATATGGAGGTACATTAATCAATGAAGTCTAAACAAAACAGGACTGAAGGGGTGATGAACCAACGACTAGGCGGTCAGTAGTGGTGAACCTGCCTTTTAAAGCTTACAGTAATCCAGTCTTGAGGTAATATGGGCATGAGTAAGGGTGCATAGCAGTGATACTGTCACTTCATGTGTCAGTAGAAATTTGTAGACAAGCAAAAAGTTCACCAGAGGACTGATTGTTTATGAGTCATGTCCCTGCCTGAAGGGATACAGGCAGCGTTACATGAGGCCACTAATGAGTACTTTATCGCTAGTCAATGCATTAATTTCTGAAGAGAGAAAAAGGGCAAAAGTAATTCACTTTTTTTTAATTGTGCTGTTCAAAATCACCTTGAATCAACAGAGATCCAACGAATCTTCACAGATGCATTGTAGCTGAACCACCTCAGAGAGTTCCCTCTCTTGAATGATAGAGGTGGTAATCACAGAGGGATGGGCATGTACAATTTGAACTCATTCATGGCAAGCGGTTCTTTTTGTTTGTCTCATAACTACATGAAAAGAAATAAAAACACACATCCAAGTGAATATTATTTGTAGCACAGTGTTTCCATCAAATTTCATAATCCATTTTCAAGGTTTGTTTTCTTTCCACTCTCCTGCAAATTTTCTGCCATGAAAACAAAAATGCTCTAAAATATTAAACAGAAAGAGAAAAAGATATATTATACATCCCCATGAGAAGTAACCCACTCTACATCTTGATTATGCCAATGCTGTACTTCCGTGTAATCAAGACTAGCCACCTGCTGAGAAAGACTGCTGCCTTTTTGGTAACCCCAAACTAATCAAGTCTGGTTCAGTATGTCCGAAGGCCAGGAAAATCTCTAATTGGAATATATATCTGTTGCATACTGAGCAAATAAATTACTTTGAAAAACACAATGACGCACACGCTTCATGGTGTAAATGTCTGCTATTCGTGTGATTTTACAGCTACACTGACAACAGAATTTCATAATCATCAAGAACATGTAAATCCTTTGGAAATTGTGAGGACTCTAAACAGCATTTTAATACAGTCGTCAGACCAGTGGGGATCCCTGTAGCAGGGGTTCTCAAGCCTGGTCCTGGGGACCCCTGTGTCTTCTGGTTTTCATTCAAACTGAGCTCTTAATTACTTAACTAAACCCTTAATTGAACTCATAATTAGATTTTTTTAATTGTTTTCAGCTCTTAAATAGTTGCAGAGATCAAGTCGCTTATAAAATTCTAACTTGAAATCTGCAACTGTTTAAGAGCTGAAAACAAGCACAAAGGCCTAATGAAGCAAATGATCAGTTCAATTAATGGTCTAGTTAAGTAACGAGCTCAGTTGGAATGACCAGGGTTGAGAAGCCCTTCTGTAGTGCAATGAGGTAAAGCAGTCCATGCTGTTCCTATCTCTCCAAACTGCGGGAGTGTCTAGGTAAATACACAGTAATTTGAGACACTTAGTGTAAAGTGTTAGCCATTAACGATACTGTGCTTATTCTAGTGCTTATTCTAGTGACCTGTAACCATGGTAATACTGCTTGTTTGACTGTAAATCAATACTGTTGTCAATGGGGATTTTAGTTTGTTCCAGTCAAAATGAAAAACTGTGACGAGAATGTTCAGCACATTTTCGGCAAGAGCATCTTTGAAATCCTTTGACTAAGTCAGTTGTTTGTTGAACAATGCAGAGATGTGGCATTAGACTTGGTTTTGCAGCAATATTTTCCCCAGATCAATAAGTGATTTCAAAATGTTTAACACATGCTTCAAACTGTAGGATTCATTTCAGTGACCTCATCCAATTGCCTCTCCATCAGTCAGCGTTCATGCCAACTCTGAATTGTCAACAGTGATTTAGTGCTAGTAATGCTGGATAGAAATCTTACTTACTAGGGCCTGTACTTCACTATATAATGCTATTTTCAGCCCCTCCTTTTTATTCCAAAGCTTTAAACAGGTGTATTAGGATGTACATGATTTACTTTTCCTTGTAAGATTAATTCAATTAAAATAACAACATGTTTACCATATCTGGCCTCACTAACCAGCCTCACTGATCATCTTAGCACCCTTAGCATTTCAAAATATAACCTAAAAACACTTTAATACACAATTTTTTTAAGTTTTTAAATAACATTAATATCTTCTGCAGCGGTAATGCAGATAATGGCTTCTGTACCAAATATGAAAGCTTGCGGTTTTCTGAATGTCAGTGGAAGTCATTCCCTATTCACTCTCCCTAAATAATGCACAATCCACATAGATTAGCACCACATGACTGCCCTGTACTTTATTCAACATGTGATTTATGTGCATTATTTAGTGAGACTAGGGTAGGAGTAAGACACTTACAGGGATTTGTGAGACATGCAAAAACATTTTAAAAAATCAGTGGCCATGTAAGTTATTAATTAGAAAACTAAAATTAAAAAGTGATCTGACGACTTGTAGTCATTGAGACTGAACAGCCGTTAGCGTCCCAGTTTAATTAAAGAAAATCAACTGCTTCATAATCAATCCTATAAAATCAGGCATGTTGTCAGTTTAATACGGGTCGAGGGGAATGCTTTATTAATGATGTCCTCCTCGCCTCCCTCTGAACACAGGCTTGTCAGTAATCCAGTGCCATGTTGGGTCTATTGCCAGGGGATCCACAGCTGTTTAATCACACATTTCCGTTGTGTATACATTAAACACGGTCTGGAGTTCCCTTACATTATTAATAAAATCAAGTTCAAACATAGCACGGGTTTAGCAGAACCGCACAAGAAGCCAATACAGCAAGCCGTCTCACCTGATAACTGACTATGGTAACTGAAGTCCCAGTTTGAAGTCTTACAGACATACTGATTTCATTTTAAGGCATGGTTAACGGTTTTATGTTCAACTATCAAAGAATCTACTAAACTGATAGAGAGGATTTGATTTTATAATTTTTTTCAGCGTAGAATTCAACATGGTTGAGGGAACTGCAACAAGATTTAGATGAGTTTTAATATTATTATTATTATTATTATTATTATTATTATTATTATTATTATTATATATAATTTTAAAACTGCAGTCCAGTATCGCACATGTATTTTATCAGGTGTAGTTCTCTGTCCTAAATCTATATACAGGTCTGCAGCACTGAAAGAGTTAAACATCGTAATGCAAAAAATACATGCTTGCAACTAATCAAACATTTCCTATGCAGGAAGATTTGAATGGCTTCATCTAGCTTGAATCAGGGTTTTAATTGGTTTTAATCACTAGGACAATTGCACCATCTCTATGGAATATTTTCATTGAAAGCATGGCAACTGCTAGCAAATTTTAATGTTCCTCTTCTTTTCACACACACATTTCACCCCCAAAGATGCTTGCATAATGCAATTGAATTGTGTGTGCCAGTGCAAGCTTCTCGTATTACACACATTTACAGTCTTGCAAAAACAGGGCTGGTGGTACATGGTCCTTTTAATCTAAGATGCTTGATTCAGGTGTGATGACTTCACATGCAACTCTGGCATGTAAATCACATTATGAGTATATAAAATGTGATTACTATAGTGTATGAGCCAGTGATGCAGAATGGATGAAATATGATCTTCCTGCCTTCTTATATTATGCTGTAAACGACAGCACAGGACATTTTCATTCATTTTATTTTTTATTTCTTATCAGTCATGTGATGAGCTTCCAGGTGTTTTACATAGTCATGGATATACATGATTCACTGGAGTGTGATGATCAGGGACACACTGGTGTTCATCTCTGCATTTCAATCCATTTCGTGTTGAAGCTTTTCATAATTTTCCATATTGCCATGTGCTTGTATGCTAAGAAAAGTGAGTTGGGTGGAAGGCACTGTATGCAGTAAGCCTGACTCAATGTCCATGTATTCTTAACCAGTTCAAAATAAATATTACAGTAGATTCTGTCTTTAAATGCCAAAATACGATTTCCCTGATGAAATGTTGGTTTAGTCTTTTCTCTCTGCAATACTCAAATGTATAGCAATTAGGAGGTTATGTCCAACGTTTTAATCTAAACATATATCATGCACAAAGCAATATGTATTGATTTAATAATCTACTGCAAGAACATATCTTATGCAGTCGACCTTGCATGTTTTAATGATAGTACATCTCTTGTAAACAGATTAGCTATCTGTGTTGCTGAACATGGAAAAAATTGTTGTTATGACACTATGATGAGCAATCCCTTAAGAATATCTTGAAAAGGAAAACTGCTGTGAGGAAATACATGCCAGGAACTGCTCCTGAGTGATAAGCTGTACATTTCCAAATCTGCTCGTATGCATTGCGAGATCTTTTAAGCTCATAGCCTTATTTAACTTCATTGTTTCAGCCAGCAGTCAATGTAGCCTTAGACTTAAAGGAAATGTTTTAAACAGCGGACTCTCCTGATAAATATGGTGAAAAGCACTCCAGTCAAAGCTAGTGCTCTTGTGTAACTCACACATATTCTTGCATATTCATAAACTGGCTGTCTTTTGTTTCTAAACCTTCAAACTAAACATGCATTATTCCATTGGGTCAAGGGAGCGTAGAACTATCGAGCCCTGACTAGCATGGTCCATTTATTATTCCTGCAGAATTCTCAGAAAACATGTGTGGCTGTTTCCACAGGTCCAGACAGAAGTTGGGTTTCACAGACGGAGAACCTCACGTTATTGTTGGTAAGGAAGTATGAAGTCTGTGAAACCAGCACATATACTTGACATCTTCTAGGTGCGTTAGTGCTCTGTAACATCAGTGAAAAAGGTTTTATTTTCTTCTTCAGTTACATATACAGCAAAAGCTCCTCTGCACTTCTGTACAAAAAATCATTTATGGAAGCGTATGGCAGAGCATTCCTTTGGTTCACACAGTCTGATATGATTTGTTAACTGTCTTCATATTTATGTGCCAGTATTTCTATTTATATTATAAACATTATATTATCAATCCAAGTTACCTCCCATCGTATGCACAAATTCGATCCAGTATGTGTGAGGAGAGACAAAGAGACAGGACATGTGATGGTTCAATCTCAAAAATGAGCTGAATTTGTCTTCACTCAAAACACTATGAATAACAGATGATTGGAACAGAATGCCCACTATTTATAGCGTTTGGTACCATCACATCTGTATATTCTTGTCGCCCGTGTGGGCTCAGTCCTTTCCTGTTGGTCTCCGTACTGTAGCTCTATTCCACTGTAGTGCACATTTGTCTCAACAAACCTCCACAGTGCCATGATTAGTCAACATTACACACTTGGCCAGCAGGGCAACACTCTGCTTAAGGCCTTTTCGGCATCTCACCTTCGGGCAGTAGTACCAAGATCCTCAAGCTCCCTTATAATGAAAAGGGCGGGACCCTGGGGCTTGTGTGAGGTCACAACGTGTGCCTTACCCCTGACAAGCGCTGGCTTGGGAAATCATACAGTTACCAGAGCATTTGCAAGCTAGTACAAGGCTCGCTGCCTCCATAGTGCTGGATTTAACCTGCCCACTCCCAGCGCTGTCTGTTCTTATTTATGTGTTAACACGTCATGCAAAAGGTTATGTCAAATGGAGATGTTCTTATCGTTGCCTCCGAGGATCCACACAAAGTGCATGTCTTGGGAACCTGCACACTTTCAGGGTTCAGTGACCTGCTCAGGGAATCCAGTGGTTAAACGCTTAGCATCATTAGGACATGTATGGAATCTATTCCACAAACTGGAGTTTATCTGAGAGATTACACTTCATATTAGACTGTGAAAGAGATGCATCCGTTGACACCAGGCTGCATGGGAGGTGATAGTTATTCCTTTTAAGCAATGAGCCACGACAGGGCATGCACTGTTGTCAAGTAATGCAGACCTTGTGCCTTACACTATCTGGGAAATGCATCACTTGACAGTGTGCACCCTTTGTAATTATAAAATGGTTAGTTTTGTTAGGTTTTTTTTCATCTTACAGTTTCAATTTATTAGACCTTTTTAAATCAACTCAATACATAACTAACTTTCAAGTTTTCTATATGTGGTTTAATGCAGGCTGGCTGGCATCATTTGTGAGTAAAATCCAGAGCTTCACTATGACCGGCTAGATTATAAAGACAAGGAAATAGATAGCCATATTCATTTGATGTGTTATTCATCAGTACTCTAATGGCCTGTAACCCTTAAAGTCAATTTTGACAACACGTTCCCCAGTAAAATACATTTTTTTCCTATACAAATTACTTAATAACTGTAAAAGACAAGTAGTGTTTTTCAGCTCATTGCATTATGTATTTATATACTGTGTATACTTCAATCAATTGTTTCTTATCACATCCTGTTCAAACAACCCATCCTTGACTTGTCACTTGTTTGCGGTTGATGGAATATAAGTGTTAGATTTAAATGACCCAGAGTTCATGAACGGAGCAGAAAGTTCATCCTAAAAGGAGCTGCTTTTACAGCTCAGTAGCTTCAGGCTCTATACAGTATGTGCCCTTTGAAATTAGAACATTTAAAACAGCTGTTCCAAACTGCAGAATAATTCCATTCATTCTCATCAATACCGTGATCATCGGCATAATGCCAATGGCACTAAACCAGAGAATTTCAGTTTACCTTCCATAATTGATTCAGTTTGCTGCTTGGACTGAACTGAAAGTCTAAAGAAATGACACGTGAAAGATTGACATGGGTGACACTTGAATATGTAACAGATGTGCTGTACAGCTGAGGATTACCTTTACTCTCTAGAAGGAACTGCATTATCAATAACAGTTTGAGGGATTTAGAAGCCTGGCACCTATTTAAATGACAAAAATCCAGAGGGCTGTTTACGTTATGCTCATTCCACATAAGAAATCCTCATACCTCTCCTGCAATGTATTCTCCCAATATTGTGTACCTAGGTAATCCCCAATACATAATCTACAGCACAAACACACAGTTATCAGGATGGGCTAAATCTCTGGTGAAAGCAGGCAATCTCTGCCACTTAGTGTCTCATAACACTGTCTCTTACTCCAGCACACTGTATTTTTCAGATCTGCTGGAGCTTTCAGATGTGGCACGTCAATATACGTTTACATACAGTGTGGGTACGATTCTTTGGTAGAATGGTACCACGGTGGACATATCAAAGGACTCACAAAGATGTACTGGAATACACTGGTGTTTCCCTGCAGTGCAATGCTCCCATATCAGTACTAGGCAGTGCATTGCTGTATCAGGACCACTGTGCCATTATTGGTCCATATCCATTGTCTGGTAATCTGCAAGTACATATATATATATATATATATATATATATATATATATATATATATATATATATATATATATATATACACACTGTATATTGTAAAGGCCAATGCTTAGTATCTCACCCTATCATTGCCTTTGCAATCAATTCACTGTTCTTTTTCTATTCTGTGTGAGATGTCACTGTGAGATGCCCTGAAGCAGATTAGGCTCTTTTCTACCAGCATGGCCAACACAGGATGAATCTGTCACTGTCGAAACCCACTTACTTATTTATTTAAATTGAAACTGCAAACATATACCTGCTATCCAGGGAAAGCAGCAGGGCAATATCAACCATACAACAATAACGGCACATGCTAAACTATATCAAACACACAAAACTTTCTCTAACGTCTTGAAACACAGTGTTGATTAACTCAGAACCCTCTATACCTGCCTAAATCATATGAATAATGCAGATCTGTCCTAAAGGTAATCTGCAGTGGAAATAAGTGACAACCCAGCTTTATGATTGTTCTCAGAATGAACTGCACAGTTACTGCACAGATGAAACTGTAATAAATACACTCCTATAACTACGACAAACTACTTCTATATGCAAACATTTAAGTGTGACAGAGAGACAGACAGACAGACAGACAGACAGACAGACAGACAGACACCTCCATATAGACCCACAATCTGAAAATCTACAGCATATCCCCTTTCCAGGGGAGCTTCTACCCAGAGGTGGGTGACAATGTACCAGACTGAGTACACAACAATGAAACACAATGGTACCCCAAATACCACAGATACTCCTCTTGTTATACAGCACTGCCTCATCACACTGCTCCGATACACAGGAGAGTCTGGCTGCTTGACTATGGAACTTACTGGTACAAAACCCCACTGAAAAAGCCCAGACACGAACCCTGTCTCACCAAGGTACCTTCAAGCACTGAATAAGAGTGACGGAGAGCCACCCCATTGCTAAGCAGTGTGAATAATTTTCCAATTCTACAGCAGAGGCTAGATCGATGATGCTATACTTAAGATATCATAAGAGACCACAAATACAGGGAGGGAACATTGTGAATTTATAAAGCAGAGCCATGAAAGCAATTGATCATAAGCAGAAATGGTTTGCTGTTGTTTATCAGCTGAAAAGGGCACACACACACACACACACACACACACACACACACATATATATATATATATATATATATATATATATATATATATATATATATATATATATATATATATATATATATATATATATATATATGTAGTAATTGGCAGTCACTTCCCCATGGTGGAGCAAGGAATGTTTCCACTGCCGAGCTGGGGATTCCAATTAAAGATTTAATTCATCATCCGCCTCAGTTTTTTTTTTTGCAGCTTCAATTATAAAAGGATTACACCAAGGTTTACAAAAATCTCTCGGAACATTATTTGATCTGTACAGTAAATATCCATATAAATGTTCTTATATATTTAGATAGAAGCTCCTGAGTACCCTTGCCCCTATTTAATAATAATACTAATACTAATACTAATCCATCAGCTGTACGCAGTAAGGCTGTAAATCTGTCAAGGGTTTATGGTGACTGATAAATTCAGAGAGCAGGAGCTCATGTATCAATCTCACCAAATTCCAGAGACCTAGTTCTATGACATCACTAAGTTGGGGCCCTGCACCTATGTATTGACAGAGGATAAGAGAGTAATAAAGCAAACATAAGAAAGCTTCTTTCCTGAGTTTTTCCCTTGATCAGCTGAAGGTTGGCTCGGATTTAATAAAAGTGACGGAGAGCTGTGGATTTTCACCCATGCCACAGACTTCTGCATCAGTTTTAAAGGAGTACTAACCAATGCATCATTTTTTAAAATGAAATCCAATAGCATCCTGCTAAATTAGATACTGTTTTTGTTTCCAGGCAGGGGAGTCTTTCAGGAGGTTCAATTTTGAACCCCACAACAGCTAAGAAGAACTTTTGAACATTTTTTTTTTCTTAATCAAATGGAAAAAAACGAAAGTTTAGAAATACAAAAAAAGCATGTAAGCTCCAGTTTTATGACAGGTCCAACATGATGCTGCTAGTGCTTTTTTTGTTTTTCTTTAAATAAATTTAAATTGTGCACTATATATATATTTTAACTCAACAAATGATGCTTGTAGGTTGTCTGTTGGAAAGTACAATGTTGTCTCGCATTCAAATATAAACGTTGGTCTTTAAGAGAAGCAGTCCTGTGGTTTCTATGGCAATAGTAATTTAAAATATCACAGAGACTAACCAGATGTAGGCTTGCAATTGTCATTTTCAGAAAGATCTTTCAAGTTACAGAAGCATATGGCAGACAAGATTTGACTTATTGTGCAATTAATCAAAACACGGTCGCAGTAATTATCTGCACATAGTCACAGCATGAAAACAAAACATTAATGGCACTTTCATATTTCAAAAATCGATTCGGTTCCTAGAAGCTGTGTGTGTGTGTGTGAAGGAGGGGGACCAACAAGTCATCAAGCTCTAAAAATGAAATTGTCATGCCAGGTTTTACATCATTTTTCTGTACACTTGCGTGTGATATCAGATCAGTAACAGTAAGTAAAAACAGTGCATGTTAATGTCTTTCATAAACTTCTTTACAGTAATAGCAGTGGAATTGTCTCCATGTGGATGCATAAACTATACAGAGCCCCAGTATTGTATCCCATAATATAGAAAATATTGGATCCTCGTATAATGTAGCAAAATAATTTAAAAAATCATTGCAGTGTGCAATCAACAAGCAATACGATCAGGGGCACATTACAAGAGCACTTTTATTTCTCATAATTTTGGATCTGGTTTAGTGTTTTTAGCCTTAATGGTAGCTGTTTTTCTGGTATTGTTATGTTTTGGACCCCTTGATATTTTACTGCAGTATAACTATAGGGAAGCAAAGCATATCTGTGTTGCTGAAGAGGTAATGTCATTAAACACACAACTTAATGAAGTTTGCTGTAGCTTGTACACTGCTCAAGATAACCGACTCATCCTTAAGCAAAGACTACAATCCCCAAAACATGTCAAATGACTAACGTTACATCAGGAGCAGTCTAAAAGGTGTAAGCTCTGTGGGGAATTTTGCAGGAAACATCACATCCCTCTGGAAAAACCATACACTCTGAAGACACATTACACACTGACAGCCCCAATACAAGTTAACTATGGTACATCATGGAAAATCATAGTAAAAGACAAGCACATGAATAAAAAAGAGCAGGCTAGCATTGTAAACTACATATATGCACGGAAAAGCATTGTGATAATATATAGTATGATCACGTTGAACTGTGCTATTAATTATTATGGTAAAATAACGACTATTGCTGTTTCTTATTATTATTATTATTATTATTATTATTATTATTATTATTATTATTATTATTATTATTATTGTGTACTACAGCATGCACAGAGTAGACATAAAACAAAATCTAATTGTGTGACAAACATTTCAACAAGTTATTGTATATGTATTGTATTACTGTAGTTAGGTCTGTGGAACAGACATTTATTGGTAGTAGCAGTAGTAGTAGTAGTATCAATAGTATTATTATTATTATTATTATTATTATTATTATTATTATTATTATTATTATTAGGCTGGCATTACCCATACTCCAAATCTGATTTACATGTATTCAGTAGACCGTGTTTGGTTTCATTGCCGTCAGGGAAACTGTGAAGCATCTGCTTTTAGGAAAATACTGTGAAAGTAACAGGCCTCCAATGGGCTCATTAGATTCATAAGGTCCAATTGCTTCAAGCTGAAGCTGTATCCTAACAACAGGAAAGGTCTCTTGTGATCCCTGCTTGTTACCCACTGTCCTTCCTGCAGCACAAAGCTTCAGACACAATGATTTGGTTTTACAGGGCTCCTTTTGTGTTCCTTCCTCGTATAATGGTGTCTGGGAGCTGTGCTAAACTGACATTTAGAGAGTCAGAATGTTGTTTTTGATGCCTCTTCAAACATTTATCTCCCAAGTCTTCAGCAGGCAGTAATTCAAATATATTTTTGCTTGGCGGTCCAGCCCCAGTTTTACAGGGAAACGAGAACTGATGGCTTGTTTAAGAACATTGCATGTTAAATGTTGATTGAGTTGGATGCTGTGAAAGATTGTTAAAGCAATTGTCGGGTGTTGCTCGTGTCTATTATAATTAAGGCTGAGCGAAGTTTCTTGTTAGTACTTCTACATGCTGGAAGATCACAGTGCCAGGCTTGCTGAAAAGCTTTGGAGATATTCAACTGCAGTATAGAGATATGCTTTATACAGATGCTCCCATTATTACACACCATAATGCAACTGTCATTTTCATATGAGATGCAGCCAGTCAAAAATATTCTTTTGCTTGCTTGCATATTGTCTCAGAGTAACTGTGATTCAGATCGGCCCTACTGTTCTTGATGACAAAACATGGCCAAGGTTATCAAGGTTATCAAGCTTACAGCAAGCCCGTGCTGTTACCTTTGGGTTTTCTTTCTCTAGACTGGACAAATGCTGATCTGTGTTTTCCTGACTGTGGCTCTGGTCATATTCAAAGACTTTTCAATCATAATTTGTACCGGATAGAAGGCCACTCCATGATGTCTGTTGTTTCATATCAGAATAACCAAGTCCCAGAACCTCGGGTCATATTAAACTGATCTAAATGGTGACTGACCGAAATACAACCACTGTTTAGATCATTAAAACAGGGCCCTTTATGTACCAAGGTTTAACATGTAACAATGCATCGGAGTCTCTTAGTGCACTGCTGTCTATAAACGTGTGTGTGTGTGTGTGTGTGTGTGTGTGTGTGTGTGTGTGTGTGTAAAGCCAGGGGGTCCTATTTTAATGATTTAAATGGTGTCAGGTTTTATATCTGCCACCATTTAGATCAATTGAACAGAGCCCCTCTTCTCCATTTGTACTTGTGCAAAGAAAGAGCTGAAAACACACAAGGACCGGGATTAGCAGACAATAGAAAGAAGAAGAAGAAGAAGAAGAAGAAGAAGAAGAAGAAGAAGAAGAAGAAGAAGAAGAAGAAGAAGAAGAAGAAGATTATTACCCTGACCTGCATAAAGACACTCATATAAATCACCACATAAACCACTTGGCAGATAGCATTTGCCATAATATATAAACCCTTTCAGTAATTTTAAATACCATCCTTCAGATCTACCAGAGGTTGCACCATCCACAATGGCTTCACTTGGATTTATAGGAGCTGCTTAATAATCAGACACAGACATGCTGGTTTACATTCTCTGGTTAGGAAATCAATCAGAGACTTCATTTAACCAGGAAAAGGGATTCTCGTTTTCAGTGGTAAATTGAGAGGCAGGGAGAGGGAGGGGAAGGCAATTGTACCCTTCAACTGTGATAAATATAAGTAATGTTTTTGTCACTGGCAGCGAGTGGAAGCATCATTCTGGGATTAGCCAGGACACCAGGGCTAAATCCCAGTATACTGGAAAAAGCACCATGGGATCTTTATTTCAGCATCAGAGAAAGAGCGGCACCTCTTATAGCAGAGTTTCCAAAAACCATACTGGAAACTGAGGAAAGAGAGCTCCATTCCCAGCATCCCAGCAGCACAGGGTTTCTTTTGAGATCCCTTCAATGAAGTAACCCACTTCAGTCTAGTCCTGCTTCATATTGCTTCACCGTCACTATAAAGGACGGTCCATTCATGCTCCTGTTTTCCAAAGGTCATTTCTGCAATACAGCACAGCACCTGTATCTGAGAATGATTTACATGAGTGTGGGTTACATATCAAATACATGCAATGCATAAATAATGCAGCCATCCATGCATTTAGTGCAGCTGTAGTTGTTCACTCTGAAGTAATGTGAAATGGATGTTAAGAGAATGTGCTTCTTTTTTTGTGTTGGCTTTACTGCCATGTGAAAGAGTGCTTTACAGATTAATGCACACAACCTTAAAACTGCAAAGCATCATTCCCTATATGTTATGGCTTTAAATGGTTTTAGACAGTGATGTATGCTCTGATTTGGAAAAAGGGGGCATTGCAAGGTCAGAGTTGATGTAAAGAAAGAATGGAAAGATTGATGCAGTATTTTTCACCACTACATTTTTAAACTGGTCATATGGGGGGAGGGACCCCTATAATTATTTAACCTGCAGTATTTCACTGTATTGAATGCATTTAGTGATCATATTTAAACACTGGTGTGATAAAATGTGGGCAGCGAAAATACATTATGAATATACGCACATATATTGAGTTGAGCAGAATAAAAGGCTTATCAATCATGAAGAAGTGCAGAGCCTAATAATATAAAAAAGATATCACTAAATGCAAGACAGGCACCCCTACCCACTGTTAATGGCTGTCCTTGTTTTGTTGCCTGCATGTGAAAGGGAATAAGCTTAATTTCCCAGCTGTACTCGGGCTCTACATACCCTCATTTGACTTTGATTAAAGGTGCACAATCCCATATGGTTTTAAATACAGTTTCAAGGAAAGGAAGCGTATGGGTGCATGTTCCAATACTGAAAGCGTGCATTTCATACAAACTTTATGTAACCCAAATGCACATAAAAACAACTGGCTTCATCAAACAATTACTGTTTTTCAATTACTGTATTTGAAAAACAATGATCTAGATTGAACACATACATATGTAGTCAATAGGCTTAACCAAAGTCTGAAATTTGGATTTAAAATGGCTTTTGTCTGATAATATTAGATAGATAACAAAACTGCATATAATACATTATCACAACTCACTTGCCACTAGCCATACCGTATACATAAGATTAATGCAACCATATTTCGCCTTAAAGATATTTTGATTAGCTTAATTACGCGATAGACGTGCTTAGGGGTACAAGCTATCTGTAAATAAGAAACACGACCTCATCTCTGGGGCATAACGCGAGGCTTCTAAGAATCACGGTGATATGAAGTCTAGCTCTAAATGCCATAGAGACGTGCTGTTTATATAGAATGCGCAGTATATAAAGTGGATTCTATGACTGTGAACCAGCTCCTTGAGAGGACAGACGTTTGGGATTGGGAATGATGCGGGGACAGGCATTCAAAGATTACCTGCTATTTTCCTACCTGCTTGGTAAGAAGCTATTAACCGGTAGTTGGTTAATCGCCCAAATTAAACTTGCACGCACCGGGCACAACTCAATCCCTTAAAATACTTACCGGTACGTGAAAGTCTTTCACGTAAAAATGAAGAAAAAATATTGATGAATTGTCTGATATAAATAATGCAACAAAAGCACATTATAGGTGGTAATGAATTAAATGGCATATAATAGGTTAGCGTCTATAATGCAGCCTAGTCAAATTACTGCAAGCAGAACATATAAGGCAAGGAAGGCGAATGGGATGAAAATGTATTAGTGGGTACATTCACAATAGCAAGGACAAAGTGGAGAAAAAACTCGTCAGCCTCAATACAGGTTCTTAAGAAAACGTTTTCCTCCCAGTTGGAAAGCCATTAGAAAACCTGAAAACCAGAGCAACCTTACTTTGAGTTGCTAAGAGCAACCTATTCTAACTGTATATTTAACATATTTGGGCGTTGTTATCTACCTAAACAGTACAAGTTGTTGTTTTTTTTGTTTGTTTTAATGTCGCTCCCTTATAACACTTTGTTGTTTTCTATACAGCGATGCAAGTAATAGTAATACTAATAGTAGTAGTAGGTCATCTACAAAACTATACACATTACAAACATTCAGTCAAGTGTATTTAGTACATTAAATATAACGCAGACAAAGAGAAAAACACAGCATGTTGTTTAATTACTCAAAATATACAAATACTGATATGTAAACTTTAATTTACCCAAATGAATGATTCCATCTGGTGTATTTGATTACTTTGACTGCTCCGTTTCCAGACGGAGATGCATGATGCAACATGTGCTGTTTGACTACGTGCAAGACGGTATTTAACGATGTTGTTTCGGCACTTCATACTATTGAATGCATCATCTTAATAAGAGAGAAGACATTATGTCAAGCGTTTCTTAATGTGTATTAAAAAGAAAACATATGGCATGAATCATCTGACAAATAATGTGAGCAGATACACTCACATAAAGAAGCAGATAAGGTCAATTAAATTAAAAAAGTATTTGCTCACAAAATATCAACAGACGATAAACTGTAAGAACAAATAACTTATGATACCTTTTAAGGAAACACAGTGTGTGTTATATCTAACAACACTAATGCCCAATGACATACTTTAACACAAACTGAAGTCTCGCTTTGCTCTTATTTTTAACACGCATTTGTGGTGCGCAGTGAAACATACACCAGTTTCAAGAACAAATGTAGACAGCGGTATACGACGCGATTGATCACATTCAATAATGCATAGTGCAGTTTTGCAAAAGACAAACCTTCTGTATCGTTATTTTTATTTTTTCAAAAGTTGCAGTGTCTTACCTTCAGGCCATAAGATTTCCACAAGCAAAAGAGTACCCCCTGTTCAAGTTTTCTTTCTTCCAGTTAATCCACAGCTATCCAGAATAGCATTTCTTCATGTCGCCTCTTAAGCGTTTCCCATTTCTTTATGTAAATGAGTTCAAGAATGCCATCGTAAAACACGGCTTCCTTTAATGAGCTTATGAAGACTAAACTTAATGTTTTTGTTTGTGTTGTTTTTATCTCGCTCGTAATTGTAGCAAACAGCGGGACTACCTCCAAGCAATGGGACAAACAAGATGTTAGTCCAAGTACGATGGCAGCATTTTATTTTGCAATGTTATCATTCACCAAACACCAAAGGCTATGCAGACTGCCCTTTCCCGCTGCACCAGAACTATAACTTTTTAATTTTATTATTTTACTTTGCTCTTTTTAATACGGAGTTTCTCTTTTAATATCCACGGTATGTAGCAGGGTCAGTCTTTCTCTCCGACACTGTTGGTACTTTCAGTTTTTAAAACTTTAGTTAGCGGGGAACAAGTGAAATCAGACCTGTGCGCTGGAGTATTTGAGTCTAATGACTGGCCTTTTCAAGTTTGAAGTCTGAGCAACATTACATTACCTCGCTGCACTAATGCACGATCCCCCGTTCTCAGCAGTTTCAGCACCGAGTGAGGGACAGCGACTGTGGCTCCAGCACAAACTGCAGGTGGAAAAAAGAGGCGGGGTTACCGCATCAGCATCAAGCAGGGCATACATTGCTGTCGCTTCTGAGCGCCTGCTACACATTCGGGTGCTCTTACACCCAGAGAAGTCAGTCTTGGGGGTTTGTATTTATGACAATGGCTGTGCTTCTCTATTTATAAAAACACATAACTGACATGTGTTTAATTCCGTAAAACGCTGCAATCCTAGAGATGGCGACATAGGGCTAAAATGCGTTCATGGCATTTATTTGTGATAATCAAAATGAAGTTCAGTCGTGATCTTTGAAATTACTTTTGATAGTCTGGTAATTGCTGATTTTATATATCAATTATCTAAATAATAGCTTTCTACACTGCAAAAACTAAGAATCATCACAATACTACTAGTAATAATAAAGAAGAAAAACTTAAATAACACCTGAATGTGTAAAATACGAAGAAAATATATATATGAACATTGAATATTGATGGCGTCTTAAACAAACACAACGGCACGTTGTACTGAAAGGAATCGTTTATATCAGTAACACGCTCGAATTCTCTCGGTGCATTTACATCGTAGTTACATAGTACATGCATGTGCACTTACACATAACTGCAATGTGATTATGAATATTTGCAATGTACTTGACATGTAAATAGTTTAAACCTTCGTAGTGATACTATCTCTGATCTATGACTCCAAAGGCATTTAAATTGTATGACATACCTCCGTGTCACTGGGTAAGGGTCGAAGACAAGGAAGCATCATTATAATTAGGGAGCTACTGCAACTTTTATAACATTCACCTCAATATATGCAACTTGTGATACTTTCTCATCCTCTATCAATCTTTAATAGGAATACACTGAATATGCATAACAGAATCATTAAATGTTAATGCAGCCTGTTAAGTATCAATGATGATGAAATGAACTCATGTGGTTAAATTTACTAACCAGCACACATGCTTTTCCTTTAAATAATAGTTAGCCTTTGGATCTTATATTCCTGATAGCCAATGTTATATTAATCAGAAGCAAGTGGAAATGTGGAGCCGTGTGGATTCACAGATGAAACTGCTGTACATTGCACAGCATCATATACCAGCACCGTGTACATTGCCTGTGATGATGTGATCTTAAAGTTGAACTCACTTAGAAGCGGAGCGCAAATATGTCCTGACATTGTGAAATGTGCTCTGGTTTCCTGATTTTCAGTTACCTTTTTAGTTGCTATCAGCGCATTTATCAATCTGATTTAAATGCTTTCTCAGTTTCTTCTGTGCTTGCAGTTCTTGGGATGTGAAGGAATGTGCAGTGCAGTGCCCAGAGGTGGGAGTAGCATTGTCTGTCATCCGTTATGTTCACTCCAGTAGATCTACAGATTAAGATTCTCACACCATTGTGTAACCCTGGTGGCATCACTGAATTGGCAGGGCCAAATTGGGTTTGGGGTAGAGACAGAAGAACCAAGATGACTGTGTCTCAATCCAGGATCAAGATCTCCTCTGAGTATCATGCTGCATGCTGCTACCAAGGTACTTGCGCCCATTCACCTCTAGGTTATGTGCTTCTATTGCATGGTTTGCTGGCTTGCCTGAAAACGTATGTACTTGGCTTCATCTCATCCACAGCTTGGATGCTGACCCACACCAGACGGTCTGAAAAGGCCCTGTTTGGGTCAGACCACAGAGCCTCAGAAATCTGATCACAGGCTGATCTGTTTGAGATGCGTTATAGTTCAAAAAGATGCTGGCAACTCTTTACATTGTTTCTCTAATTACTGTGTATTGGCATAGTGGTCACTTGGTAAACACATGTGCACTTACACATCATTACAAAGTTATTATGCATAATTACAAGGGACTTAATGTGTACATTGTTTTTGCACAATATAACCCTAAACCCTTTTCTGATACAATTGTGTACTTGCATATATCATGCAAAAAGATGTACACGTTAAGTACATTGTATGGCTACAGGGATATATTCACCTACACACAGTTAAGAATGCTGCACAAACTTGGGGGCAAACATACTGTACAGGTCATATACTAAAGCACAGCTTAATGGGGCATGTATCATGCAGTGTGCACTTACTGTCTGCTTTCTACAGAGAGGAAACATCTGTAGTGTCACAAACCTGCTGCTTCACAGGCTGATGAGGAAGCCAATCAGTGGAAATTACAGCAGGACTTTTGGAAGGGAACATAAGGAATTTGAACACACTCACTAAAAAGGAATTTGATGCAAATTACAGCAGACTCAATCTCTGCATAACTTATAATAAAGGTAACATGAGATTTGATTTCTATGGTATTTTTATTTAGTGTACATACAGTCGTTAATCAGACTATAATTAGGCTATTTTACCAACAAAAAAATCCACATGTTTGTAACATCCTTAGATTATTTAAATGTGTTCAGCAAGAAAGACAGATACCAAATAAAAAATCTGGAAGTGACAAATTTGTGTAACGATACCATGTTTCCTGGGGCCTACTTTGGATTTAAATATGCATAACACAATCAAAGCTCAATGTGGCATACAGACACTGTCACTAAGACGAATCTGGTGCTCTTCAAAATAGATCAATCAAATGTGTGTTTGTGTGGGTCACGATAAAGTAGAGATGAAAGAAACAACAAGAGCTTTATTTTACACATTATGTTACATTATGCCAAGTACTACACACCGTTAGGGTAGTGTACATGAAATGTGTAATTGAAGTAGAGTTAATACAGGAGGATGTTATACTCATGTAAAAGAAAAACATGGAAACCACCGGCAATGCATTTGAAAAGGCCCCGTTGTCTATGGAAACCAGTCTTAACTACATTTCTCCATCACTTTGATAACACTTAAAAGCCTCTTTGATGAGCGCAACTGGATTATCCACTCATTTAAAAACGCAGGAATATTTATGAAGTGCTAAGCAGGTAAATACATTGCTATGTTTTCAAGGCTCCTTTGAAAGAACATGTGCATCTTTTACCTGTCTCCCAATAGCGCACCCTCCCATAGTGTTCATTGACAGTTACTACAGTCTTTGGGAGACCAGAGGCCCTATTTTGACAGGAAAGAATACAACAATCTGACCTATTTTATCTCAGCATTTTGGTCAGCCTTTCTGAGAAACAGCATCCCACAACCAAGACAATTGTCTCTTTACACCCACAAGCTACCGGCTCCTGTAGGACAAAGACCAGCCCTGGAGGTGTCAGCTTTGAGCTCACAGGACGCCTGTCCAGTATGGTCTGCTGCAGCACAGTTAGGAGAAACAGTTCCTGTTGATTTTACCTGCCTGGTCTGCAGCGCCCCTGTGGACTGGGAAGCCTGCAATGTCCTGACCTTGTATATGCATTCTGTGTGCACAGTTTGCAATGACAGATACGCTGTCCTATACAGCAGGTGGGTCAAGCTGGGCTCAGCTTAATAAAGCACATGCTGCCGCAGATGTTTGTCTTTGGGAAAACAGATCAGTGACCTCTCTGTCTTGAAAAATCAGATGTTACCTGCTGCTTGAGACATCTGTACACAGTTCAGTCCTGTACCTAGAGTAAACTGCATCCCTGGCAGACTTCACAAACCTGTGCCATTCTAATTTAAGGGCTGTGCTTATATTCTCATTTGTGGGTATTGCTCTTGATTTCCCAGCAGAGATTGTCAATGTCAAGCAGACTGCCATGAAAATATTTTTGTGTGTTTCTGTATATGCAAACAGCATCAGACTAGCCTTCCATACAGAATCTAATTGTTTGCTAACATCTTCTCTTCCCTTTAAAAATGCTCTTTAGATTGTGATTGGGGTAATGATATACCAAAGTTGTGTGTTATAAAAGTACAACTAAATCCCACTTACAAAAATCCACTACAGAGGAGTAATAAAGTAGTCATTTGGTGGTTTGTTAGACTACACATGTGCATTTCAGTGTTTTACAGTGCACTTATCACATGGTACAAAACTGAATATTTTAGAGACCAGGAAAGTGATCAGGCACTCCAAATTGGTTAGACAGTGAAAGTAAATGTTTACACGCATCAGTATTTGTTACAATGAAAAACGTCTTCAAGACTGTATTGGCACAGACTTCAAAGGTTAATCTCAGATGAAAGAAACTGTATTGAAAAATAGCCACGACTGGCACTGATCATGAAATATTAACAAACCGGCTATCTGAGAGCAAATGCTGGAGCCTACAGACTTTTAATCCCTGACTTAACAAAGAAACAGTTAGGCACTTTCCCTTTTGTGTGCATTGGTCATTTACCCTTAAATGTCTCTCAAATGTCCGCTCCCAAGAGTTCAAAATGTAGGTTGTTTAGATGAGTTATTGCTGTGATTGCTAAAAGAAATACGTTGGACAAACAACACGATGCATTTTGTCATCTTGAAAGTGACAACTTTCTTTCGATTTGTTCATTCAGCTCAATTCCGCACTCTGTCTTCCCAACAAAAATACAAATTATTCAACACTTCAGAACAAGAAGGTGAATGCATCCTGAATGCACACTGATTCCCAGGCTGAATTATATTTCAATTGCTGGGATCACAAGAAACAAGAAGATTGGATGCTAATTATTTGAGAGCATAGATTTACCAGAGCGTTTCTGTTAAAGGAACACCTCCCCTTTGCAATGATGTTCATTTAACAGCTGAGCAAGCACAGCGCACACAGCAAGTACACAAATACAATCAAAAACATTAGATGATGCCAGTTATAAATGCTCCAAAAATTACAAAGCAGCCTGTCCTCAAAATGAGGACGATGGCATTTGATGAGGGGTTAAATGTGCCTTTAAATAAATATAAGCACATTTTTAATGCAATGTTTCATTTACGGACCCCAAAGCTGGAATCTGCTGTTTGCTGAGCAGTTTTAGCTGGCATTTTCTATTTTCCATTAATTACTTTATACAGTATTAACTAACCTTTAAAAAAACACGAATAACCTTTGTTGGTTGACAAATTAAGCCCTCATACAGGACAAGTCACAGCAAACATGTCAGTAATTGGCACAATTAACTGCCATTTCCACATGAGAGACACACACTCCAGGGACTGGATTCAATCTAAACTGGGGGTATAGGCATTATACAGTGTAGCTATAGCACCGCCATAAACTTGTAATTATTTCAGCCTCCTGCAGGTTCCTGCTTGGCCAGATCCAAAGTGACTGTTAGATAGTTAAGAATAAATAAACAGTAAGTACAATAGTTATCATTAAATTAACTGAAAAGGGCCCTTAAAATAATGCATGACCCAAATATGTTCACCGATGATGTAAGGAAACAGGTGTGTATGTATCAGTACAATACAACAGCCAACAAAAAATTTGCTATGGCATCCTCAACTCCAGAACTAGGTGAATGATCAGCTTTCCTTTATGCTGCTGCCATTTTTAGCACAAACAACACCAACGGTAATTGAAACGGATTTTAATTAAATCCTGTACACTGCAGATGGGATCTTAGAATTCATTGTGTCTTGCTTGATAACAATTAAAAGGTGCACATTCTCTTAAACAGGCTTGTTTGAGCAAATGCACCTTATATAACATAACCCATTATGGTTACACATAGATGTCCCCATGTTGTTCCTTAAAGGAAATGCAAATGCCATAAACACTGGTAATAGGTCATAAACGTTTGGTCAGCCCAATGAGGCATGGCTTTTAAAACTGTTCCCATGAACCCTCAGCAATGTCTGCAGTCTGTGATCTCTATCACAGTCTGCTTTCATGCCTGTTTATTCAGTGGCAGTTTGTGAGATTAGGCCCATGGGACGCTGCCTTGCTAATTTTCAACAGGTCACAGACTAATCAGATAACAAAATAAGACTATCACCATAAAACTCTGAGGGGATTCAGTTTACATGCAAACCAGCAGTAGCATTTGAGTGTCCAAGTAAAAAAAAAAAAAAAAAGAATCTGTCTGGCAAGATGGGATTTGACAAAGGTAGAGAGACGATCATTTCAATAAATATTTTTCAGTCTGACTCAGAAAAGATTTGGTTTGCTTTTCTATGGCGGTCTTTTGTAAGTAAGTTGTATGTGCTTGATATACTAAACTGAGTTGGTACATTAGACTGCATTCTAATGGGTATATAGAGGCGATGGTGTTAATAAAAATAAAAACACATCTGTGCGCTTTTAAAATAGCTTTATTTATTCCACCAGGATGGAAGCCACTTCAGACTCTCATGCCTGGAGCAGCAGGAGTAAAGCAGCCTTTCTCAATAAGGATGTTAAATATGTAACAAGACAATGTCAAGCAATACAATTCTATTTTGTATTCAATAACACAGTGTCCGGTAACGGCTAGCCGGAGCTCATGTAGTTACCACACAGAGTAATAACGTCAAGCCTGAATCTCCTCTACAGTATGTACTCTGCCCCTTGCCATTCCACTAACCCTGGATACCTGTATTCACTTTTAGATTGGTGTATCAGACCTGAGCTGCTTTTTAACCCGTACCCTATCCAGGGGTCTCTAACCCTAACCCTTTTCTGATATAATTGTGTACTTACATATATGGGACAATAAAATGTACATGTTAAGCGCATTGTAACTATGCATAATAACATTGTAATGACACACTTAATGTAAAGTGTTATCGATAGTAGAAACGGGCTCCACAAGCTCCAACTCATTAATGAAGATCCTCTCCCTCTATAGAAGTGGTTTCAGCTATCAAAATCATTTCACAAACCTTACCTGACGTGAACTTCCAAATCGCTATTTAGGTCTCAAACGAGCTTTTTTCTTTTTTTAAAGTAAATACTGATGTACAGCTATACCTCATGTGTACAACTGAGTGTCCTCGGTTTGTTATAAACATGTATTAATTAATTTAACGCATTCCATTTTTGATGATTTTAAACAAAACATTTCAGACAAGGTCATGCAATGATATGTTTATTTCTAAGGTTAATTTACATGAAATTAATGTAGCGTTTTAAAATGGATGACTGTGTGCGAGAGGAACATTGAG
This sequence comes from Acipenser oxyrinchus oxyrinchus, assembly GCA_030684275.1. Taxonomy (NCBI): domain Eukaryota; kingdom Metazoa; phylum Chordata; class Actinopteri; order Acipenseriformes; family Acipenseridae; genus Acipenser; species Acipenser oxyrinchus. The sequence goes on along the minus strand of JAGXEW010000076.1, from coordinate 1,024,949 downwards.
ACAGCTGGTCTGACAGCTAATGATTGCACCGGGTGTTCTTGTGTTTCTGTAGTCACACTACAAACACATACAAAAACAAAAACAATACAAAATAAACCAGCCCCTTGTACACTTTTGCAGTTTGTAGACAACATTATCGACCACTAAATCATTTATAGACCCTTACAGTTTATTATGGAAAGACATTGCTTGTTGTACCCAGTGTTTGAGAAATGCACAACATTTCCAGTTTTTGTTTACAATGTTAAGGACTCTTACTTCATCTGTCAGCACTGACATCTGGCTGAGTTAGTCTTTCCAAATGAAAACAGATGGTTGAATATTAAAATCGACTGAGAGCCTGAACCTGTGGTCTGTTGAGATACTATCTAACACTGAAGTCAAGGCAGACAGACAAAAGCCCCTTGCTGATTTTTAATTGCTTTCAGCGCACAAATATTAGGATGGATATTTGATATAGCTACTGGCCACAGATCATACTGTTTTTCAGAGTAAATATTATCCAGAAGAGCAATCTGAAATTGATTTTAAAATGATGGTTATGATTGTTCAACAAGCTGCCAGAAAATATCTCTACAACGAATTGTAATTAATGTATGTATCAACTTTAAAACGCATTAAGGTTTTGAAATCAGTGCCATACCAGCTGCCCATGATGGCATCTGATTCACAGAGGTAATAACTCCCATCATCTCCACAATCATTCAAAATGAGGAGGTGGCCAGTTAAGTTATACATCGCCCATGGAATGATAATCTGCAATGTTAAGGCCAGTAAAGTTATTAAAGTAAACCTGTGAAGTGTATAATTTTATATTGTAATGCGAGAGACTGAAATAAACTGCATGTTGCCAAGTTTCCATTAGCTCCAAGCTACGATTATGCTCATAAAGCCTGTGAAATAAGGTTAGTTGCTTTGGGCAGCCTAAGCATGTCTCTGAGACACCTGATAAATCTCTTCAGATGGGAATTATGGGCCTCGTGGGTAGAAACAGAATTAGTTAGGAGATCCTCTCCTGGAGCAAAAAAAAAAAAAAAAACAACTGTTTGAATGAAGGCCAAATGCATGAGCTCTGGATTCCACCCGTGGACACAAACCCTGGGCAGGAGTCTGCATTTAATATGTGAATCTCTCCTGCAGATAATGAGAAAAGGATCAGAACCTGCAGCATTTTACAGGTGAAAGTGAGAGCAGCGTACTAATTGTGGCTCAGGTCTGTGGAGCAGGCAGTCCTCTGCTCAGATAGGACAATGCAGATTTCATAAATACGGGTAAATGAGAATTTCAACCTGGATGTAGTCGTCCGGGATGAGACGTTTCATGAGACATTTCATCTTAAGGGTCTCTTATGGACTTTTTAAAAGAAAAAGATTCATAAAGAAGTACACTTTTATACACCCCCCATCCCTACCTCAGCATGTGAATATTGTACTGTAAACTGTATAAATGAGTCATGAAAAACGCGTTATAATACTAAAATAAGAAAATCATTTTAAAAATACATTAGTTACACTGTTATTAAACGCTCATACAGCATGCACGTATACGTGCGGCGGGTGAGAAATTAAACCAGACATCAACCGCAATGTAACATCATTAGTGTCGTTGGCAGCAGCAATGGAAGCTAACTGATGATTATCCAGTGGGCATGCTGTGCTGGGAACCCCTCAGCAGTGGTACGCCTTTGCAAGCTGACAGTGTGTATTAGCTAGCAGCCTCAGCACTCTTCCCAAGACTAACTTTATTTGCTTGAGCTACCACACCACAGCGGCACTGAGAAATGCTGCACTGTATTATTGTAGAAAGGGAAGCCAGGGGCCTGGTTGCATAGTGGATTCATAGGCTAGGGGGTTACCTCTGGAGGCTGTGGTTCAGATCTGCATGTTGTACCAAGCTGTACTATTTCTCAAACGGAAGGGAAGAAAATTGATTTTATGGTTAAAACCTCTTTCGAGCCATTGCAGATCACAGGTCCGAAGAGAAAAAATAATGTACTTCCACAAAGCCCTAATTAAACAGTATATGCCAAAATATTCTTACTCTTGTGATTTGGATGGCAATAGTGTTTAACTGAAGGTGGGAGCTGGTGTTTGTACATGGTTAGCCAAAGCTGCATGACTGTATTTTCTGTAATTCTCCAATGTGCATGTGGAAATGCTCTGTATATGGGCACTGGGGTGCGACAAATGAATAGATGAGTGCTTGCCTGTTCCTCACTGTGAGTATAATTCTAATTAGCCTAATGATATATTCAAACCTGCTTGCTGCAGTACAAAAAAATGAGTCTAAAGGTCCAAACAATAGGAATAAGAGCTTCATTTTTTTTTAAATCAGTTTTGAATTAATCTTGAGGGAAGGTTAAGTACAACAAAGGCTGGTGCCTAATGGGTGAGCTGAATATATTAGCTGACCACAAAGGTCTCTTCTTTGGAGAATCACAATAAAGTATGCTGCGTGCCTCCACTGACCCAGTCTTCTCATTTTAATGGATCTTGTGTTCCAATGTGTGCGATAAAGCGTGCAGTGTGTAATATGTAACCAAAACCATTCCGTAGCATGGTTGTGCAATCCCACAGTGATGTAGCATGATACAATTTGGCTGTCACTTAGATACAATAATTGTAATCACTGTGGATTAAAAACATGAGTTCCCCAGTCATAAGAGAATTCTTCTGACTGTCTTACAGGCATTATTGCAGGTCTTGTTGCTTTGCACATTCGCCTTTTAAATCACTATACTGGAAGCCTTAAGCCTGTAAAGTACACTAGTGGTAATCCACAGTAATACACACAGTGCTGACACCACATTGTATTGTTTTAGAGTCTCCCATTATGCTCCCTCATCACAGTAACTCCTCTTGACAGCTCAGGAGACTTCCATTCCCAAGCCAATAAGCCAATTACCTCTTTACAGCCAGGAGTTGACAAGACATGTTAATCCCCACACCCCCTCAGGGGGCAAGAGTACCTCTCAAACATAATGGTTGTCAAGCCAGAAGAGGCCGCTGTAACACACTGAGATGAAACGCTCCAATACGACATTCTGCATGGGAACAAAGATCTACACCATGGCACTACCAGAACCTGACTCGCCCTGCACACCACTCAGGGATCCTCACCACCAGCACCTGAAGCATGGACCTTGTGTATGACTCTGGAGGGAGCGAGGTAGATGGTTACAATGTCTAGTGCTCATGCTAATCAATTAATGTTATGGTGTCGTTAAGCCCACAATTAAAAGTAATTGCTTCCAGCTCTAACACAATTCATATCTGTTTCTACCTGAACTCAGGAAGGGGAATTAAATGATGAAGTTAATGAATAAGAAGCTCTGTCTCTCTTTTTGTGAGCACAGTCTTCATTCTTCATGTATAGAGAGAGCTCTATTTAGCTTTTTCATTACTGTGACCTGTTTGACCAGCTTGTAGAAATTATTTTTCTTCATTATTAATACCTTTAATAACATTTTGCTAAGTATTTAAAAGTTTCTTGAATAACAATTCCATGTTACATTAAAATAATACATTCTTAATACGTTTAAAAATCACTATGTTTGTTTTCTGAATAAGTACACTGTGTACTTCTGTATGAAAGAGAACTAATACATTTTAATTTAAAAAAATCTCCAGATCATTTCTAATTAATATTTCAAATGCTTGTAAAACTTTCTGTAAAACTTTTTTGTGTTGTCAAACGTTTTTAAAATACATTCCTGTATTGCTAGTAACATAAAAGGAACATTTTTGATGCATAATAAAATCAAGGCATAGTTAATTATTTTTTCCATTGTAATTTTTTTCACAAAAGGTAATTAAAACAGTCCCAGATTACATCTTGTGGTGCAGTCATCTAAAGGTAAAATTGGCAGCATAACGTGCATAGTCATGTAATAACATGGTAATAACTGTGTAACTACAAGCAGTTCCTGTACTTACACAGCAACTTCTGGTGGAATAGGTGTGAAATTACATCGCCTGTACCAGCGGCTACTATTAAATTACAGCAGGTAAGAAGATGTTGTTCATGAGGCAATTTGAATGTAGTTACACACGCTCTTACATGGTAACCAATAGTTAATCACCCAGTTATTACAATGTAACAACATTGCACTTCATGCCCTGTGTTCTAAAGTGATACTGTAAAACTAGAAAAATAGTTTAGAAAATCACTTTGGATGTTGTAATTTGAAATTATGGATGCAGCACATTCAGGTTACTTATGGGGCTTGAAAGTGCTCGTAACCATCCTTGACAATAACTCTTAATGTAACCGTCTTTAAAAAAAAACTGCTATATAAATTATAAATCCAATGTTGGCACCCGTTTGCCATTCTCCTCTCCTAAAAGATGCATATTGTGTTTCTCTAAAGAGCCAACAGTCTATTTCCTTGCCAAGTAGTTTATCATGAGCAGATGAAAGAGATAAATTACAATCAATCTGTACAAATTATATTTTTGCTGCTTTTTCCACAATGGAGATTTTTTTCTAACCCTAGGTCTTAATTACGTTGTTTTTTAAAAATACATATATTATTATAGTTAATATTATAGTTATTATTATTTGTGTTTGCTTTCATGGTCTGTATTTGTCATTTCTTCAGACCACCTAAAACATCATTTTATAATCACAACAGAAACATTCGTTTTAAAAGGCCGACCTTTAATGGTGCCCAGGTTTAAAATGATGTGAGGTGGACACAGCTGAGAGGCATATGAACGGTTAAATGAAAAAAAACTGATAACAAATAAATCAACATTATAATGCCACAACTATTAACATCTAATCCCCGCAGGCTAATATTAGTCTGGGGAGTCTTTGAAGGAAACAGTAAGATGGTTTGATAATGCCAGGGTGTACAGACCAAAAATAACCTGTAAGAATTGCCTGTCACTTAAGTAAATGATCATAACACAAGCAAGGGAAGCAAGCAGTGACTAGAGAGGCCGAACAGTAAACTTTGAACTGTTGCTATGTTTGTATCTATTTTAGCAACGCCATAAGGAATGCACCTCGGTTTTTATGTTATGAGTCAGTGCAGCGGTGACAACAACACTGCAAGGTCAGCAAAAGTAGAACAAACTGCTAACAAGGACAGCTTGTCCGTTTTCCCAGGTTCAGTACATGGGTTTATACGGTCCATGGGTCAAGCAGTTAGAGACTCCTGCTATTGTGTTTAAATACACAGGATGCATTGACCTTCCTCATTGATTACCGCCTCCAGTTCCTTCAGAGATGTTGAGGCTAGAATTCTGCATTCAAATCTTTTTTTCCCGAACGGCTCGCGATCTCCTTTGGGATTGTTTTCCTCGCTAAACATGAAATATTTATGCAGTCTTGCAAACGGTAGCACCTGTCAAAACCGAACAGCCTCTGTCAGATCGGCTGTCTTGTAGGATGTCCGCAAAAAAAAAAAAAAGAGATACTAGATTCTTCCAAGAAAAGCTTTATTTTAAAGCAAGTCAGTGTTAGCTCCCCTTATGTGTCTGTCTGTCAGCTTTTTGTACATGGTGTAATCATAAAGGTTATTAACATGTACAAACAATAGAAATGTATTGCTGGATGATGCTCTTCACATGCCTCTAAAACAAGGAATTCAAACCTTTACTAAGTTGGTTACACTTTATTTTAAGGATCACTTCTTTATTGATATCATTCAAATGAGGTTACATTTCTAAGGGACTTTTGAAGTTATTGTCATAATGAGGTTTGGTAGGACACCAGACGATATTCTAACAAAAACAAGGGCTCAAGAACAATACATTTGAAAACCGCAGCTGTATTTGCAAAAGCATAGCCTTGTTAATTTATTAAAATAATTTAAAGAAAGGGCTCCCCTTATTTAAAAATAATAAATACTTCAGTATAGAAAAGACAAGGCAGTCATTAGCATGTGTATGTTTTTTGAGTCTGTAAACATGCACATGTTAATGGTTGCCTCCTCTTTGAGGTTTAAAGACAGTGTGGGCAGGGCGTGGGAGCTTTTTTCTTTTCTTGATGAGCAGTGCTGATAGAAGTTCAAGAAGTTCAAAGATATATATACCACAGTACCACAGTACACACATACCACAGTATTTCTGCATGGTATGTGTGCACTTTTCCCATGGCTATACTATGCATTTACCATAGTTGAGTCTGGTTTGCCGTGTTTACTAATATGCTTGACCATACCTGGCTATTCTTTACAATACTTACCTATGCTTTATCAGGGTTCATTGCACTTTGCTTTTCTAGCTTTGCCTTCACAGCACAAGCTAGTGGCTCAACAACACTGTCAGTGGCATTATTCCTAAGAGAGTATGAATTCAACAATGTCCTAAAACACATTTTTAAACAGGTCTGTTTTATGCTTAAGCATAACATTATGGCTCAGTGAATCACAAAAGACTAAAGTGAGTTCATTTTAATCCACGCAGAAAGAGGCTAAGCAACATTAATAGAGCACTCTCATTGTTGCCATAGAAACATTTGGGAAGCTACAACAGTGCAAGCAAAATTTGCTTTTTAAACAGTAACAAGTGTCAATGCCATTTTTGTCGACAAGAGGAAATGTTATATTAGCATTTAAGGTTTTTTGTATTATCCTATAAATGCATGTACTATGAAGCACACAACTCTCCACAGAGGGGATTAAGCAGATATCACAGACCAGTTTTGGGCTCCTCATCTGTGCATATGTGCCTGGCTGCTTTATAAAGAGTAGTTTATTTGAATCTGCTCTTTAGTAAACGAGAGACTAACCCTTGAGAGATCAAATAAAAACTTTTTTTTAAATTTCCTTGTACACCCTTAAGCTGAGGGAACATAAAACCACTTTGTGGCTTGGAACTTGGTTTCATGAGAATAGGTTTCAGACCACTGCATGGCACACCAGGGGAGACTTTCCTTCCCAACATGTATTTATACAGTGTGATCACAATGTCAAAGTGGTAAAATATATTATAGAGACATGATTTGCTATATATATATATATATATATATATATATATATATATATATATATATATATATATATATATATATATATATTTGATGTAATTAGGTGCCAGATAGCAGATGTTACTATAAAATGAAAAACAAACCATGAAATTGCATAGGCTGATTGATTCCACAGTGTCTCTTTTTTTTACAGCAACAATAAATGTACAACAGTGTGACAGATGACCCTGTCACTGGTTCTTACGCGGATGTGTGAAGCCGGGACGCTTAACAGGGGAGATGTATTAGTACAAGCTGTGGTGATTATCGAATCAGCCCAAGTGAGGATTAAGCTCACCTGTAATAAAAAATATGACATCCCAATAATATGATATAATTTCTAGAGCTATAACAGTGATCGAACCTGAAAACAAACATGCTTTCAGATGGGTATTTTAAAGAGGTCTTCTGGCTTTGTGACAAGGGTACCCAGAGCACACTGCGCTACCTACTTATATTGATCAAATACTCCTATACTCTCTATGGGAGAATCACATTGTACTGATGTGAGTTTCACACCAGACTAGCTGTAGCTCTTAAGGCCATGACGTGACAGTTTGACAAATCCGTTTCCTCGACAAATCAGTAACTCTAATCGCAATCTCAACAACATTTATCAAATACTCATTTCAGAAAGCATGAGTTAAGAGAACATTGCTTTGGTTTGAGCCACTATCAAAGCAAGGAAGTGAGACAACTGTGTTCTCCATGCCGAAGAAGACAGCACCGATAGGCCAGAAGTAGAGACTCATTCTATTTTTGAGTCCACTTTTAAATGTTATACCTTTACCATTATGCAATACATTGGGTAGAAGTCCATTGTCATAGCTTTATCTTGTCTTTAGACTTATGCTTTTCAATACCGCATGTGTGTATTATATTGGTTTATGAATCTATTCAACTTTCTGAAGAGATTCAAATATCATCCAAAACAAGTGAGACTGAAAATGTCAAAAAGGTGAAATTATAAGGTTAAATGGTTATTTATATTGTAAGCTGTATGATCATTAACATACAAGAACATTCATTTAAAGGGAAGGTTACTTCTAGGTTGAACACAGAAGCCAAAAGAAAGTTTGTCTTACAGTCAAGACTGTGATTTATAGACTCTAAGGCAATCTCAGTGAAATGAATCATCTGGCCTGAAGCTATGATGAAAGTCTTTGATTAAACAAAGATCATGATGCCTCGCTATTCCCAGACCACCCCTTCAAAGTCATGACAATTCATACTCGTTTTCACATAACATACTTACTGCATAAAGCTGTCAGCTTTGTCTTCATAATGTGTCAGAATAAGCATCCAGTAAACGTCTTAATAGTCGTCAAGGATAATTTGTTTGATTTTACAAAGCCGTTCAAATGTCTGGATTGATCATTTTGAATAGGTTTTTGTTATGATCACTACATAAGCAAGTTGGCTTACTATATAGCATTGATAATTGACTTCGTAGACAATCAAAAGTTATGCACAGATATTGATTGTTTAACCAAGCAATCCACTATCTGTGATGAATTATCTGTGGTGCTTGAGTGGTTCACAGGCAGAGGCAAGTATCATTGGCCCTGCTGTTTGACAGATGTGTGGAGGTCTTAAGTAGAAGTCAGGTTCCTGAGAAAATAAAACCAGATGGCCAACTCTCAGTTGTTGATAACAGAGAGCTACCTTCCAAATATGAATTATTGTACACAGGTTCCCACTGTACACCAATCACGTTTAACTGAAATTTATTTTAAGATTACCATTATGGAAGACTTATATTGCTAATAAATAAAGTTGTACCTACTTTGTGCAACTAAACGCACAGGATTGTATTGTATCCTTATAAGGTCTTTTTAAAAATTCCCAAGTAACAAACCAAACAGCATCAGTAATAAAGACAACCACTGTTTTATATCTTATGCAGTGTTTGCATTTCATAATTTCACACGCACATCTTATTAATTTTTTTTTTATTTTTCATAAATGGATAGCTGCACCATAATTACAATTGAATATTATGTCTCATTGTTATTTAAAGTATTTGAAGAGATTCTTTATTTCTGATCAGCACACTCCCTCAAGATGTATTCATACTCTTAAAGCACTGGCTGTTTGCAAATATGGAAAATCGGTAATATTTCTATTTGAAATGACAGCTCCCTTACATACCCTTTTCGTATTACTGCACCTCAAACAGCAACTTCAATCATTAACAGAGCTACTTGACATTAAAGTTTTTCTTTACACGTATCTTGCCATTTCATGTCATGCCAGTCATAGAAAGTTATAGACTTGTCAATGCACTTTTGACATTGACTTTTCTTCAGGATTAATTACAATGCAGAGGGATTTTATCAAGAGACCAAATAACCTTCTTAATCACTTGAAAGGGTTGGGCTGAAGCATATTGTTAAAAAAAGTTGTGGAATCAAAAACAGCTTCCCCCCAATTAATTAAAACATTTCAGATGTTTTCGGGTATGTTTGGGTAAAAATCTGGGATCAAATAATAGGCGCCTACATTTTTTATATCTATAAATGGATGACATTTTAACACTCACACCAGTTACAGTACTTCATTAAAGTTGCTATGTAGCGAGATCGGAGACAGGGAGCTCTTCTTTTTGCCCCCTGTCATAGTGCAACCAAATTTATCAGACTTTAACCAGCTCGCAATTTTAAAAGAAAACAAGTCAATCAGTTATATCTCACTGTTTAAAACAGCCTCATTAGAATTAGACATTGGAACCCTTCCTTTCTTTCATCACTTGTATCACAATATTGGTAAACAATTCTACAATTGCTAATTGTGAAAAGAACGAAGAAGGTTGTTCAACCATTCATATCTTCTTAAATTTACTGTGGTTGTGTAAGCCAGTTGTGAATAGCCAGCTCAGTTTGAGATCCCAGTACAGCTTGGTCTTCCATTAATTAATACACTAGAGGCTGTCTGCCAATTTGCCAGAAAAGCCTCTCTTTATCACTTGCGTTGGTATAAATAATACAACAGCACAGCATGTCACTGACATGTTACATTTGTCATGACTTGTGTAGAGAGTTGTGACAGATCAGCTGTAGTTTATTTCTAAAAGCTTTAATCAATAATGATTAGTCATCAGGGACACATGATTGCGCAGGCAAGCTGGTTGGTTGGATCTTATTCTTAATGTTTTGGTTATTGATCATTCATTTGCTTGATGTGAGAGACGCAGAGAATCAAGTTGTTTTAAGGATGAAAAATCAAAGAGAATGCTCAGGTTTTAAACTTTTAAACATGTCTTTCTAAAGCCTAAAAGCCAAACTTTCATCAGAAGGAGAGCTCCGCTATCCAGTTCTGTGGATCATAAATAGAATTTGTAGTCCATGCTAAAAAAATAATTCCATTCAATCAAACATTTTGAATGTTTAGCGGTTTTTCAGCAGAAACATTGGGGCCATTTCAGTCCACAGCTTACCTAATATCCCATTATTCGTATTCAAGTAGTTGTTTAAATACAGACGATATAAACCAACAATAACACTTCTATAAGCAGACTCTCTGAGCTCTTTATCAGACATCAGCTTAATTTAAATATTTATGAGTTCGTTGGAAAGCCAGATTTGCTATTTTGAAATCCAGAGTCATCCCAAGAATCCCGTGTGATAGACTTTCAGGACTGAAAGGGTTAATATATTACTTTCTTTTGACTAGTGCCAACTGTGTTGTATTAGAGGTGCGGTTGACTAAGTTGACACCAGACTTCTTTAATCTGACATGAACCCAGGTGAAAGGCTTGTGCATTTACAAGAAATCTGTGGGGATTTTTTCCGATCACCTAAACTCAACTCATCATCACCCAGGTAGAATGAACACCCAGCTGCTTCTTAATGCATTTCATGATGGCATATTCTCGTCCCATGGAGTTGAAGCATCTCCCTCCCTGGGGCATGCTGTTTTAGTTGATTTGGATAGGGTTAGGGTTAGGGTTAGGGTTAGGATTAGGCAACGTGGGTGCCAATTAAACTCAGTTGTTCATTTTGTGAGGAAACAAATTGGTTTATTTGCTTTCATTCTGGTAGGTTGTGGGAGCCAATGGAAATGCAATTTAGATATACATTCATTTTACTGTAGCTACACTTATATTTGTGTTGCATTATGTTATACCTATGCATACACTCAGAACTAAACGCTATGGAAACTGAACTAGTATCTTTCAGTAGTTGTCATAGTTGGGTTCTTTAAAAAACTGCTGCTAAAAAGTATGTGTTTTTTCTTCTTCTGAATGATATATTGAAAATTGAGATGCAACTATCTGTTGAGCAAGGCAAAGCCCTCAAACTTAACAAATTCCCAGTTGAATTTATTAATGATTTATTTTGGCATGGTAGTAGAATTTAGTGTTACATGACTGCAAGAAAAACATACTGGAATACAAAATCCATGTAATTGACTATTCTTTAACAGCTTACTCTTTAAATCACAGTAAACAAGAAAATACATATCTCATATCTTTTATTCATGCCACATGGGGGACTATGCAATGATGACTGGGGAGTGTGAGATTTAAAATGTAATATTATAACTAAAACATAAAGGATGCCACTCTAACAGCCAAACAGTATTTTTCAGTCCCCAAGCCCCCTATTAATATATAGACCATACAAAAGAGCACGGAACAAATCCTGAACTGATTATAAACAAGTAACCTTGTGTAGACTCACGTTAATTTGAGATGCAAGGGTTTAATAAAAAATGGATTACTGTTATACTCATACCTGTTCCTGTTTTTGCTTTTCAGTTCTTGTCTATTTTCAGTTTTTTTCCTCACATCAATGGTCCACAGCCACAGGCCTGTGAGCTGAATATCGTTTCAAGTAGTCTTATGGTTCAAAGGTTAGACAAAAGGTTAGACGCTGAGAATGCCATGACTGTTTGACCTTCAACCCCTGTGCAAACCTCCCTGCTGATCATTCAACCAGCTCATCACAATGCAATGAATTGCTGCTGGTAACAGGAGGCATAGTATTATTTTTAATTAAAGGACCTTGTTAATTGTAGTACTGCTGAATTTCTACCGAGAACAGCATAGTTTTCATGGGCAGTTTAAGTTAAGCTTTATTTCCCCAAATCTTTCAAATACGACTGAAAACATGCAGATGCATATTATAAAACAGAATATAGTCATATATATATATATATATATATATATATATATATATATATATATATATATATATATATATATATATATATATATATATATATATATAGCAAGGGATCCAACAAGGGTGATTTTTGATTAATAATTTAGGAATCAATATCTCTATAGAGCTAGGTATGTGCTAGATTTCAACATTCTACTTGAAACTGCTTCCAATAATGGGATCCAAGACTCGCTTATAATTTAAAGATAACTATGGTAAAAGCATACAGCAACAAAGTGCAGTGAAGTATAGCGAAAGCATGGCAAAGCATAGACAAGCAGGGTAAAGCACAGAGAGGTAGGGCAAAGCATGATAAAAAAAACCTTTAAAACTACAGTGCAGTAAATAGACAATATAAGCATAGCATGGGAAACCTGTGCAGATTTACCATGATACCAGAGCATCACAAAACTGCTTTTGAAATGAGTTTAATGGGTGTGGTGATTCTGTTACCGTCAGATGCTTTTCAAAGTGAAAAAAAAGCATTTTATTGCAAGGGCAAGAAAACACAGCAGCTCTGTTTGTTTCCGGTTCCCCTGCAACTTGAAAGGAGAATTTTTTTTTAATTTGCTTCTTGTAGGTTTGTTCAGTTTGATTGCAATTATATGCATTAACAAATTCATCTATTCTGACCACAGATGGTACTTTGTCTTAACATAGTGAGATCTGCGGATGGTCTCCATATTAAAACGGAACAGCAGCAATATCATTATTTCATTTTTTTTTTTGATATTGCACCATCCAGACGTATTTCAATCTATGTTCTCTTCAGGCTATGAAAGACAGGAAAGCCATTTGCTTCCCTGTCTTGCTTGTCAATCCTTTGTTGCAATAAGACCACTGATACAATTTCAGATTTCAGCTCCTAGCGTAAAGCACAGACATGTTAATTGAATCCCCTTTATTGAGGTGTCAGAATCAGAAACAATGGTTTGAAAGCAGATGGCTTTGGAATAAATAATGTACAGGATAAATGAATAGGATAACCATAACAGGTTATTTGCAGCTTTCCGCGGAAATAAAGAATGTGTCCTTTAAGTGGCATTGCTCTCTCAGGGGGTGATTTGTTTCTGTTTTATCACTAGAAATCTTTCCCTGCAAATGATCAACACAAATGTGCAGCTTGAAGGCGGAGGAGAGTTACGCACAAGTTGCAGAAGAGATAAAGCGAATGCTTAATAACCTCTAAACGGTAATAATATTTCATTTTGCACATGTTTATTTTCCCGCCACCATCACTTATCACTGTTTCCACAAGCACACAGGCATTCAGTATGTTTAATAGTGTCGCCAGATTATTGCTCAGTTTTCATCCAGCGAGCCAATGCATTTTAATCAGGGAAATTATCACAACTCTTCATATAGTCACCCGCCTCTTGCTTTCTTGCCAAGGAGGGAACTGTGTGCCTCAGAAACAAGTGGAGTAATGCAGTCAGGGAGGGATGTATCCTGGTTATGCTAAGTTGCAGATATATTAGCTGGGGATTCCACAGGGACTGTCGCATTGGCCCTGGGACTGAATCACCTGACCATGTTATAGCAGCCTCCACTGGCCAGGTGCTCAGATCATTCAAGCAGATACTTCCAGGGGGCAGTAGTTCTCTGAGATCTGCTGTCAGTCTCCTGGGTGTAAGGATGTCTTGCTGGTGGGATTGGAGGACACCCACTGACCTTCAGTTCTCCTGAGATGTTGTGGGCAGTTGCTGGACATTCTAAATTTGGGAGAAATGATAAATCGCTCACTGGGTTTTGAAATTAACTTCCAGGAACTACTGATCAAATCCCAATTAAGTGATCTAGACGCAGAACATGTGGCTGAAAATCAACTAGCATTCCCACCCGGGAACGGTAATGGAACACCCCTCATTATTATTTCAGCGTCCTGTTCTTGGAAAATATTCCTTGACCCTTTATATCGTATTGTGTGAGTTACCAAGCCACCACTCATTGCTGCTTTATTAAACACATTAACTCTCTTTGCAGTTGTCTCTCAGGAACTCTTATTTACATGGTAATTTTGACCTGTAGTTCAAGACATACCAGTTCATACAGTAAGTCACCATTAGTCATTTCCTAAGAGACTGCCCTGCTTAATGCCACCAGTGTTTTTTTATTTTAAATACCTTGAAAACACGTTTTTAAATGACGCTAAAAACTTAAGTAAAGAAAATTGCAGCAGGTTCAGGAATGGAAGGCATTTTAATGACAGGAGGAGAGTCATTTAAATGGGGTTTAAAAGCCTGCCGGATCAATGTTCCACATGGTCTCCTTCCTGACAGACATTTCTTTTAATGAAAATGTTTCCATGCGAAAGACACAATTATACATTGCGTTTCTTCCATCAATATTTGACATTCTGTTTTTGTCTGCACACAAATTAACAATTTGATGGAATGGAATGTGTTTAAAGGTCAGGTTTTGTTGTAGTTGCACATTTTTTATCCATATAGAGCAGCACAGTACATTTAAGTCAGTAGGTGGCAGTGTTGAGCTCTACTCAAGTGCATACGAACCTATACTAGTATTTAAGTGGAAACTGTTTCTGTTGCCATAGTTACCAGTCTATCAGCATTTCATAGACAATTGCTCTGTGAAGCCCTATAGAAAGTGTAGTTATTGATTCTCTTTACAAAAACAAGTTTAGCTTTCATTCAACAAACAATGCATGGTAGAAAAAAAAACATTGCATAGAACATGTTTGTACTGGGCCCTGCCTTTAAGAATAATATAAAAAAATATGTGTATTTTTGAAGCAAATGCAGAAGAAACCAAATGCAAGCTAGTTCAAAAAATGAGATTCAATTGGTTCAACTTTGTGTTTGCTGTAAGCTTTTTTTTAAAAATATCATCTCAGAATTCAATACAGCTAACCATTGTAGAAATAAACTGATGCGTAGAAAGCCCGTCATCCAGGTGCTTATCAAATCTACAGCATGCATTGATTTCTTTAAGCAGCGCTTTTAAATGTTCCATTCGATAAGCCGCATCCAAGATAAATCGTTACATTGACAAAGAGCATTTGATGCTTGGCGCATTCCAAGCCTTATGACAGAATGATATATCATACATTTCGAACATCTCTGGCACAACAAACCTATCAGAGAACTGAAGCCAGGGAGTAATGATACACAAAGCCTACAAAGTGTTTGACAGGGATTTAAGAAAAAGAAAGCACCCTTTCAAAATAGTAGCTGCGTCGAGAGACTCCTGTTAAGACATGAATACCTGGTCTGTTCATAGCATACACAGCCATTTCTATCATTCCTTTATTAAAGGGGATGGCCTGGATTTTACATAGTCAAATGTGACGCATACACAAAGGCTCCGGGAATGCTGCTGATTGTGTTGAACAATGCAGCGGTTTTGTGATGAGGTCCACTGAGGACAATGCAGACAGCAGCAAACTCATTTGTATGCAAACCAAGGCAGCAGAAAGTGGTGCCACCTAGCCAAAATATCCTCTTCAATACAATGCTGTAGCATGGTCCTATTGCTCATCTACATACACTCCTGATAAGCAGCTCAAGCAGAAAGAGTGGATCCTTCATTGTCTAGGGTGCTGAGAAGGTCTGGCTCTAAACAGGTGAAATGCTTGGTCCTCACCGAGTCTGAATCTCTGTCTGTGTGAGTTTGTGTGCATGAATACATTCAACCCATTAGGATACAGGATTCTGCACTTAGGGTACAGTTTTAAGCCACCACTATTGCAACACAGCTTTGATTCATACAGTGTCTTTCATAAAGTGCCCCATGGCACTGAACAGTGAACAGCAATGAGAGCAGCTGGCTATAAGCCCACTCTAATAGATAAAACTATTGCCTTTGGATGATTCATCATCAGGGGGCCAATGCAATATCCAAAGGAAAGCTGGGAATATACAATGGGAAGCACAGTGACCAAGTGGTTTGAGAAGAGCACAGCATGAACTGCAGTCAACTTTAACTGCAAAAGGTTATTCGAAACAGCATGCAATAATTGAATACTCCAAGATATGCAGTCCTGAAAAAGACCTCTATTAGGGCATTCCTAGTCTTGCCACTTGTTATAGTTATAGCAGTCTGGGTATGGCATGGGAAAGGAGATACGGGAGTTCTCTGAGCATATGAAAAGCTGCTGTAGAGTTAAAACGAGAATAACAACAGGATGAATCGAAGATAAAGGTTTCTCCCAGGGTCCATTGCTGCATGCTACCATAAAGCAGCTGGACTAGTGCATTCGAGCAAAAGCAAGTTTAGCTGGCTTTCCCTCCATTTATGTCTAATCATTTATGTATCCGTTTCTATAAAGCAGATCAAGACCAGAATCTGGGGTATAGAACATGGAGAATGTAAGATGCAAGCTGATGGTATACCTTGTTTTAATTTGAGCAAGGTTTCAGCTGTAAAATAATCTTATTGAGATATGAAGTAGAGCATGTGTTACTAACTCAAACAACCTCTAATTAGGAGCTCAGTATTCAAAATCAACCCTTAATGGATATCTCTGTCATGCATAGTAAATCTTACTCTGAGAACAGCATTCCAATAAGCTGGTTTCAGCAGTAACGTCTCGACAGACAAGTGTTAACTCTCAATCATGTAAAACCTGGGGCAGCATTGCATGCGGATGAGCAGGCTGTGGGAGTTTGCAGAGCACCATCTGTCTTGCTGTATTCCAAGAGTACTCTACGCCATTGGAATCAGAATCCCAACCCAATCCTATACACAACCTTGATTCCCCACAGTACAAGCCAACAGAAAAACTGAGCCTAATTCAGAGGACCTGTCCAAAAAACAAATAATGTGACAGTGCCCTCTAGAGGCTTGGAGTATTCCTAAACCATGCTAGCTAGGAAAACGGGTCCATAGCTGGAATCCTTGTTACTGCAAAACTGCCCTGTCCGTCTGTAAACACCATAGGAACATTACAATACTTTAATTTCAGTCAATATGTATTGTGAACTTGTCACTGTCATTTCGGGTCAGACACTCAGGATACAGGCAGAAGATAGCAAAGTCTGAGGCAGTAACTGTAGTTTTAGCACCTTGGCGCACTTTTATTAATTACAAAAACAAATAAACAAAACACTGGGACAAAATAAAGTTGTAACAAAACCTTGCTAAAACCCACCCAAACTTTAGTTATCCAGTGCTCTCTTTTTCTCTTTCTCTCAATCAAACAATTAATCAAACCATGCCATGTGGTTGTGCAAAGGATGGCCACCTTGTTTTCAGGCTGTTCCTTCACAAATATGGCCGCCAGCCACCAAACCTTGACCCACACATGTGCACCCATGTGCTGAGCCTATGCTCTGTCTCAGTATATACTTATTCTTAAAGCATACTCACAGTATGATGAATAAGCACTGCGTCCACACTTACAGAAAGTGCATACACATAGCATTTGTGCAGAAACTGAGATTAAGAAAGAAAAGCAATGATTTATACGGCAAAGAAAAGGACACTTCAATTGAAACAGCATGGAGCATTGCTGTTTATTTTTCAGTATGTAAATAATGGAGCCTGTAGCTCTCATCTCCTTTGGGCAATTGCAGAAAAGATTCTGCAGATGAGATCAAATCAATCTTAAAGCCAGGCTCAGGTCGAGATAAATGGTAATAATTCCATATTGGAGCAGCAGAACTCAGACACCTACATTGCAAACACCTCCATATGGGAAGGGGAATGTAAAAGCAGCTTACAACGCCTTTAGTTGAAGTAAACAGGATGATGCATGTCAGGGAATCCAGGTAAGTTGTGCTGTAAATGACACTTTTTAAAACCCCTTTGACACACACAGGGGTCAGGGCTACACAGCAGGGTGGGTAAAAGCTATAGAAATAAAGTGCAGACTGAAAATGAACTGCGACAAAGTCTTTAAGTAAAGCTAGCATTAACAGCTGGTGAGAAATAATGTGGCACGTAAATCTCACGTATGTGTTGCACTGCATGCGTGCAGATCAATATAAAAGGCTGATATCTTTGTCGTGTCTAAATCCTCAGTTTCTCAAGTAATAACACACTGGAATGGATTTCTGAATGTGCTCTTGACAAAGTAACAAAAGCCATACTGTAGGTAGGAATGGGTGGGTGGGAATGTCATGAAACATTTGGACGTTGAAAACCCTGCCGAGGAGGCTCTATTGGCAGGTGTTTTTATTTTGTTTTCTAATGCACAATTTTCCCCTCACTGCAGCAAATATCCATACAGCTCAGGAGAAGAGAAGGTTCAGTGAGTGTCCTCCAATTCCATGAGCCAGCTTCCTCTTCTACACCCAGTAACTCGAGAGCGGACAAAGGCCAGGCCTGCAGGTGTCCGCCTGAGCTCACAGGGTGCCTGGCCAGCAGGGTTCGCTGTAGCGTGACGAGGAGAAACAGTCCCTGCCGATTTATGCCTCCCTAACCCACGGGAGAGCCAGAGGCAATGCGGTGCTCCCTTCAGAATCTCCAGGTGACTGGCAACCGCACAGCCAGGACGTGAACCTGCGCTCCCCTGACTGTATGACTCCCCTGCACACCACACAGCTGTGCTTTTACCATGTGAGCCACTCGAGGGCCCTCTTGTGACAGGTGTTTTTCGTCCAACAATTGCAGTTGTATTCCAAAAAAACATATTAAACCCTTTGGCCAGCTGAGTCCAATTAACAGCAGCCAAGCGGGTCTTTTTCAATTACTGGGAATTTTACTACATACAAATCTTGCTTAAGCTTTGCTTTGCATAAATAAGTATTTAATTGATATGCACTTAACCATATATTAACACTTTTAAACATGCATGAGCTCACCAGGCCTGGCCATTGGGGCTGTTGTATCCCAGTGTCTCATTGCATGCAGATTTCAGCTCCCAACCATCCATGTGGAATCCCCAGTGAAGAATGGTGACCGTGCACAGCCAGGACGCTGACTGTATGATTCAACCTGCATACCACATGGTCATGCCTACTTGAGTGTATCCACCATTAGACTGCCATTGCAATTGTGTGCTCATATTCCATATGGTTATTAAGGCATATATTTGTAGTTATCTGCGCCAACAAATATACAAGACCTACAACGACAGCTACTGTATGTAAAACATTATTACGTTACAGAATAATGGATAATTGCATATCAATAAAATACTTGTGCCTGGCAAAATAAAGTTAGCTGTAAAGATAAACCCAGCTTGTTAATAAATTGACGCAGACATTTATTGAATGAGTCTTGCTGTGAAGAAATAAAGACACTGCAGGTTGCCATTTGATCAAAAAATAGAGAGTGCCTAAATAGGGTTATTAGTATTCCAGACAGTGTAGACAGTGTATGTATGTATGTATATATATATATATATATATATATATATATATATATATATATATATATATATATATATATATATATATATACAGTACTGTGCCAAAGTTTTAGGCAGGTGTGAAAAAATGCTGTAAAGTAAGAATGCTTTCAAAAATAGACATGTTAATAGATTATATTTATCAATTAACTAAATGCAAAGTGAGTGAACAGAAGAAAAATCTAAATCAAATCCATATTTGGTGTGACCACCCTTTGCCTTCAAAACAGCATCAATTCTTCTAGGTACACTTGCACAAAGTCAGGGATTTTGTAGGCATATAGTCAGGTGTATGATTAAACAATTATACCAAACAGGTGCTAATGATCATCAATTCAATATGTAGGTTGAAACACAATCATTAACTGAAACAGAAACAGCTGTGTAGGAGGAATAAAACTGGGTGAGGAACAGCCAAACTCAGCTAACAAGGTGAGGTTGCTGAAGACAGTTTACTGTCAAAAGTCATACACCATGGCAAGACTGAGCACAGCAACAAGACACAAGGTAGTTATACTGCATCAGCAAGGTCTCTCCCAGGCAGAAATTTCAAGGCAGACAGAGGTTTCCAGATGTGCTGTCCAAGCTCTTTGAAGAAGCACAAAGAAACGGGCAACGTTGAGGACCGTAGACGCAGTGGTCGGCCAAGGAAACTTACTGCAGCAGATGAAAGACACATCATGCTTACTTCCCTTCGTAATCGGAAGATGTCCAGCAGTGCCATCAGCTCAGAACTGGCTGAAAACAGTGGGACCCTGGTACACCCATCTACTGTCCGGAGAAGTCTGGTCAGAAGTGGCCTTCATGGAAGACTTGCGCCAAAAGCCATACCTCCGACGTGGAAACAAGGCCAAGCGACTCAACTATGCACGAAAACACAGGAACTGGGGGCAGAAAAATGGCAGCAGGTGCTCTGGACTGATGAGTCAAAATTTGAAATATTTGGCTGTAGCAGAAGGCAGTTTGTTTGCCGAAGGGCTGGAGAGCGCACACGAATGAGTGTCTGCAGGCAACAGTGAAGCATGGTGGAAGTTCCTTGCAAGTTTGGGGCTGCATTTCTGCAAATGGAGTTGGGGATTTGGTCAGAATTAATGGTCTCCTCAATGCTGAGAAGTACAGGCAGATACTTATCCATCATGCAATACCATCAGGGAGGCATCTGATTGGCCCCAAATTTATTCTGCAGCATGACAACGACCCCAAACATACAGCGTAAAGTCATTAAGAACTATCTTCAGCGTAAAGAAGAACAAGGAGTCCTGGAAGTGATGGTATGGCCCCACAGAGCCCTGATTTCAACATCATCGAGTCTGTCTGGGATTACATGAAGAGAGCGAAGCAACTGAGGCTGCCTAAATCCACAGAAGAACTGTGGTTAGTTCTCCAAGATGTTTGGGCCAACCTACCTGCCGAGTTCCTTCAAAAACTGTGTGCAAGTGTACCTAGAAGAATTGATGCTTGATGCTGTTTTGAAGGCAAAGGGTGGTCACACAATTATATATATATATTATATATATAATTGTTGACCGTTCTCATTGTGCATAATTCTGTACTGTGCTGTCTGCCTTGTTAAATACAAATACTTAAGATTGACTTAATGGGTTGCTTTTCAATCTAATGTGTGTTTTCTTATAAGTATTTAGCCTGAAACTGATAGATATGTGGCAGCATTCATGTACAATATAAAGATTGTGAGATTTTCCAAGGTGATTGATTGCTGCCAGACAGCTTATGAATAATGCAGTCATAAAATGCTATGAAATCTAATGGGAGAGATGTTAGTCTGCATTTTTACAGCAATGGGTTTATTTATTAAATCATTCCATTTTCACACACTAGCTTTGTACATACGTTCATTTGTCACCTCAAGCTAATTGCTTTTTGATTAAATGTGTTGCAACTCAACCACATTTTTATTCACACACTGTATTAAACCTCACATAAATTGTGGCAAGTCATTGGAGACCAGCCAAAAACTCTTAATCTGAATTGTATTCCTTTCCAAGAAAAACTTGGACAGCAGAAAAAAATACATATACTGTATATTGGCAGAATGTGAGGGCTGTGAAGCTATGATACTGTCGAGGAAATATGTGAGGTTGTTTTATTAATTTATAAATATAAAAAATCATATACATAGAAACATGACACATGCAGGTGATCATATAGGTCAGACTGCAGATTGGATTGGAGACTGCAGACGGAACAGTACTAATTTGATACTGGATATGTTTTATAGACTGGTTATCCACTGGTTTGCAAATGGTAAGAAGCACGAAGCTGCTGAGGATGTAAAGGGTCAAGACAATTCTCTGTTATCTGCCAGCAGCAAAGCAACTGCACCCACACAAACATTTACGCAAACAACTGCTTTTTCAAGGCTTCTGTGTCCATCGCTGAGTCTAAAACCTTTGGGCTGCAGCTTTCTATATCTTGTTAAAGTGAGCAGAACATCGCTGTTGATTGGCTTCATTTAATTCCTTTGCTTCCAAAGCAGCAGGGGCTCTCCGCAACCAAAAGCCTGTCTGTCATCTCAAGTGCAGAAACCAACAAGAGAATGTCATTCTCCACACTCCCTGCCTTCATGAAATAGGAATTGATGAGCTCCAGACAAATCTCCTCAACTTCTGTGCAATTGGAATCAGACAGTATCCTACTTAGAGCCTCTCGTGCACGATCTCTAGCAATCTTTTGATGAAAATATTTTTTGGTCTAAGCTATAATAAAAATCCCAAGGGGATATGATAAATTCAGCACACTGAACCAGAAACAAATAACAAATGCTGCTGGCACACAGGATTGTTGCTAGCTTTTTCAAACAGATTTACTGTATGATACAATCATCTGGAGTTAAATAGTTAGTGTTCAGACTCTGTAAGTAACAATACCTCCAAGGAGCGCAGGAATTTAAATCAATATTCATATTCAGCAAATCCTATTAATATAGGTGCAATAAATTAAAATAGGGAGATTATAAAAGCCAGAAAATATTGCCAGCCAATAAACAGTAGCTGAACGTGATAGGCGTGATGAAACAGACTGATTGATTGCAGATTTTTTTCTAAACTGCACTTGTAATGAACTCTCTGTGCCTGCATGGAGTTGCAGCTGATGTATTGTGAGAATGGATAGCATACCTGTTGCAGGGAGTTTGCTGGTCTTTGAAACTGAAGACAGGGTGTGATCCTTCTACAATGTTAAAGACTTTCCCAGCGTTTCCTTACAACCTTGCTGTGCTGAATACCTAAAGGGACACAATGAAGACCACTCCAATTTCACCAAGGTGTATTACCTAGTCTCACCTCATGTCAGTATATAATAACCAGTTCAATTGGCAGCGGTTGGGTACGTATTGGGCCAACAGGGGCAACCAGAATGGAACTGATGCAAAGTGTTGACACTGTTCTGGATACAGAACCACGCTTTAGTGATTTCAGCTCTGATTCCTTTAAGGAAGTTAGGGGTGGAGATCTCCAGCTGACCATATCTACTATGTTGTCTTTATAAAAGATCTTGCAAGAGATGAAGATTTTACAGGAAGTTAAGTCATCTTTAGCTCTACCTATTTTACAAATGCCCCCATGTCCCAATTGGTTCAGATAATATAGGTCGTACTGTATTAATCAAACATGAATACATGGTGTCTGCCAGTTATGACTGAAAAATTGCACAGGGTTTCCGTGCTGCTCATGCAAACCATTGCATTCTTGTGGGTTCTGAGGTCAATGCTTTGCTGACATGAGAGAGGAGCTTTTAAAGTGGGAATGTCTTGTATTGTACAAAATAGCTCAGAGCAATAATATGAAACAGAAAAAAAGCTATCAGAACAGTTTACTAACTGACTGACGAAAAAAGACTTCCTCTTGACTTGAAGGTCACAGGACCCCAGAGCATATCATCTGTGATTGCACTTGAGTTACCAGTGGCATTCTGTGGATCTTTGATTAAAATGCAAAAGGGTTTGAAGTGAGACTGGGAACAAACAGAGAACTATTACTATGAACCTAGGAAAATGAAGCAGGAATCCTTACCCTTTACAGTCTTTACATTATCACAAATATTTCTGTTGCACAGCAATTAAGAAATGTTGGTCATAGAGGAAATCTTTCTTTAGTTTATTAACTGCTAACTTGCAACAATTGTTTTACATTTAAAGTACAATTGATAGTTAATATAGAGTAGCCTGTATATAAAAGGACACCTCAAGCTGTTAAGCAAACATGAGAGCACTTGTTTATGATTCTCAAACTTTCGATCCTATCATTGAAATGTGGTTACGTTTTAAAATCTTTTAAAAATGTAGTCGTATATGGAAAACTTTTTTTTTTTTTAAACAAGAAACAACTTACAAGCCCTTAAATTAAAAGTCTGAGTTGTTTATTCATGGTTTGTTAAATTTATTGGGTTACATTTTACCTTTTCAGAGTAAAGGCTTTTATGAATT
Source organism: Acipenser oxyrinchus oxyrinchus (assembly GCA_030684275.1). Taxonomy (NCBI): domain Eukaryota; kingdom Metazoa; phylum Chordata; class Actinopteri; order Acipenseriformes; family Acipenseridae; genus Acipenser; species Acipenser oxyrinchus. Next base: position 1,001,053 of record JAGXEW010000076.1, on the reverse strand, counting down.
TGGCCCAATGTGGTAAACCTAGGGAAAACGAATTATGGTTCCAGTGCCTAGTTAAATGGTTAGGCTTATCCGCAGAGCACAACAAGGGGAAAGTGAGAGGGATAATGCAGTCGTTAAACATTAACTGTGCACATTACTTGGGAAACAGCAGAAGAATTAAATGCTTTCTTAGCGTTTATGAAATAGAATGGAAAGCCATGCTGTTCAAAGTATTATTGAATTAAGTCTTGCATACTGGATGGGGATGTTTGTTGCATCTTTATAATGTGAGATGAATGCAAATAACATAAAATAAAATAAAATAAAACAGTAAAATAGGTTTAGGTTTTCATCACCGCCGATTAGCTGCTCGGGATTAACGAGAGGCTAAAACTGCAAGAATGAAGGAAAAGTGGCTCTTCTGTAATAAATCATTTTCTGATCCTTTTAATCGTGTCTTAGCACCGAGTTAAGGCAGATTTGTGCAAATCCTGGGATAGAAAAAGAAGTGTCTCGTGTATCAGTTGGCGCGTTGTCAATTTGTAAATACATTCTGATTGGTTTGATTGAAGTCTGTTCTAGCCTTGAACTTGAAGACGACTGTACTTCTATTTGCAGCTGTGCATGAGTTTGCATTAGGGACTTGAGAAAAAAAAAAGTATGCTTCAGCTCCTGAATGAAAGAATGAAAACAAGATATAGTCGACACCGCCTAATCGGGATTTCTGCTTAAATGGGATACAGCTCTGGGAGATGGTTCTTCCCAATGCTATTTATGTTGTTTAATTAGGACTTCACTTCGTTTAACTGGTATACATGTATTTTCAGAGCAAGACAGGCCGCGTAGCACAGTGCAGTGATCACGCTGTGACCTGCGTTAATTGCTAAAATCACTCTTGAAGGAGGAGTCGTCTCCTGTGGTTTCTCAGGCTGCTGTTGCAAAGAAAGTTGGTGTGTCAACATCGCAGGTGCCTCGCCGTGTGATAAGATGTGATTTAATTTCATGTAGAAATAAAAAAAACGATTAATTGTTTGGAATTTTTAAAAAGCATTGACTCGTATTTTAAATTATGTATTTAACATGTAATCATGATGTGATGTGATTTCATTATTTTTCTTTTGTGACTAAAGGTTGTCTCGTTAATTGGGGCAGCCGCTTATTCAGGATATTTCTCCGTCCCCCGATAAAGTAGTGGCGTCTGTAGTTATTAAAGACAGAACTTTGCTTTTGAAGTACCACTGGGTTTCCCCCAAGTGTCAAGAAATTCATTATTTATTATTTTTCAAATGGACTAACCCTTATAAAAGTTTACCACAGGATTTGTGCACAGTAGAGTTGCACTTTTAGCATGCTTTTCCCCAAGGTTATACTATGCATTTACCATAGTTTAGCCTGGTTTGCCAGGTTTTGTTTTAAAATATGCTTTACCATACCTCTCTGTTCTTCACAGTGCTTCTATGTGGGGACATTTTTATAAGGAATACAAATAAAACGAAATTAGATTTCCAATTGTATTCACAACCTTCTGCCAAAGACCAAAAAACACATTTTAGAATGTGTTCATAACCAGAGGGTTGAAAACAAGCACACACAAACAAACTGTTCTGATCTCGTTCCTATGGTTAACACTTGAAAAAACAAGAGGAAAGCAGATGTTACTCCGTTCTGAAACATGAAATGTGTCTTCTCGTTCTTGCCAAGGAAATTAATTGCTTGTTGTGTTTGTTTAATGGAATATAAGCACTAAAACCCCTCATCCCAAACCTTTCTGAGGCTTTTGTACAGCGGTTAAGAGTCTCGCTCGGGACCCACGTCTTCAGTTTCAGTTCCCACGTGTCCAGCCTGATACACATAACTAAGAGAACACTCTTTCAACCAGTCTCTTTTAATTTTATTGTCTTCTTTTTTATATAAAATTTAGAGTGACCAAATATTTTAGCTCCCAATTTTCTCCCGAATTAAAACTATCCATATGATGCTCCCTCACAGCAGAAATGCCCCACAGCAGCTCGGGAGAATTAAAGATCGCAGGATGTCCTCTGTTGCCATCGCCTCATTAAACTCTGGAGCGAGACAGCAGATGTCAGCGAGCTACCACCCCCTGGAGTGCAAAGCCTGCCCTGCAGATTGTCAAGCTCACCAGGTCAGTAGCGTTTGCTGGAGCTAGTTACCCATGGGAGTGTCAGACTGAGATAAATTGCATGGAATGTATCTTTTCATTTACTTGCTAATATCTGGTGCCTTACCTTATAACTGAATTCTGTTTTTGTGCACGTGCCTTTTATAATTTAAAAAGAAAATTGAACAAAACAATGAATTGAGTATTAAAGAAAAATATCATTTTTTTTTTTTAAATTCAGGCCTAACACCCCCTGATACCACCACCTCAAATTGCTTTTACAAAACGTCCTGCAGAAATCCAATGAGCATTCCAAACTACCTGAGAATCTCAAGGCAAACTGCCCACTACAGGAAACCCCCAATGAGGTGGTTTAAATACAAGACAGAAGAGAGCCGATTAAGGTGACTGTGTCAGGTGTTATTATTTACTTACAAACCAGTGGTGTCAGTCAGATTCTTTCTTGGGGTAAAAGAATCAGCCATCGATCGAACAGGGAGACAGATTCTATCTGAGTGCATCTATTATTAAATGAACCCTTGAGTTCTGTTAAGGATCTCACATTTCTGAGGGAATCCAAAAGTCGATTCCGCTTCTGTCATCTCATCTCATCCCATCTCAGATTCTTTGATCTGTCTTTTCTTTCTTATCTAGCGCACTATTCCACTCGACAGGGTTAAGCTTTAAGCAAAATGCATAAAGCCATAAACCAATAGTTTTCTTTAACATTAGCTTTTACAATGTTATATTTTACGGCTTGATAATAATAATAATACAATTATTAGTTCCTGTTGAACTATTTTATTTTTAAACTTCTATACTTATAAAACATTTAAATGATTTACTGACCGTCTTGCTAATCTGTTGGATTGAATATCGCCATACAACTGGATAATAACAATCAGAGCCGTATTTTTGGTTTGAATCTACCTCTGGGTTTACCAAAATCCCCTAACGCTGAGTGATGCCACTGTTCCTAAAGCAAACGAAACAAGACTATAGGCAAGGAATAGCTGATTAAATCAGCACACGACGAGTTTAAGAGTATTAAAGCACCGATATTTGTGGAAATTCGGATGTCACATTTGCTGAAATCAGTAACAGCGGCAGGGGTCTGCGGGCGAGCGCTGTGTTTAATCATCTGAAGGATGTGTAAATTGATAAAGAAAGAGCTGTCGAGTGTGACACATTCCGGCCCACGCTCCTCAATGCCCAGAGGATCCCAAGAAACAACAGGAACAAACTTTAGACATGAGTCACGTCGAAACAACGCTGTGACCGCAATGAAGACAGAACCTCACTACGCTACGGGTTCCCACTTTCCACAAAGATTACTCATTTTAATGGCTGCTTCACTCATTTATATTCAGCCTGAGGAAGATCCGTCTAAGAGGCAATATGCTTGCTGGGTTTCTTCTGCTATGAAACACTGAGCACTGGGCTTTTGAAGTGTCATCCCTTTTTCATAATATAGCCCCAGAAGAATTATCTTCTTTACTATTATTATTTTTACAGTATCTGCATGCTTTAAACTTTCAGCAATATATGAGCTTTTTTAATGTATTTTTCTCATATGGAAAGACATGGGAATCTAATTTATGAGATAATGTAACATATATGTTACAGAAATGGACACAATTAGAACATAAGAACATAAGAAAGTTTACAAACGAGAGGAGGCCATTCAGCCCATCTTGCTCGTTTGGTTGTTAGTAGCTTATTGATCCCAGAATCTCATCAAGCAGCTTCTTGAAGGATCCCAGGGTGTCAGCTTCAACAACATTACTGGGGAGTTGGTTCCAGACCCTCACAATTCTCTGTGTAAAAAGTGCCTCCTATTTTCTGTTCTGAATGCCCCTTTATCTAATCTCCATTTGTGACCCCTGGTCCTTGTTTCTTTTCAGGTCAAAGTAGTCCCCTGAGTTGACATTGTCTATACCTTTTAGGATTTTGAATGTTTGAATCAGATCGCCGCAGTAGTCTTCTTTGTTCAAGACTGAATAGTCTTGTCATACATATACTATGGAGTGGGGAAATTTCCACATAGTGGAAAATATAGTCTATAAAATAATAATAATAATAAAAATACATGAACAGCTTTGAACATGCGTGGAGTGGCAGTAACGTGTACAATATTTAGATACCCAGAGACCCCAAGAGAAGTAAAGATTGGTTTGACAAAGCTGTTAGCGTGCTGTTCAATGAACAGGAAGAACCAAAACTCCATGAGATAGGGGCCCACCTGGAAAAGACAAGTGGTCTTCAGGGTGAGTCTACAGCAACCTCTGCTGGCCAGACGAGTGAGGAGCGCAAGCAGACACTTCTCAAGCTTCTGGGAGTAAAGAGGCAACAGGCTTGGTTGTGGAATCAGAGCACACCCCTGATCTTCATTTCCTCTAAGATTTTGTGGGGAATTGCAGATTGGGGGTAAAATAATTGAATAAACTGCTGCTGGGAGATAAATATATAGAACTGGCCACAGGAATGCTCTTCTCAATGCATTTATCAATTTACACTAAAGCTTTCATCTCATACCTGATGAGAGGAAGCTTTCACAGCACTGCAGCTGTTTTTAAATGTACCCAATATCTGTAACCTTTAACAAAACGGCAGCAGTATCATTATCAGACCACAGCATTGTCAGCAATGGAACACACATGGAGTAATTGGTAGGGACACTGCACTTACAAATGAAGATTTCAGTGTATATTTAATATAAAATATAACAACATCTCAAAGTATAAAATAACTAAAACAGCACCTCTTTACTCCACTATAGCAGACCACTGCATATTTCCTATGGGCCACAATTACAAAGAACTGCCCAATGTTTGGGGAGTGAAAACCACTTTATTGAAACAGACCGCCTCTGGTCATAGTATCAATAGATAATTTTCAAACACTGAGGTCACAAAGGGGTAGCTCAGAAAATAACATTTTGCAGCAAGAATTAGCCAGCAAATAAGCTAGTCTCAGGGCAATGGGACTAATTTGAAATCAATGGCATGCTAGGAGCGTACAGTAACTCTGGCTAAATTAGAAGTGACAAGTTTCAGTGGGATTTAATTCCAGTCAAGCCTGCCTCATTCCGGCCTAATTGCACCTCAGTGAACCGCAATGAGAATGAGGTTCAGCTGACAGTGAAAGGTAGAAACAGGGTAAAAGTGGGATTAATAATGCCTACTTTAAAGTACACACCACAATGTTTATCATATAGACGAACCATGTCCATTGTCACGTCATTTGAATTTGAATTGAGCGTTTGTTCAAATGGTTAGAGTCCCTCACGTACGACGAGGAGGAAACTGACAACTTGGAGGACCAGATCCAACCCGTCAGTAAGTTTTAAACCCTGTTTCGTGAACCTCACTGCAAAAATAAGAAAGCTTGTGGGACACATATATGTCCCTTGTACCTGAAATTAAAGGGTTCACTGTAACTAATGAACAGTACTGTTTTAGCGACCTTTACAGAGTACTGCACTAACAAAGGGTTGCATTTACTAATCTTGTGCCCAGTACAACTATATGAATGAGCAAGAGTTGGATGGACAAGGAGCTGTGTTCATTTTATTTACAGAGATCTTAATACTGCAGTCATTTGAATAATTTAGAGAGCCTCTTTAATAGTCCTTAGGAGTACTTATACTTACTTACTGTAAGTCTTTAAATGTTGGTAAAAAATTTTAAAAAGCCAAGACTGATCCTGTCTAAAATATTTAAATGGTGTCAGTATTTAGACCGCCCACCTTTTAGATTAATTAAATGGACCCATTGTGTTATTTAGGTACTGAAGAGGGTTTGTGGAAATGAATCCTTTAATTCCTGTGACAGAGTGGCAATCTAATATTATTGTAATGACTTTAAATCAACAAGGTCACTTGTTACAACAAACAGAAGTGAATAAAGTTATACAAAGAGAGTGGAAATGTACAGCATCTGTGATTGCTGTTAAACACAGACATTTAAACACAATGCTACAGCTATACCTCCTTATTTCCAATGTCTGTGTTTCAATACACTTGGGCATTTAGATGATAAAGTCTTGCCTAATCAAACTTATATCCAAAAAGACAGTTGTAGATATTTCAATCTTTTTAAAGTAATTTACATGAATACACTAATTTCCCATGGGTTTGCATTAGATACCATTTGAATATGTGTTATGCTTTACTTACAAAGAGTGATGTGAACCAATGTTGTCTTTTTCAAAAGCTGTATAAATGTCTCAACAAAAATCGGTATCTAATTACTGTGTATTTACATTGTAGTTACTTAGTAAATACAAGCGTGCTTACAATGTTGTTATGCATAGTCACAATGTATTTCATGTGTTATTTTAATGTAAACAATGGAACATGGAATAAACCATTAAATAACCAATATCTATAACCCTGAAGGAACACAGGCGGACTCATTAGCAGACCACAGCACTGTCAGCTGCACAATGGATTTGGAACACATATTGAAGAGCCTGGTCTGGACATTTCACTATAAATGCATGTAGAAAACCGAAGGAACCCTGAAGCTTGTATTATTACACATGAGACAGCACATGCAATCTGTTATTGTAATAGGGCTGGAATCATACCAGTATGAAGGTAGAGCTGGAATTCAAGCTAGATGAAGGCTAGTGTCTTAGCCGTCACAGAGAACAAAACTGCAACATCCTGTTTGGTTTCTCAACAAGCTCGCACTATTAAAACCTATCAGGGAGTTTGTTATGCATTTATTTCTTTCTTTTGGCAAACTCTTCTTGTATCAAGATGATTTATGCAGACCACAGCTGCGATAGTCAATATGAATCATTATCTTTTGTTTCCCGTTGCCTGCCCAGCGGCAAAATCAAACCAAACAGGACTGTAATGACACAACTATAGGCTAACAATGTCCTTGGTGTTGCACTTCTGCCAATCAAAGCTTCTCCACTGCAGAATTAATATGCCTTCCACAAGTTTTCAGCATGCTAACCCGAGGCATGTGCGGTATCAAAGAACACATTTACTTAGTAAAGTACTTTCTGCTCTATTTACAGCACCTTTGTTTTGTGTGCGTTTTGTTTTAGTATTCTCTGCAGGACTGAAAAAGGGAAATAGGGTTTTGATGGGTTGGAACTATTGTGTGCTGGAAGGAGCAACATGCTGGGGTGCTTATTTCACTCAAAACAAACATCTTTCTAAGCTTTTTTTTTGCATTCACATAAAATGCAATAAAATGGTGACAACTTTGTGTGATGTTTGTTATTGAGTTTCAAGGCTGGGTTATAGATAGGGTTAATATAGAAAAAGTGAGAACCACACCCTGAATTGGCTCCAAAATTGTATATCTTTAATTCCTAAAAACATATCACCTGTAGAGAAAGACTGAGCTGTACCTGTGACTGACAAAGTCCAACCTGCTTTTGCCTTCTTTCAAAAATGAAACCGGGATAAAGCTGCACAGCTTGCAATTGAGATTTACAATCCTATTCATTATTTGGTGCAGAACCATAAATGATTAGAACACAAATTGCATACTGGGAAATGCACTAGCCCAGCAAAAGCAAGCCACCTGTTCTAAAATTAAAAAGTTTTACTGTATAATAAGTATGTCATCCACAGCTCCTGCTCTGCATGACTCCATTGCGCAGTGTCAGCATCAAAACAGTTGTGCTTTTGTTGTTTGTTAAATCCAAGTAACATAAAAACATAAAGGATTAGAAAGCGGTGAAGTGGAAATGATACATTAGTAGAAAAATGATACATATAACTGCCTATTAATGCAGCACCATGCTGTGAACACAGACTCATTTAAATATCACCACTTCAGCACTGCCTTTCCCCAGAGGAAAAAGAGAAGCACAAAGACTGTACCTGGTCAGTAAATAATACTGACAGTTTCAGAGGAAATCTAGCATTTAGGAAATTTGCTTTTATCTTGTGTGGAGAGTCATCTATTACTGGAGATTGCGTTTTTGTACTGCCCAGTGCTTTATCACCTATATAAGCGGTGTAATAAACCAAGAGTCAACCCTTAGTGCAGCAGTGAGATTAATGGGAGCGAGATGCGGATTTATATTTCAAGAGGGGGCCTCTTCAGTATTTCCCTTTATATAACCCGATCAGAATTATTGCCCCAAGCTATAAAATATTCTGTCTCACCGCTGCTAAGCCATTGATAATCATGCCATGATGGATTGCTTGTGGAACCTATTTATGATGTCTAAAGTAACTGAAGGTGCCTCTTTGGGTCACCTTCCATCTGCTGCATAGTGAAGAACGTGCTAAGGAGCAGCAAGCAGAGGTTCTGAATTTATCAGTGGTGTCTTAGAAACTGAAAGGAACTCTCATTCCATCCCTGGCGCTCCAAGCGACGACATCGCCAGGGCCTCGGTCTTCATTCTCAAGCAGATCACATAGAGCGCAGTCAGTTTTAATAAAGAGCAAAAGGGTTTTGAATGAGACCTGCATTCTTGCTCCAACAAATCTCATATTCCAGCTTGTATCTGAGGCAGAAGCAGCAGCTCAGAACGCAAATTTTAAATAATACTGCAAAATGTTCTAGGCAAAAGAGAGGACAAAAAAAAGGTTAATGCAAGATACTAATCTTTAACTTGACAGCTCAATATTTCAACAACTCGTTTGTACTATCCTGAAGAGAGCCTACTCTACTTTTTTTTGCTTAAGGGAACCATAGCACGTTTAGAAGACAAAAAGAAGCTACAATTCATCTTAAACATCCCACAAACACATAGTACAGTAAAGTAGTAAAACATGTAAGCATTAATGTTCAACACAGTGGTCATTACCTACTAGATTATTGGCCGCAGAAACAGTTTTGTGAGGGCATGTAATGGAAGACCAGATCCATTATCTACAGGTGATGACCACGGCCAGGATATTAATGATATTATAAACCGAACACATGTTTTTATGCATGGGGCTATTTATTTATGAATGTGTTTTGGACTGAATTTCTGGTCACTTGACTTTTCTGTTTAAAAGAGTTTCAGGATTCTAAGCTCCTCTTAGCTTTTAGTGATTTACCATGCTTGAATGTGCTTTACTAAACTTGTACCACAGTAAATCATAAACGAGCCCTCACCAGCATTCTGGGTATTTAGTGTATTGTTGGAAGCTTGGTGCAAGAGATAAGAGGGTTTGCAGATTTTATTTTGTTTCTGGATTATGGACAGACAGCATGTCAAACATTAAGAGGTGAGGGGTAAGTAGGTTCTGTCAATCATCACAAGGCTGTAGCTTTAACCTGCAGAGAAAGACTGAGCTGTACCAAATTATGACTGACAACCTGCTTTTTTTGCCCATGTAGTCCCCTTTATGTTCGTTGTCAAATCCAATCAGACACCTCTGGTCTGCAAATGATGCCTGCAAACTGATTGCCCTTGAGTGAAGCCTAGAAAACTGGCCAACAACTCAAATTGATTCCGGGACCCTTATTTTACTCTGAAAAGCGTACCTTTGTAGATGTTTGTGATGCACTAGTGGTTGTTAATATGACATGATGACATTGATAAAGACTTCTCATTGAATCTTCAAAAGGCTGTGTCAGAATAAGAATTGTTTTTTATTACTACTGACTGTTTTCAAGATACATAACAGAGTGCAGTAACAGTATTGCTGTTTTCTTAAGATGTGCTTTCTTAATTCTCCACCGTTTTCACAAACATTCTGACTTCATGCTCAAAGAGTAATATGAGGGATTATCAGATCATACCGGAAAGCATTATTAATAACAACACGGGTAAAAGATTCTCTCTTCATTCTTGAATAATAGAATTTGCAATTCACTTAGGATAAAGACTCCAGGGACTGACGTTCTTCTATAGCTTCATTCTGCTTCCAGATTTGAAAAGGAATGATTTTCATTCACTGCTTAACCAACGGGTTTTAACCTTGAGGGTTAGGCTTTGCAAAAGCATGGAGACATTTCTAGTCTGCAAAGCTGATGTGACTAGCAAAGTGTGACGTGTACTATGGTGTTGTTACTTTATGTAGCACACAGGCAAGCCACCAGTATCACCCACCGAATTAACCTTTTCTAAAGAGAAAATAGTGGACTATTAGACTATACGCTCAGAGCACCAATACTGGAATGAGGTCAACACAACAAAATGAGATGTTTTTGGCTTTTAATTATTGTAGTGGGAATAGGATGGTTGACAACTGGTCAGCTGACAGAGCCAACTGCACAACGCACCTAACTCCTCTACTGTAGGTCAGAATTAAGGATGATTTAAAAGTTAGTTGTTGTTGTAGTAGTGCAATGGTTCTTGAGACCCAATATCATTTGGAATATGACTCAGTTATTAAATTCTAAATTAGATTGACATTTCAGATTTCTCAACAGCTGTTCTATTGTTGAAGGGTTTTAATATAGAGAGCAATTATTCAACAGCTCCTCAATCCACAGGCACCTTAAATGCATGCACTAATGACCATTCACATACTACAGAAGGTACAATAACATAGTAATACAGTCGGGTGTCAGCAAGCTACAACCACAATTCACCAGAATTAGTGGAAACTAGATTATCTTAACAGCCAACCAGATAACAACCCATGTTTTTTGCTGCCTCATTTCACCTCTATGCAGCAGAAGAATCCCAAAAGATGGGACTTCTAACTACATGGAAATTACATGCATACATTATAATAGTAAAGAAATATTTTCTGCATACTTTTGTTTCCTGACTGAAATTATTACACCAATCATGACAAAAAAACTTATGTAGGCCTAGGTCTATACATATACAGTAAAGAATGCATTTCACCTCTGGTGAGCTCTGAGCTGCTGAACAGTATCTATAGATTTGTGATGCTCTTTTTAGATTTTAAATGTTAATCTTGAATCTACTACAGGATTTTTTTTTTTTTTTTTTTACTTTACAATTTTAGTCTGCATTATTAAAGTCAATGGAGCGTAGCTGGGCTTAGATTGCAGAACGTCCATTTATCTTCCCCTGGATCCTTAAAAATAGAGAACTAATTACAAGCAAAAAACTAAAAGGTGCATTCTATTCCTCTTTTGAGTCCCATTTCTTAAATGGAAAAATAAAGGGAAAATGTGATCTTAAATAAAAACATGGCCGTGGTCTGGAGTTAACAAAAAATTCAGAAACTGTGCCACATGTGACGAATGAAGATGAATGAATGGCTGCAAGAGGGATTGTCAATCCAATTTGGTATGAACCTTTGCATGTAAACGCGTCCGTTGGAAGAGTAAACAAAATTGAAAATTTAGATTAATGTTCCCATTATAGATAAGACACTTTGAGAAAGTATAGGTTATTTTTCAGAAAGCAGACCACCACCACATCTATTGTCTACACATTTGTTTGTCATACCTCATAACAGGCCTCCATATTCAGATTCCAGCTTCAGCTGTCATAGGATGACTACATGGGGGTCAGGTGCCTACAGTCATGGTCACAAACTCTTGCTAAAATTCTGAGAAGACACTAAAGCTCATTAGCTTAGTAAAAACACCCATAAACAATCAAATACACATTTGCCATCATTGAAGTGATTGCAATACATAATCTATGGAGTTATGATTTAGTGGAAATGTTTTGTTAGCTCTTTGTACTATAAAGCACATTTATATATATATATATATATATAGAATCTATCTATCTTACCTTGTTAAATGCGTTATGGGTTTGTGTTTTAGGTAACTTGAATTTTAAGCTTGCAGATATGAGGATTCCTTTCACTTCTTCAAAGTGTCTCAGGAGGAATCTGGAACTTGCTATCTTCCTTAAAAAGGAAAGCTGTTCTACAAGACGGCTGAGGAGTTGTATGCAAAGTGAAAGTTGTGTGAAAGCTGGCTGCAGTGCACTATTGCACTTAAGGCTTATGGGTTGAATCCAACCTGGTGTTGGCTCAGCATAGCAACTTGAATATTCATAGTCATAGTCACTATGACTATGACTATTCAAGAAGCAGCTAAATGCTTTACTCTGTCTCTGGGGAAAGACACACCGCTTGCTGCTGGTAGCTTAATTCTATTCAAGCTGCTTCAGAACCTGAACAACAAACAGTATTATTCTCGGGAGAGGATTTGTATTGTGCCTTTAATAAACAGTAAGAAAACTAAGTTTCTACAATAACAAAAAAAAATTCTACAGCGTTTTGTTAAAATGTCTAACTATTGGAATCTCCTGCCATTGACTTTCATTACACTGTTCACTTTTATATACAGGGATGTCACAAAGACTCCCATGTTTCCTGAGTTTATGAAGCAAAATGTGTTCTATAGGGTGATGCAAAACTTTGACTATAGCTCTGTGTGTGTGTGTGTATATATAAAACTTAACTCTATCTGCAGTGTGCTTGATACAGTAGAACCAAGTTGGTCAACAGGGATCTGCATCCACTAGCTCTAGAACACCTAGAATCAATAGCAGGAGAAAGGGCTTTGTTTTTGAGTAGAACATTTTTGTAAGCACACTGAAGGTCAGGTCTGATTAATCACTGAATTCAAACCTATTACCGGTGTTAGGATAATCTAAGCTGGCCTGTGCTTTTTGAATGTGCCTTTGCTTTACCAGCCACACGCGCAGATTGACACGTGCTTTGACCGGCGTCTCCGAGAGAAATGCAACTAATGTCCTTCAACAAAAGACAGTCTGTCCCACCACCATTGTAGCTATGATGTTGCAAACAGAAACACACTGATGCAGCTATATAAAAAGTGCATACAGTTAGACGCTGGGCATGTAAATCAATCAATCTCAACAGCAGCAGATCTAACTATAGCTGCAACATGTACTCTGTATGTGTGTGTCTAAGCTATTTACTCTTCAAAAGGTGTTTTCACTACCAAGACGGTCTGTTGAAAGTACTGTAGTACAGATTAACTTGAGCAGCTTTTCACTAATCACTCAAATAGATGTCATCTTCAAACCCTAGTCACTGATTTACAAAGATCAGGACCTTGTTTGCCTATTGTAGTCCCCTGGCGTGCAGCTGTGAACCTACAGGGCTAGGACAGAAACATGAACTCACCCAACAACACAGCAATGAATGATGTGTGTTTTAAAAACCTCGATTAATACCTAATTCATCAAGGGCACATACAGCATATTAGTACAACCCCAGCAGACTTCAGATTTGCAATGTGTATCAGGCAAAATATGTAAGCCTCTATCAAGCAGATACTTAAATACTTTTGTAACATATTTAAAACAGGATATTTATTGTTGTCTCTAATCTTTATGGCTGTTTATTTTTTTTTAGCACAACGTAATTCAATTAAGAAAAGGCTTCTAAAAAAATATTAAATAATAAAAAAATTAAACCATAACAGTACATAGGGAAAAGAGGAATGGATTAGCAAGCTCCCAACAGCCAAATTACAGTTACAATGAAACCCTGGACGTCACAAAGTGTGTGCTGCAGCAAACCTCATTCATCACTGATAACTGAGAATCCCAGCAACTCACGGGCAGTCCTGTGAGCCCTCTGATTAATGTGCTTTTGGTTTAAGTTTTGTATACATAACCAAAGCTAAAAGGGAGGGGAAATAGGGCTTGAAACTGATTACTCAAGCACTTGGAGTTATCTCAACAAAACAAAGACAGACATCACAGGTCCCCAGCAAGAGAAAGAAGTCATGTTTTTAAAACAAAACAGAAATGACAAGTTTATTGAGGAATCTTTGTTTTATTTGTGGTCAATGTAGACAAAAGATGAATGAAGAATTACTGAAGGGCAGTATAATAATCCCATTGTCAGTTCATGTATATGTACTGGTTCAGCCCCTCCTTCCCAGAATCAAACAGTGCAGTCCACAGATCACCACCTGTACATAATCCAGTCTGTACCCCTCACCAAGAGTGACCGCTGGCCACTGAAGTTAGTTTGGTAGCAGAAACATCTCATAAGCGAGAACATGGATGTTTGCCCCTGAAAACATAGACTACGTAATAACTTGCATCTGACAAAGAGAAGAAACATATTGTACTGGTTTTCTACTTCCTCTTTTAAATGTGAGCCTTACCCACCCAACTTTCCAACCTAATGAAGGGGGAACTTTGCACGGATGGCTGAACTAACAGTTCCATGAAACTGCTTATTTAAAAGATGTTACGAATGGCTTCTATATTAAAATTTCCCAGGATGCAAAGAGAATCAGAACATATCTTCTGGTTCCATAAGTACTTGTACCAGAAACAAGCCTGTTTATAAATGTGTATGCAGTGTTTGTAACGGTTTAGTATTCTGAGGGGGGATTCGTTCTTACACATACTTTGAAGAGCAAGAGAACTCCTTTATTCATTCTGTTGGAAAAATATGATCTGCTTGTAAATTGGTCTCAGCCAGCTGTGCAACTGTGAAGCAAAATACAGCTAATTCAGACCACATATTGTGTACAGGAGGTCACTGACCCTGGACTAAAATAAGTGAAGCTTTTCTTTCTACTATCTTTCTACCTGCATTAAGCACAGCCGATAAGAACTGACCCATTCATGAGCTACTGTACAAAAGAGATTTTTATATTAAAAGTCACATAATGCCTTTCTCCTCAAATGAAGATCCTCTGTGAAATCTCTATCTGCAGGCTTTTACTGGAGGGGCTGTATAATCACAAAAGGACTCTAAATATCTATCCTGGTAGGCAACCTTTACAGATGGATTTTCACAATAGGGGAGATAAAAGAAAAACAACCGTGTTGCTGGCTTTTCTAATGCCTCAGGAGGGAAAAAGAACAATATGCTGATAAAACCTTGACTTTGACTGCAACCAGTATAGTGTCTACACACCCTGAAGTGATTTTAACAAGAGCCGAGATCCCAAAGTCATTTCTATCTGAACTCAGGCTGTCATTCCGAGATTCAGTCTTAACCCAGAAAGGGAGCACGTTCCAGGTCACTGTGAGAGAGAATTGCAGCTGGGATCATTCGCCAAGTGAAAACTATTCCACCGTACAGTCGTATCCCAGCTTTTAGCAGTGACCTTGAAAACACAATTTAAAAAGAGCCGCTGAGACAACAAAACTAGTTTTACAGTATTAAATAAATTTAAAAGGGTGATTTCAAAGTCAGATGCTCACTTTGTAATGTTGCTAAACAAATGTGACCACAGCCATCCATCAAGAGCTGTATTCTGATTTTTTTTTTATAATGTTATTTCAAACGGGAGAATCCTTCTCGAACTGACTGAGTGAAATGTGCCTTGAATAGTCCCATAGAAGACTGAATTGCTGTACTCTGGTGATGGGGAGCAGGTTCCAGTAAATTCAGTTGCCTCCGTCTCTCTCAGAATCACAGCCAAGCTTTGACATGCTCTTCAGATACACAACGTGCTGTGCAATATAAAATGCATCACCTTGATGTATGGAAACGTTATTCTGTCCTCCAAAAACAATCCCAAAAAAATCCAGAGCAGGTTAGCACGGTAGGGGTGTGTTTGCCAGTTTTATTCCACACAGAACTTGCTTAATGATTTGAACGAGCATGTGCAGTGGTAGTCAGCACTTTGAAAGATTTTTTTAAAAGGTGGAATGACAAGTGAAAAAGCCTGGTTAATCCTTTTGATATTTGAAGGAATCTAAAGTCCTGGTTTTCACAGAGTATTGACTGTGCTGCAATCATTGCTCTTATGATGTTATCAGTAAAATGGTGGACTGGATTTTAAAAGGGCTCTCGGCATCCACACACCTGGGGATAAAGGGTTAACCTTTTCACTGCCACAGTGATGCACTATACTCCTGATGTACCACAGTAAAACACACTTTGTTCAAACCTGTGTTTAAAGAGTTAATAGCTTTAAATGTTTATCTGCATAAAAAAATAATAATTTGGATGAGTTCTCCCCCACCTCGAGCACTGGTGTCAGCTAGGTGTTGAAAATGGGACAACATGCTGAACTTGAGAGACACATGTTTTTACTCAAGCTAATCTTGACAGAGTAAGTCACTCATTTGGAGTGGCTCCATTGCAATTACTCAAAGTGTGCAAATTAGTATTGAAGAATCTCTGCCTGAACTTGTTGGCTGCCTTACCAGTGAGAGTCTCCGAAGAACGATAACGAGATAAACAATGCAGCCCTCAGTGTGGGTCCCCAGCATGATTTAATTAGGCAAGCCACTAGGGACATGGAAAGACCCATATTTAAATTGTCAGGTTAGGATTGATGTCAGTGGCTTTGTTTAACGAACAGAAAAAAAAAGAGAAGAAGATTTTAAAAAGTACACAGTCAAAAGTTTCAAAAGGACTTTCAACGAAATCCTACCTGACCTACTTACCTGAAGCTTAATCCCACAGACTGCGTGTCAATCAATCGACTTTAATGGAAGTGGACTGCAGCCTTTTGGGAATTGCAGCAGCTTTGGATGTAATGATGTGGCTAGGTTAAGAGGTGAACAGAAAGGCTGTTCTTTTCATGAACGCCCATCTTCACAAACCTGCAGTATGGTTTCGACAAACCTTTTGTGTAAAATCCGTTAACTACAATACAAATAAAGTCTTGCGCTAAACAGAGCGTCAAGGTTTCCTATAGCAATGTCAATTCTTGAATAAAAGGATACATTTGAAAATTAGGACTGTGCTTGTAAAAATATGAACACATGTACAGAAAGTAAATTGAACTGCTGGTACTAATGCAGAACTATATGCTTCCGTATTTTTTATGCAGCATTGATATTCTGCATCTTTGACTTGTAAAGACATGCTTACAATATTTCAGTGGCATTGAAAACAGTCTCTTCTAATGATGCTGAATCCCTAGCACAAGCAATTACTTGGGATAATGAACCAGTACCAGGTGATTTCTTATGAACATGTACCAGGCATTCAAGTACCACCCCATTACAGAGCCCTTTCTTAGGTTTACAAAGGAAATAGATTTGTTGTAGATTCAATTTGTGGATTGAGGGGAAAAAGCAGCAGCTAGGAAAAAGCACGTTGTGTGAACTGTTAATGCACTTTTCTTCCACTGCTGGGATTTTGGAATCATTAGAATGCAACATCTGTTCAGGTCGAAAAAAAAAAAGTAGTGAATGATGATTAGTGGTCTTACCCCTTGTTTTAATTGCATAGGAATTCACTTTACAATGTGGTTGTGGTGGGAGTGTTTGAGAGCAGGAATTACTCTTACCTTATTTGCATTTTCAGAGAAACAGAAAAGAGTTTTTCGTTTCATTTACGGTATTTCGGCACACAAAGAAACCCCAGTCACGACAACAACACAGTGTGTTTGTGAATTCCACTTTGTCCTAATACACGCATGTCAGTTACCTTCCTCCCCTGCCATGGCTGTAAATGCAGAGCTATCAGTATGATGAATAAAAAGAGAACAAACATGAGATACATCCACTGTATACCATCTGTAAATACAGAATAACACACAATACGAATTAGCAAGGAAATGTTGCATCACAAGCGAGTCTCCACAAAACTACATTATGTGAATACCAAGCTTCATGACAACTGGATTAGCATTTCCCTAGAGATAAATCTGAAGTGTGACTTATACGTACACATGTACGACCGCCTCCTCTATATCAACACCGCTACGGTGCAATTGTACCAACCGCCAGTTCCCTTTAGTACAGAACCATTACATTGCCATTGCAGAGTCTCAGCTTTGTTGTCGAAGATTATACACTGCCAGCAACATCTGTTACCCTTTGATTCCATTACCAGGATCATAAAAATCAGTTTCTGCCAGCTTCAACTGCTTGATAATAAAACAAGCTCTAAACAGACTAGCATAGCTCCCCATCCTGTTTCTTGCTCTCCAAATTGACTCAGAAAAGGGTCAGCTCTATTGGGGAAAGCCATAATGGAAAGCTTTAAGCATGTGAATACAAGCTTAGAAAATAAAGCCCAGGGTTCAGCCACCAGTCACCGTCTTCTAGACTATCGTTAGGATGCTGCTGTACCTCTTCAGTGATTCATTACAAAGAGAATATGCATGGGTCAGAATATACTGCTCACACTTGATAACATATTTTCTGACCCATATGTTATTTTATATGCTTCTTAAAGCATAGATGAGTGAGTAAAATATTGGACTCTCCGCTGTACATTTAGGGAAACTTGATCTTTTACTTACAAACTTTGTTTTGACAAATAACCGACTGACATTTCACCTGTGGTGTTTCTACGGCAAAAGGTTTTTGTAACACATTTTTAATCAATATTGGTGTGGATGTAACATTTGACAGGATGTGGGAAAAACCATGGGTGTGTTTAATTATCCAGGGCGACTTACAATTGTTACAAGATATCACATTATTTTTACATACAATTACCCATTTATACAGTTGGGTTTTACTGGAGCAATCTAGGTAAAGTACCTTGCTCAAGGTTCACAGCAGCAGTGTCCCCCCACCTGGGATTGAACCCACGACCCTCCGGTCAAGAGTCCAGAGCCCTAACCACTACTCCACACTATTGCCCTAAGACAACGCAGTTAGCTGTTTACTGTACGGCAGTTTAATAACAGAAACATCTTGGTGACGCTATGCTGTTACTCGGGACATTCTTCAGTGTATCTACGGTCTCAGCAAGGGTAGATAAGGCCTCTAGAGCAGGCAGTGAAAAGGGAATAGCAGATGTAACTCTGTAATGTGGGTCTTTTGTTTTCTACAAAAACCCGGGTTTCAAATGACCATCTTCAAGTAGCTTAGCACCATGAATAAATCCTTTTTTAAGGCACTCGTGCGAAGCGTCCTTCAGCATTAATTCATTGTGAAATGATTTCCATTGGAACATTTTAAGAATGAAATCAAGTGAATTTAGTGAGACATGCTGCACAGTACCTTGCCTTGAGGGATGACGTTGACGCAAGCATTCGCTGAGCAATGAAGAACATGAAGTGTTTTTAATGCAGTAGGATAACAGGCAGTCACCCTTTGCATAGCAAAGCTTAAAAACTGGGTTTGCTCAAATGCATTCAGCTGTACAGAACATCCTATTCTGAATTTAAGTAGCAAGCACAGTTTGATGTGTGGGTTCAATTAACTTGAGCGTCAAGAATCATTACTGTAAACCCAATTTATTCGCCTCCAGTATAAATGGCATGCCTATTTTGACACACCATTTTTTAACTAGAATCGAATAGATTTGTACAGCAGCTCCTAACACTTTTGTGAATGTTATACTGATAAATAGAATGGGGTGCACACAGGGAGATAACTGAGTTCATAATGAGGGTTCTCCATGTAGCAAAGTAATGTCAATGAAAACACATCAAACTTTCATTGTGTGGTAAACAGTCATTATGGTCTGAAATGTATCTATACCTACAGGGGTCAAACCTATACCAAAATCGGCAATTTCTTCCCTGTTGATATAATATAATGAGGAATTCTGTTTTTCGGTATTTGTTCATTTTATTTTTCGGTGCTTATTTTGAGCTATTTTTATGTTTTTTTTTTTTTTTTTTCTGGGCTTTTGCTTTTTATATACTGTACGAAATTATTGTTTTCGGTTACTTTCCAAAATGCTTTGGCCGTTTTTTTTTTCTATCAAAATATGTATAGTAGTAACTCAACAGTACTTGCACACCTAAGTTGTACCTTCTTTTCTTTGCTGTCTTCCGCAAAGAAATCCTTCTGGTCACGGGCATGTTCTGGGGATTTTGTGTGGAGGAATTTTTTAAAATTTCACCACAATTTGCAATTCTGTTTTCAGTCCTCCATATCTTAACTGTAATACGTCTTTAAATCCCGCGAACAAGCCTCCATTCTTAATTGAAATCTCATTTTAAATCTTGCAAGCAGAGTCTCCAATAGAAATGTAGGAATGTGCTGTCACTCAGTAGCGGGGGCGGGTTTAAAGTATTCAGGGTCAGGAAGGAGAGACATTGCCCAGCTGCACTGGGAAAGGTATTTTTTTTAATTGGAAGGGGTGATCAACGTAAATTGAGTAACCATTTCAACTTTTGGGGGTATATAGCCTGCCTGCCTGTCTTTTCAGGTCTGTCTGTCTTTTGTATGTCTGTCTCACCAATTGTATGGGGCTGCTTTGTTTTTGCAATGCAGTTGTTATCCACTTTTGCCTTTTTGTGTGTGTGTGCTATTGTTTATAATGACTTATAATGGATACCTAAACTGACGTGCTACCACAGCTTTTACACTTCAAGGACAATTTCTACAGCAGGAGGCTTAAAAAAAATGACGCTTTTATCCATTAAGTAATTGTCGTCTGCCCATTCAAAACATTAACTGTAGCAGAATCTGTTGTGCTATCGTCTGCTTTCAATGCCACAGACCACAGTGACAGTCGCCGTGTGTTTCTCCACTACTTTCTCCTGTCAAGAGAAACACACATTCACTGCACATGTTTTGGCATCTTGTGTTTCAGAAGGTGTCTACAGTAAGAGAATATCATATATTGAAGGGTAAGTAACTTATATTGTCACATGTCATGAAATTGTTTTTTTTACCTCTCAAAATACCCAAATTAAAGAAAGTGAAACCAGTAACCCTCTACATTGAGTGTCTGTAATTAGCGTGTATTTACATAGTCATTACACAGTAAATCCATGTGTACTTGCACATAATTACAATGTTATTATGCATAGTTACGAAGTACTTAACGTGTACATCTTTGTGCAGAGTAAGGGTTAGTTTGGGATTAGGTTTAAATCATTACCCTGGCTTGCCATGTTTATTAATATGCTTTATCATATCTCTCTATTCTTTCCAATGCTTCTCTTATCTTGTGTGTGAAGCCAGAAAATATCCAAACCACAACCATATTAATCCTTTATTTTAAGTCCTTGAAAAATTTCAAAAATACAAAATACCACCAATGCAAGCAATGCTGGGTCATGGTGACTCAAGATTGATTAGGACTTTTGTTCCCACATAAAAGACCTCTTATCAAAAACATGCACTTGTCCATTCCTTTTACATGTACAGTGTGCTTCTTCAACTTGATGAAAGGTATTGAATACTATCGGATGAAAAGCATGAATGCTACCAGAAAATGAATCTCCATCTTCTTATTAATTTATTAATACCCTTTCCCATCATAAACACTCAGAAACCAGTGTGTTTCATGGCATCTTGTGCAACTAAAAGGAGCCATATGTCACCTTTTCATTCAAAATGAGATTGTGTTCGACCTGAAAAGGTCAACTGGGCTTGCAATAAGAGACGTGTTACCTGCTGTACTGCACCGTACTTGGCCAACCTCTCTTATTCCCAGGGTTCATTTATATTGTGAGTATTCTCACTGTGTTAGAAGATCCTTTAGAAGTGAACCCAGTTACCAAAATAAATAAATAAAAAATACCTAAATGATCCTCGATGCATAAAACACTACAGAGAATGCAGGCACTCTGATTACAGGACTGGTATATCTATCTATATCTATCTATCTGTCTATCTATCTATTATTAATGCTAGAAGGTGTTAGAATAGCAGAGCTAGGATATTACAAGCAGTGGAAATGTCAACTTCCCCACAACTATGCCTGATGTCTGCCCAAGGAGGACCCCCCTGTTGCTCAGATTGAAACAGAGGTTTTGTTTAAACTGGATAATCCTGTCCTCATCCAATCACCGAACTCGGACTTCTGACCTAAACCAGATTCAAACGCAAGTCTCCAGAAGTGAAATATCTAGTGCTTGAACTCACTTTGCCACTAACCTTATTGAATTGTTGATGCTATGAAAGAAAGCCCCATGTTGTTTATGAGATTGCCCATGTCAAATCAAGTCTGTTGGAGAAAAAAAAAGGGTTTGAGGTACTGATCGATGGATGCCAGCAATGTGTTGCTTCCAAAAATCAATACCAATCTAGTTCAACCTACTTTTTATTACAACTTTTCCAGGTTATATTCCATGTTGCTGTGCTAAAGGCAACCAAAAGCATATACTGGTTCAATTAGCTTGACAAGTATTCATGAGAACACCATTATTTAACAATAGGTTAAAATGATAGATATTGTAAGACTTTATTCCTTTTGATGCAGATTTTAATAGGTCGGTCAATGGTGTAATTTTAATATTGAAAAATCCTAGCATTCAGAGGGAGGCAGTATATTAAATTCATCTGAGTCATGTTCAATAGCAATATGTTAATCTGACAAGGAGAGAGGTCTCTGAATACATTTAACCCTATTACATTGAATATACCTTTGATGCAGATTTAAGTAACTCCATCAGTGGTGTGTGTCCTCACAGTAGTGGGTCTGGAAAGTGATTAGCATGCTGTAAACACGATTTGTGTGTGACAAATGAATGTCTTCTTTTCCATGACACAAGCTGCCTTTTGTGTGTTTAAATGAGTCGTTGCTTGGGATCCATCCTCCCTCTAATTACATTCCCTCTGAAAACCAGGATTATTTTTCCGAAAACAAAATAACAACAGCAAGTGGAAACTAAATCCTTCTGGACAATTCGACCCATCCTTGTCCAGGACTTGCCATTTTCAAGATGTGTCTCTTGAAAGAAATGTGGCTAAAAAGCGTGTTTTTGTTCATTTACATGTCACAGGGCTGTCTGGAAAGTTGAAATCTAAACCACTAGATCAACGATCTGTAAAGATTGTTCCAAGCTTGAAACACGAAATTAGCTGTGCTGCAAATGCAGTTCCTATCAGTTTTCTGATCGACAGAACGTAAAGCAAAGTGCATTGAAATCCCCATCGACCAGTTCAATAGTGACGCGGATCGTGAGTGTCACACCTTGACACTGACTTTTGACTGAGTAACACGTCAGGGGGAATGACTCATGGTTTTCATATTGCCTCTGTTTATTTTTGGCTTTGTATATATTGGGTGGGAAATGTGTTCTTCATGCAATCATGAAATGTCAATCCTCGACAGCTGAACCAGCAATGCCTTTGCGGTCCTGTTGATAAAAAAAAATGCAATTCCATTGACACAGCTTGGCTTGACATTTGTTTATCTCTTTTGGCAGGACCACACCACACACAGGCACACACAGAGAGAGCAAACCTAAATAACCTACCATATCTTTTAAGATGCTCCTGCACAATCTTCTGACACTTTCATGGCCCTTGTCATCCAGTTCCACAAAGTTCTTGTGACTCAAGGCAGCTGGGAAGTATCAAAGTAGGGTTTTGAATGTGGGTCACCCCTTTTTCAATCAGATTGTAACTTGAAAATATCCCTTTGCAATAAACAAAGACTAGAGATTATATCTCCTACAGGCAAAAAACAAACATCATTGTTTCACTTTCCGACTGAATAGACTTCAACCAGCTTCAGTTGTTTCACGATTTGTTGTTCTTTAGAGGTCCCAACAACGAAGAACTGAGCAGACCTCTCCCTATAGCCTTTGAGATCTGGTGAAACCACGCGGTATTGACAGCAGGAAACAATGCCTGTATTACTATTTTACAGATTATGGTAACAAGTCATTTGGATTTTCCAGCTGCATGTGAATAGAAATTTGACAGCATCTATTTACAGTTGAATCCTGCTGTGAATACATCCACATGGATGGCAACAGAAGTGAAATGAGTTCTAGGAACTGCTATTAAGGGTTCTGCGTTTTAGTCCATTCATTTTTTTATCTGTCACATTCCTGCTTCAGGAGCTTGCTAGTAATTACAGTTGGCAGCAGGCTACACATGTGGTGAATGTAACGGGTGTCAAAGTATCCTGGGGGGTGAATAAGATCATTTCAAATGCACTCCACCTTGATTTGAACATCTTTGAACATCAGCATTTTGCATGGGAGGTACATACATAATGTTGGGGATTTTTTTATAATAATCAACGTTTTTGTTATATGTATATATATGTATATATTTTAATGCTTATTAACTGTCACCAGCTCCACGTAAAGTACCATGTATTACCTCGTAATTTTTCCAGAATACTTGTTTGTCACCATGAACCATGCAACGAAAAGTTTGTATAAATATCTAAAAACCTGGTGAACTGACGGAGAATGCCTTTAGCACCCCCGGCCTGCAGAAAACAATGAACTCATTTCCAGCTTGGTTTATAGGGTGATTTCTGCAAAATTCCCGCTGTGCATATTACAGCATGGATTTTTATTTCCTGCACAACTATTAAAACGAATCCCTACGTAATTTTCCAGGGATTGAAGGGCTGTTGCAGGGGGGAATCAACTGAAGTTGCTAATTCTCACTGTGCCTGGAGGCAGTGGCAGCATGTAGGATTTCACACTGAGAATAATGGGTGGAACCTGCTGGTTTGGATATTACTTTGAAAACAGATCTGCAGATGCACAGTATGAAGGCATTGCACAGGGATTGTTATAGAACCATTATCAACAACACAATATAGTAATTAGAAAGATAGCTACAAAAAAGCCCCCCCATACACGAAAAGGAATTTATACTGTAGATACAGATTCATGCTATGAGTGGATTATAGCCGTCTTCGTGAGTGAAATTACCACATCACTCCATGAACATTCATGGGAGTATTCTGAGTACCTGGCACGGTGTAGAGAAAAGGAAGGCAGTTTAAATCTAAAACGCTAAATTCAGAGAATTGCTTTCAGTGAAATCAAGTTATGCATCAGCTTAGCAACACATTTGCCAGGTCATTCTGTCCTTGGTGTTGATCATGAAAAAGCTGTTCAATCTAGAACTCTCAAAACCTGTTGTATTTTGTGCTGTTGGAAGAATTCCAGGCAGTTTGGGCAATGAGAAAGTTTGCTTCCATACTGCAGGAGTCGCTGATATTATGCAAAGTGCTCCTCTTCATCCAGCTACACTCTCTGAAAACCTACTGTATCTTAGGCAAATTAGATTTCTGAAAGAGTCGCTTCAGAATTCAGAGTGGAAATAGGTCACCCAATTCGTCAGGCTGTGTAATAGCAGTACTTAATTTGTAGTGTTTGACATTATGAACTTGGACAATTCCTTTCAGTGATAAAATGTGCCAGTACCTAAATCTTTTTTTTTTTTTAGCAGAATTCTGAAGGAAAAAAAATCCAACTGTCTAATCAGCTAACATCGGACTGGATTTTCATATGAAAAACCAGCACTATAGCTAAAGATATAACTCAGCCTCCCGCTGGTGAACATCATTGTGCAGTCACAAAGGAATTCAAAGTTATTCCAAAAGGAACGCCTCGTTCTTCTTCCAGTTCCACCTTTGGTGTGTAAGGTGTGGTTAGAAATGCACTTGTTGGTTAAATTGATAGCTCAATACAATAATATGTAATAATTGCATACAGAAATGATAACCCGTATTAGAAACAATGCAGACAGATGTTTTGGCTGGCGCTGTATCATCATGGAGTTGAAGTCTTGTTTAGCTGAAATTGTTTAGCTGACCCTGCCGTGCCTTACATCAATTTAAAGGATTTTTAATGGCCTTTCTATTGATATATATCAATGTTTTACTTTTTTTGGATGCTTCTCGCCCCCCTGGATTGCTTCAAAGCTGCCACAACAGCACCAGTGGAGGCCTGAAGTAAACGGCTGGTACTCACAACATCAAAACATCGACATACATTGTAATTCCTGAATGTGTCCAAGACTTTTGCACAGCAGTGTATATAAAAGACTTTAGCCTTAATTTGAATGCTACATGTACAGTCATTGTTTAAGATGCACAAAGAATATCCTAAAAACATGAGTGTACAGAGTGCTGCAGTAGGTTGACTGCTAAGTAGAAGATGGAGGAGAGAGTCAAAATGGCACCTGAGTGGCAGCAGACAGATGGACTGTGACAGGTACTAACATGTACTCTGTGAGAGAGGTGAGGACCTATTAAAGCTCAGGCTTCCCAGTCAATCATCCATCCCTGACAGTATTCCCAAGTGTCGCCCGGTCAGTTCTGAGGGTGATTCATCTGTACGTCAACACCTCCTGGACTGCTGTAGCCTGGCAGTTCAGACGCGTGTGGAGAATTTGGGAATATCTGTCTAACAAAACTAACCCCTTTTCAAAGTTTGAAATAGATTTTTGATGTGTTTCTGGTGCTGAGCTTAGTGCTAATGAAAAGTGAATATGGCCAAATAATTCACCAATTGTAAAAAAAAAAAAAAAAAAATGAAACAAACTAAGAAACTTCTAATACTATGCAATTACTATGTAACTACTACAGTGTAGCTAGAGACTTATGGGTAAAGTGTTACGAAAGAAAGTTTAAAAAAATACATTCAGTCTGGTCATGACAAAATCGTTCAATTTGGTCATAACAAAATCATGAGACAATTTTGTGTAATTTCTGAGAATTTCACTACAAAAGCTCACTACTTATTTTACAGCGTCTGAATGAATTTACATGAGGGAGGTCAACTTTAACAGTCTTCTGATACTACAAACACAAGGATTGTGCCTTAACTCTTCATCCTTGGAGAGCACTGCAGCCTTTCCTGTTATGAAAAAGCTGTGACGATATTAAGTTGCAACTATTAATTACAGCTTGGTATAAGATCGGGTAATCTTTTAATTGAAAAGTCTACAAGACTGTATAATGTAAAGTCTCACTGCCCTGTCTTTGATAGCGGCTGCTGTCACATATATGCAGGGGCTTTTTACTTCCTTTGTCTGGCAGAACAATGAAGTTTTGAAGAGACAAAGACGTGACTGCTGTACAGGCTAGTCTCATTAAACACACAGTGTTTTACAAAGAGCACTTGGGTTTATAATGCCGACTTGCTGTGTCAAGTGGCACTGCAGTCAACCACTTATTAACACTTTTATCAGTGGCTTTGCATAGCAAGTTTTAAGCAGTCACCAATTGGGAAAAACCTTTAAAATGTCAAGGAGGAAATGAATTTGAATACAGTAAACCTAGGTACAGATCAAATAAAATCAGTTTATCAGGTAACCCTGCTCAGTGTTGTCAGTGTGATGAGCTGGACACTATATATTTATATTTGTTTATTTAGCAGACGCCTTTATCCAAGGCGACTTACAGAGACTAGGGTGTGTGAACTATGCATCAGCTGCAGAGTCACTTACAATTACATTTCACCCAAAAGACGGAGCACAAGGAGGTTAAGTGACTTGCTCAGGGTCACACAGTGAGTCAGTGGCTGAGGTGGGATTTGAACCGGGGACCTCCTTGTTAGAAGCCCTTTTCTTTAAACACTGGACCACACAGCCTTCTATGTAGCATTCATAATGCCTACATGAAACATCATAAACCTAGCATTACTGTCATGAGCAGCCTTAATGTCTTACTATAAATATTATAATGTATATATCATTTAATAGAGCTCAGTAATTATGGTAAAACCTTAATGGCTTCAAGTAATTGAATTGCACCTGGATTTTCTAAATATAGTATTTGGTTTGCAACAATAGTTTATAAAGTTTTTTTTTTTTTTTAATCAGTTTAGAGACTCCAGTCTCACCCAGCCTTGAGTCTATCTTCTTTTTTTTTCTTTAATTGTGTATTATTTTATCCAGTTACAGATAATTCATTTTGCAGATCCTAAGAGGCCCGTCTGGCAATTTTGAATTATCCAGATAAGTCAAGATGCAGAACACACTTCAATTACACAGGTTGAGGCAAATTGCATTTTTTTGTCAAATCGAATGTATCTCTCATAAACGGAAGCTGTTACTCTCGAGGAACTCATTAGGATGATCCAGTGAGGGACAGAGAAGTCATTTACCTCTTGGCACTTTACACAGATTGTGCGATCAAAAATTGTATTAGCTAGTTAAGCAGGTCTAGTGATTGACATAATGGATTAACAAAGGGGAACTTTAAACCCAGTCAGGGAAACAACAAATGAACTCTGCCATAGGCTATGACATGAGCAATGAGCTCCCTGAACATGTTCCCTGACTGCAGACAGTAATCTTGGAACCATGTGACAATTCATTTCCTATACAGCCCATTTAACCCAACTAAACAATGCATGTCTCCAGGTGTTTATTGTGCATACTGCTAAAGTTAGAAACACTTGTTTATGTTGAATAGTTGTTCATGAGTACAGTCTCTGCTTGTTGAGACGTCGTGCGTAGGGCGATTAGCATTACAACAGAAACCGCTCCTCACTGTTTGAAGAGACAGAACTGCTCAGCTGCTTCTTTGAACAAACTTCCCGTGATGCTAATTCCCTCAAAAACAAGAGGCTAGAATGTATTTAGAACTTCCAGGGACACAAGTTTCAACAGAGCTTAGATCTGGGAGTCTGGTAACCAGTCCCAAGAGGGTCTTCATCCCAAAACCATTCCTAATTCTGGTCAGGTCTGTAATGGCAGTCCAAAGGTATAAAGACCAAGACATACAGAACCCCAAATAGCCCTAAAAAGTATAGTATACTGCACCTCTTATTCCTCTGAAAATGAGTTTCCCTTATTCTCTTCTTCTCAAATACTATGTAGCAAGGTTCCCTGTGGAATATGTCGGTTTTATGGGAGAGTTTTGTTTGTCTTGTTTTGTGTTTAATAATTGTGTGTGTGTGTTCCAGATAGGGCTCTATGTGGTTGTACTTAAATCTGCTGCAGTACAGATCATTGGAATAGTGTTTGAATTTGTCATGAAAATCCTGGCAAAGGACATACTGTATTTGATCTATTGTGCAAGAGCTGTTTACAAATATACTGTATAGCAGCGCATCTGAAGGATTTAGCTCTCACCAGTAGACCATACAAGATTAACACTGTAAATCCTCCAGTGGATTCGTGCACAGAAGTAAATCTCTCTGATGCAATGAAACTGCCTTATCACCGGAAGCAAAGGTTAATCTTAATGGTAAACTCTGACACTAACCTGAGTCAATGGCTTTTTAATAATGATTTTATATATATATTTCTGTATTTTGCATAATCTGCCCTCTTTGAACATTTCATAAGACACAGAGTTTTTGATACAATGCTAAATTGCGAAACAAAATTATTTTTACTTAGTAGGTCAGAACAATTTCATCAGTAGACTTACAATAGGCTACAGATAGATAGATAGATAGATAGATAGATAGATAGATAGATAGATAGATAGATAGATAGATAGATAGATAGATAGATAGAGTAGATAGATAGATAGATATATATTGTTTTCCTATTATGCAAACCTCTGATGTCTGCTCAGTTTATAGATGGGTCACTACAGATTTAAGTTGAAAGTAAATTGTTGTTTCAAATTGCCTTGTTAAAATTGATATTTTATAGCCGGCACCTTGGAAGCTGAAAGCTTAATGTTCAAAGGCAGCAAGCTATAAAGACAGCATACAGACAGAAAAGAATGATTGTTTGTGGAACAGTCGACTGAATAAATCAATATCTCAATGCCAGCCAAGGCAGGACCAATAACTGTGGTGCAAAGCGAGTTGTTCTATGAGATTCTTCATGGTAATCCCAGCAAGCGCAGTTCAATTCATTTCCCAAAACTGAAACCATTGATAAACGAGGCGTTCATTGTGTGTTAAACCTCTGGCCCGTGGATTTCTGGAGTTGCTTGTTTAAATGATCCACACAAAATACTATTACATCCACCCCATATTAAATCAACCCCAGTATGCATCGGATGACTGAAATGAGATGGTTTCACCAGCCTTTCAAAAGACCAGAAGTTTCAATGCATTTTTCATTTGTATTGCTTTTTGTATGCAGTGTGCACTGCATTTATAAAACAGAATTCAACCTGTTTTTAAGAAGATATCATCACCTACCTTAAAGTGTGTATGTATGTATGTATATATATATATATATATATATATATATATATATATATATATATATATATATATATATATATATATATATATATATATATATAACAGTGTATATACTATACATGCTTGCAATCCTTCTGAAGGTTCAGTTCAGTTGCTTCAATAGAGAACTGAAAATCAAAGTGGCCGTCGTCCTGTTTACAACCTGTGTGGTTCTGTCACGTTTAAATGTGATGTGTCACTCCACGGTAATGGTAATAATTTCCATATTCTCTAGCCATACCTGGTGCAATTTTCAGAAGGACCACAGATTAACTACATTGAGGCCTGCAACCGTTCTGTACCAGTGATCTCCTTCACCAAAGGGCTAAACCCCTCTAATAACTGAAACATTCAGGACAGGTTATTTCAATCAAGAGTCGCTGAGCCAAGAAAAGTGTAATTACTGTGATACTCATGAACAGTGTATTGTCCCTTCTCACTTTATACCCTCTATAATTTACTGTAGCAATCAACACTCAATTACTCCTCACATTCATTGCAAGCTCCCTTCAGCGTCAGCCCAGTTCACAATGCATCATGGTAAAGAATCACCTTTCTTACAGACCATAGTTCCCACCAGCAAGACCTCGGACAGCATTATGTATTACGATTGTCAAGTTAAGTACAGTACACAAATGCTGCTTTAAATATAAATACGCTGACAATTACTTTGTTAAATCATCATTGTCAAATGTGCTATGTCCAGTCGTAGTCCAGTGCTATGATTCTTACCAATTTAATAATAATAATAATAATAAAACGTATTATAATAAATGACCATAAAATGAATAAAACAGTATCATGTTATAGAAGACTTAACCCTGACCGAAATGTATTCCCTATAAAGTCAAAATAACAAAGTTGATATTTTTGTGACCGCAGCAATTAGCATTCTACCACTGACCCAAATAGCATTAAAGAGATCATGACAGTTTCCAATTTTTTTTCCTGTTGATTTCATAAGCAGAAGTGGCGAGCTCTAGTTCTTTTGTATATAGTTTTTGTCTTGTTATGTTTCTTTAAACAATAAAAAAAAACAATTGATCATAAAAAAAGAAAAGTGCCGTGCTCCAAGATTAACAGATATAGGTCGCCCTCGCGTGGTGAAATGTGTGTATAACCGCTCACAGAGCTAACAAGGAGCAGACAGATCTCATTTTACCTGACTGTCACAGACAAGGATTCATATCTTTAATTCAGACACTAGGACCTTGTTCCATAATTTGTAACAAAACTATACTTAAATGAAAAAACCATTAAGATATCTAGTAAAGCCATCATTCTCAGTTATAAAACAGGAAACCTAACAGGATTTCAGCTGCCCTGGGTCAATTTGAATACTGTGCTATCTCATTGACATAAAGTGAAGCTGAGATAATTAAGGAGAGCATGCTGCGAACTCACTACCCAATGAACGAAAAACTGCATGTGACTATTTTATTAATTATGCGCCGTGCAAAATGTTAGCTTGTGGTTGTTATATTATTCATAGAGGGAAAGAAGTATAATGGTCTCCTAAAACTTTTTACTCTTGTGTGCAATTATTTTTGTGTGAAAGGGAAACATAACTACAAAGTAAAATGTATATTCAAGACTCTGCACTGCAAAGCCTCTCAATTAAAATGGGCCAAAGAAAAATACATTGTGTCTATCTATCTCCCAAATTATCATCCAAGATAATTATTTTTCGTTTTTAAGTTGTTACTGGTATCCGTGATAACTTATTACCAGTACATAATTATTATAACAGATACACTACAAGAGGTGTCGACTAACTGGGAAACTGACCGATAATTATTTTCTGAACAAAAATAAAAATGAAAACTGAAAACTAAAAATACAAACTTCTTACTGTATACAGGTTCTAGGGAAAATAAAGCCTTTTTTTTACACTGTGCTGTGTGTGAATAACAGCCCCACCTACATGAGAAAAATAAATAATCTGCTTCAGAAAAAATGATTGAAATTGAGAGGCACAAAGATAAGAGCTAGCAGGCCTTTGCTTCAATAGTCAAATCTGCCAGCTAAAGACATGCGATGGGGGTGCCTGAACAACAACAAAGCCTTTACAGGAGCCTCCAAACTTTCATTAGAACGTGTTATTGACTGGAAAGCAGCACTGCATTTAAGATGATTGAATACTTTCTTGTCTGAAAAGATGACGCTCACTTCGAGAGAGATTTTATTCATTTTGAAAAGCTTTCATTAACCATTTCCATAGCTTTTCTTGAGACTACTCTTGGTTGAAATTATTATTTATAAGACTAAGAGGTGGGGATGGGGGGTGGGCCAATAGGTTGAATCGATTGGATGATTACCCAGCCCTGGCGTTTATTAAGACAACTCCACTGTGGAAAAGCTACAGCATCTTTAATAACTGTTCTGTCCGTACTGTAATACACGTGGCACAGAACCTTATCAGAGAATGATATCAGAGCATTCTGTGCATATTTTGAAAGGTTGAGTGATAATCATAGAATTCAGGAATATGCATTCAGAATTGTTCTTATGGAAGGTGAGAGAGAGGAGAGCGTCAGAATTGTACAAATCCCCATGTGCTTTTTTCCCCATCTAGCACTGCAAATGATCATAAATAGTCATTTCTGTTTGTGAGAAAAGAGCTGCAAGGACTTCTTAACCACCCATTGATTGCAGTTAACATGTGATATGTAAAGGTCTATTGTGCTACAGAGTAAGGAGCATCGAATCTCATTTGAATCGCTTTTCCCTTTGCTGTCTGATGGTGTTTGTTAATTATTCGGAGCTCTTCAGAGCTCTGAATATTGAACTGCACCTGCGAGAGATACAGAGGAGTCTCATTCCACTCATTTGAGCTGGCACTTGTTCAGCATTCAGAACACTGGAAAGGCACTCGAATCAATAATGGTTTAAGAGGGGCGTTTTTGTCTGTGGCAGTGCAATCATTAAAAGAGTCAGTGCCACGTTAAAGCTGTTTTAGAGCTTCATAGCTCTTGGTATTCAATTGTGTTGTTCATTCCCAGAATTAGGAAACCTTAACACGGTTTAACTCTGTTTTGGGCATTTGCTTTCTGGTTGGCCTCAGTGGAAAGGAGTGCAGGGACCTGATCCCCCAAACCCAATGGAATGTGTAAATGTACTGTACTTATTTCAGGGCTGAGCAAAGTTGCCCCTTGACATGCAGCTCTATATATCTCTATCCAGTTTACAGTTCACAGTGGTTGGCCTACACATACACAGCAAACCATGGGCAAGGCATACTGCAGAACAGAAAGTAATCATATTAGCACAGTTCGAGTGAGACAAGTCCAAGGGTTAATGTAAGGGACTCAAGCAGACAACTTATAATTGAAAAGGATGATTCGCACTCGCTCTTGCCAGGTTGCCACCTTTGAAGAATGTTCCAAAGCATCCTTTGACCGTTACTGCAATGAATCCTTCAATTAACTCCTATGTTTTTTTGTTTTTGTTTTTTTAATAAGAAAAAAAAGCCTGTTCATTTTACAAAAAGCAGAACCATGCAACTAACTGATTGAACTCTCAAGCTGTTTGTTCCTTGGTTAGTATGGGGTTTTTCTCCACTAAAAGGCTTGAAAACATGCCCCAAAGTGTTTTCATAAAATCAAAACATAGCAATTATCCTCCAAAGATGCTGGTTAAAATCTTTTACTCTGCACCCTGCTGTGTTTAAAGATGGAACCCCTGCTGGTAAATAAAAGAGATTATATCCCCACCAATCATTAGCTGATCAGTACTGCTGGAACTCTGTTTATATGTTTAGGGCCTGGACATTTTATTAGGACCTCAACCTAATGTCAGGTTGGGCCCCCGTTTGCCTTGATCACAGCCTTGATACGACAGGCATATTGGTGCAATCAGTAAGGCAGAGGATCACGAATGCGGCATTCAAGTTCATCCCACACCTGCTCAATTCTGGCAAATGGAAAGGTTAACGATGAAAGTAGCTACCCTCCATTTTAGAAATAATTAATAAACAGGAAAATATGTTGAAAAACTATAATGGAAAAGGTTTAACTTTTCAGGTTCCACTATCTTCTGGTAGCATAGATGGAACATACATATACTGTACATACCTGTAATGCAAATACACAGTGAACGAGTCTCTCTTTGTGTACTTGTCATTGGAGAGAAACAAAAAATCTACAGTAATATTTACACATTTTATTTAATTGCCACTTCATAACAGCACAGCCTTTGGTTGAGTGCTGCCCACATATAACATTGTGAAAATATTGTAATATTGATAAAACAGCATATTAAATAACATGTAAACTTCTCATAGGAAAACATATAGCCCCTCCCTATAGAACAGTAGTATATATGCTGTATATATTATAAAATCGGTAACATTTTTATAAAAACATTTGCTGGATTCAAACCACTTTTTCTCCTCTGCGGAAAAGGAAACGAAAGGTTTGGGCTTACAGATAAGTGTACATTCTACCTAAATACATCAGACAAAAGTGTTTGTTAAAGTTTGAACATGGATGTTTCTTCCTCGTTAGCTTTGGCATCATCGCCACGGCCCCCTTATCATTGGGAGCCAGGGTTAGGTCTCAGACATGTGAACTGGTTCAAAGAGAAGATTAAACCTGAGACTAAACTCTGCTAATCTTTCACAGCACACACCTGTGTGACAGTCACTGCTCCTTGCCTCCCACCTCTTGAAGGTCCGATCATCTTTTCATCTGCTGCCAATCTTTCAATAATTCTTAAAAAAAAAAACCTCATTGTCATTACATTGAGGAAACAGAAGCCACAATGCAGTATGCTTTGTGTGGTTGTATAATTGTATCGTTATTATTAATAGGTATGGCATTGTAATTGATTCCCTACGTGCCCTGCAATTCTTTCCTGTGCACACAGTCACTCTGAGTGGTGGCTCCAGCGTTGACTTGCCTTTTTTCTCTTGTCTGCCTTTACCTGGCTCTGTTCAGTGCTGGCAGGAATCCAGGTAAGCTCCGAGCCAGGTAAAGAGGTATATAGAGAAAGATGACTCCACATTGGAGCAACGTAACTCTGAACCAGTTAGAATGACTGCATTCATCATATGTAACAAATTAATTAAAATGAAGATGCTAGTCAAAATCTGAATGTATAGTATAACTAATTCAAGCACATATAATAGTGATGAGATTGTCTACCTCAATCGTTTCATAAATCCAGTCGAGGAACTCTGCCACCTTGGTGTAGACCCCTGGGTGGTTGGGTTCGCACACCCAGTCCCCAGCTCACCACCCCACTAAACGCCAGATATTTTCATCCTGGCACACCAGAGGTCCACCACTATCTCCCTAAATAAAAACACAAAGCAACAGATCGATGACACATACAAGACAAGGCAGCTGAAAATGTGCAAAATATCTCATCTGAAGGAGTATGGATTGCTTTCGGCTTCCAAGATCTCAAACCCCCAGCAACCTGTGGAGCTTCCAACCGCTGTGTCTCCTGTGAGTAACATGATTATGCAATCAGAGATACATGCTAAAGATCCAAGCAGATGTTTATATGAAAGCAACACTGAAATCACACATTTGAGACGAGCCATATTATTATTATTATTAATTATTATTATTATTATTATTATTATTATTATTATTATTATTATTATTATTATTATTATTATTAACAAATAGACTAATTTATTGCCTTAAAGTACATCTGTCATGGTTCAGATCTTTTGGAGAGAGATAGTAATGTCTCAGTTTTAAATTATAGTGTACTGAAATTTGTAACAATTTTTTTTCAGCTAAGAGAAACATGTATAAAGCTATATACTTGAATATATGAGAATTGTTAGGGAAAATGTTAAGTTGCAGTCCTTAAACAAATACTAAGTAGGTGGTTTAAACCAGAAGACACTCATAGATGTGGAGAGAATACTGTAGCAAACAAAATGTGAAGAAAAAACTGACTTGTAGAATTAGAGATGAGCTATATTAAATCCTTGCATAATACATTTTCACATTAAATATTCAAATGGTGTAAGAATTTAGCTGTACTGTATTATAAGCAATAAAGAAGTATTTAAAAACCTACACATATACTAATTTAAAGATTCACAGGAATACTGTTAAGGTCGATGTAGTGAAGATTATAACCACTGCAATAAATCCTTGGGCGCACAAACCTGACATGCATCTATCTTCCCTTCTGGGTATCCAGCACAAAGCATTCTCTGGGTGATTTCCCTTCATACATGCAGGAACTGTTACATTTCCTGGTGCTGATCAAGGGAATTGCAGCTTCTTTCAGTGTGTCAGGAATGTGGACTGCCAGACAAGCAAGCAAATCAGAGAAAAAATATATATTAATAATGCATTGAATTTCCCTAATCATGCTACAGCTCTTCAACTTGCTTCATCAAAAATACTTCAGCGCAATACTTTTTTTATTTTTTTATTATAGTGCTCAATTATTTAACCCCAGTTTTGTCTCAAGTACGTTCCCACCTTGCAGCAACTTCCCACCGCAGAGCATGGGAACTGAAGGTGAGCGGGTGTCCTCCTGCAAGCTAATTGTCGCTTTACACCCAGGGGCTCGAGAGAAGTCGTCGATGTGCTTCTGCCCCCTGGAGGACAAAGGTCAGCCCTGCAGGGGTGTCTGCTCTAAGCTCACCAGGTGCCGAGCCAGTAGGACTCAGTCCCAAATCCTGTCCACCCATAAACTCAGAAATATCAAGGCTGGTTAGAAATTGAACTGCAATGCTAATGTCGTTCAGTAACTTCAAAAAAAGTGTGTTCCTTTCATCACCATCATCTGGCCTTGTGTAGCCCCAGCCTGAGATCCAGCAACGAGTTCCTCCAGAGAAATCTTGATCATATCTTGGGAGGCAGACAGGCCGGATGGTATCTAAAAGAATAATATATATATTGTGACAGAGTAGGGGAAAATAATGTAGTCCTTGTGTAAAATATGATACAGGACTACATCCCCCAAGATGCACTGGGTTGGAATTAGAGCGTGATTACACCTGGCTCTGATGTAATGAGAGACACCTGCCTGTAATTAAGCAGGAAGGTATTCAAACCAGACTGAAACTGGCTATACAGTGTCTGCCTGTGGGTGAGAGGTCTGTGTCCGGCCAGCCAACCTTAAAGAAAGGTACCTTGTAATGTGTGTAAATTGTTTTAGAAACTCATCCAATCCACTCACCTGTGAAGTTCAAAGGTGATCTGAGCTTCACCAAGGCAATGTCGTTGTCGTGACTCTTGTGGTTGTACTGTTTGTTGTAAATCATTTTCTCCACAGGGTTGCCAGAGCGTCCTGCCAATATACCAGAGCTCCGTGTAACTATACCAGCATAGACAAGCCAGCTTGATACCTGAGGTAACCTGTAACTACAAAACAAAGAGAGAGATATGACTTTCCTGGTACACTTAAACCTGGATTTACAGCCTAAGCTTTTAATCTCACAACAGAGTCAATGAAAACGACAGTAGAAGCAGATTTCAGTTAATGCCTTTATTATGATACTCATTGCAAGGTTAGCCTGAAAGATATGCTGCAGTCTCTTTTAATATACGTACTTGTGCACACAGTGTGCTGCAGTAACTATCCACCGGCTGGTTATTATTGAGCCCCCACACACGTGTTTAGAGCTGTGGTACAGTGCCACCTGCCAGGGCCATCTCCCAGAGTGGCTTCAGTCCCTCCAATTATTCTGGGCAGCTTTGAGCGGGTCCCGCACTCTCGAAAAACACCAGGAAACACACTGGAAGTCAGTGAAGGAGTAAGGGCTCGATCTGACCAACCTGCTGCACAGCTCAGCAGAATAAACCACAGCTGTGTAACTCATTTAACAGTATAAGCCTACTGAAAAGCAAATAGTAATGGGTATAGAGTAGAGATGCAACGATTAAGCCATGTGTAGCTTTATATTTCCAAGCCTTATTTAAACATTCATTTATCGACTAATCGTCCTGATGCTTTACCTGGACGCACCATGTGTATACTGCACATTACCAGCATGTATTTTACTTGCATTTGAAGTCTTTTGTGGAGATCTGAACAGAATATGACTTACGAAACATTTTAATGCTATCACTTTACCAGTAATGCAACTTCCCCTACAAAATAAAATAAAAAATACATAAAGTAAATGAATAAATCGACTAGTTCCTATTGGTCTACCAGTATCAATGTCCAGCCTGATAACATACATGCTTTATCTTCCGATGACATTTAGTCTAGATGACTGGTGTGCATAATCTTACCCCCCTGCCATTGCGCAGTCTAATCATGCTTAGCTTGCAAGCCCAGTGATTGCAAAAACACATAAATAGCACGTACTAAAAACGAATTACCTGAAGCGCCAAATGTTTTCCAAGTCGTTTTTGTGTTCAGAGGTAATTTGAACGAATCCAGCCTTGTAATTGGGTCCGATGTCTGTCAGGTTGACTCCTTTGTGCTTTGTGAGCCTTTTGAAAAACGGATTTAAAAAAAACAACATAATTTATCATTATGTGCAGGCACCTGTGTTTAAAAAAATATTGCTGGCCTTGCAATATCTGAAAGTGCTTTTAAAAAGAAGTTATATTTAGCAAAAAAATACTTCTGAAAGCAGTTCCTTGAAACCGTGCATATGAGGAATTGCATTTTTCACAAGTGACTTCCAAGAAGTTGAACTAAACTAAAGTTCCAGTTTGCAGCTAGACACATGCAAAACTGAACTGAACTAAACTCTTTACTATACTGGACTTCTTGGCAAAGGGCCTAATGACCACAGCCTACTCAAGCTGGATTAGAACCAATAAACTAGCTCTTAGCTGCTGTTTTATACATATGGTAAAATGCTAAATGGCAATCAATTAGTCCATTTGTATCTGATCACAATTAACAATTGGAATTGTTATCTTAACTAAATTCAAAAGACCCATTTCTCCCACAAGCCCCCCACACTGTATGATAGATCATTCCCAGTAGCTGTCTGCTGTTATATTACTGAAAGAGCTAGAACTACAAAAGGCGGGATATGACATGATTTATATAGTTTGTTATCCATTTGAACTGTTCTTACGTCTAATCTTTCAGTGCCCGGGTGCATTTCACATCCATTGCAGAACTATGGCAACCAATGCATTAAGTCACATAGAAGTGTCATGTTTCAATAGCTCAAAGTGGGGATTTAATATGGCTCTGTGCTGCGTGTGCAGTATTCCCGAATGGTGGTTGAAAAACGTTAATCTTAATTAAATACTGGAAGGCTGCCACACTTCTGGACTCAACAAAAGCCATCTGCCTTTGCTGTTGGGATGATGCAATGAAGATTGACAGAGGTGCTTAACTACAGAATTGTTTGTGAATGTCTGTCAGGTTCCTGTATGCTAACCTGCATTCAAACATATGTAGCATCGTGACAAGCAGTGGAATGCGATGCTAGGGCAATTACAAATGTAGGACACAGACTGTAATGTAATCCCTCATCAATCTCTTAAGCCAGCTGATTGGAGCATTGCGTTTAGGAGCCTTGGAAAGTTTGCTTTACAGGCTTCAAACAGTCAAACTTTTTTTTTTGCTACTGAAGGATGACCTTTTATGCATGAATCTTATGATCTTATGATTTAAAATAAATCAAAGGAACAAGTTAGAGCAGCTTGGCACTGTACGGAAATAGCAGTTACTTCAACTAAAACATTATTCGTCTTATTTTTCCAAGACATTTAAGCACCCTTGTGGTTCCAGATGGGCTCTCGCACACACCATGTGTCAAAGTGCAGCTGGTATACCAGAGTGTAA
The DNA here is from genome assembly GCA_030684275.1 of Acipenser oxyrinchus oxyrinchus. Classification (NCBI taxonomy): domain Eukaryota; kingdom Metazoa; phylum Chordata; class Actinopteri; order Acipenseriformes; family Acipenseridae; genus Acipenser; species Acipenser oxyrinchus. Next base: position 961,630 of record JAGXEW010000076.1, on the reverse strand, counting down.
CCATTAACCTGTCCCCCCTGCAACACTATGTCCCCAGTGAACAGAAGTAATACATCACCGTAGATGGCCAAGCTGTCTGCAAATCAAGGTTCCGAGAGATGCGTTCCACCTCTCGTAGCACACAGGAAGCCAGGTTTTCCATTCCTCTCGTTGGATTTCCAGCAAAGAGTTTTCCGAACTTATTCTGTAAAAAACTGAATCCAGTTCATTTAAAATTCACCCACATTCTCAATTTTAACAAATCCAGTCAATTTAGGTTAGCTTCAAGAATATCTAAGCGAGTCAGTAGTAACTTGCTTGAATTGTGATCAACTCACCAATGTGGTCTCCTAGCTAAATGGGGCTGCTGGTTTAACGATAGCTTGGTCTTTAAGTGTCTTAAGGTCAGTAGTATAACCCTTTAGTTTCAAAGACTACCCTGTGCTAAACCTCAAATATCTTGCATTACCCTTTGTTTTAAATACTATAGGAAGACATTCATTAACATCTACCATATCCATCATGCTTAAGTTTCACTCATAGTTGCTCTAATGAGTTGTCACAGACCTTTCCTGGGATCAGTGATGGCAACATCGTCAGTCACGTTGCAGAACGATGTCTCTTTGGTGTCTCCCAATTCTGTTGGGCTCTGTGTGACAACTGGCTTCATAAGGAACTTCACTAACCCAAGAAACAGGAAAAGAAAGAAATCACATTGTAAAACCATGCAGGTCTTGACAGAGCCGGTGCGTCTATATTTTCTGATAAGACTGGTTTTACAGACTCTGCTCTTGAACGGAAGCAATTCTCACTGCTAGGCAACGAGAGAGTGTGGCATTGCCAGATACCTTGAAGGGATATTTATTTATGCAGAGGTATGTGCAGTGTGTACTCACAAGATATATTTATGTAAAGTTAAATACGGAAGAGAAATAAATGAGTTTAGCTGCAGAGCACATGTATTAAAAGACAACAGACTTGACAATCACAGATAATGTCTCCTTTTCTTACCTAGAAACCACACTCCCACTGCTAATCCACCAAGAAGCCCAACTGTACATACGACCGCCAATATTCTCATTCGTTTGCGGGCAGTGACTTTTGAAGAAGCTGTAAAACGTTTTAACAAACAATTTGGTCTCGTGGACACTTCAGAAGTCCTACAAGGTAAGTTATGATCTCACCTACATACAGATGAATAGAACAAAAGCAAGAAGCAAAGCAAAATGTATACTCTTTGCAAAAGCTTTAAAATACAACTAAAAGCATGCATATGCTCGTAGTATAAGTCTGAGGCGGTAAGGTGGTTCTACACTGGAGGAGAGTGAATGTCTATCTACATCAAACGTTCCAAGGCAAGAAACTTTCATATGACCCTATCCGTATATATTTCTGTGTGATTCCATGTCTCTCTCTCAATGGCACTTACCTTCGACTGGAGATGGAGGGTGTAATTCTGTCGGCCATGGTAGTGTTCCCTCAGGTTCTCTCAGCTCTGTGATGTTAGCCTCAGTTTCGGGGAGTTGTTACAAGCTGTTCGCCCATCATTCGCAGCCTCAGTAGTCTTAAAAAAATGTAATAAAAACCTAAGCATCATTTTTGCAGAAAGTATTTCCATACTGAAGTATGTCTAAATCTTAAGCCACTGAATCAGAACAAATATGCCAGGCTTCTTGGTAACCTTGGTAAACTGATGTGTGCAAAAGAATGGAAGTTTCAGAAAATAAACAGATCTGTAGTACTTTAAATGTAACATTAAGACTGCAAGCACACAAAGTCAAAACTTGCACTAATCTGCTTGTATGTTTTACAAATGTAAATCATTATTTATAAGAAATGTCAGGAACAGAATACTAACTGCAAACAGAACAGACTGACGACCTTGTACAGCGTCCAACTCTAAACCCAAGCAGTTGTAAAACCCTGATTGACAATTGGAAGCACACTGGAGACTACAATGCAATTGCAGTTGAACACTCTCTGAACTAGAAACATGAAAGAAACTCCATTACAAACCGTGAGGTTTTAAAACCTTTTCTGAAACGGATCATAGTATAATTGTGCTGATTGAAAAACCTTCACTTGACCAAATGGCTTTACTGATTTGTACTGTACAAGACAATCACTGCAGAATCTACATGCTGTTATAGAGGCCGAGATTGAGCGATGCAAGTTTGGACTCTCTTTACTGTGTCCATACATGCCTGTATAAAGATAATACTGATCAGTTTAAATTGTCATTACAATCTACAATTGCAATACTGAACTGTGGCATTTGAGAAACCAGTTCTAATGGAAGAAACATTACATTTGAAAGGAAAACTAATAATGGCAACTTTAAATGATAAATGTGGCAATTCTTTATTCCCGGTTTTATCAAATAACATTTGCCTCTTCTGTTAGGACCAATAGCTCAATAAACTTGTGTTTGAAAAGTTCAGTCATTGTAGATAGCACCTGCCACACATTCTGAGGTGGCTTAACAGTAATTTTTTTTCAAAGGATTACAAAAATGAAATACATGAATCCAGTAGATTGAAATTAAGTATATAGTGGAATATACTGTAAAACATTTCTCAGCTCACAGCAATGCCTACAGTACTAACTTTAAAATAAAAATAAAACTACACCACCAGCCTCCATTAGTATCTTACCATGATTGTGTTCAGCCGGTTCAAACTAGGAAAGTACCACCTCTAGTACTGCTGTAATGGTCATTCACAAGGCTCCATGATGCTGTGTGTTCAGTGCAGCAGGATCGCTTTCCATTTAACAGAATGCAACTCTGGATTTGTGTTTCACAAAAAGATAATGAGGTCAGCAGTAGCAAAATGAAAGGACCTGTTGTTTTGCTCGAGAGGTCACGGGGGCCTGCTGGTGTGGTTGAACCAGTTCTATAAGAGACTCCAAAGATACCCTTCATGCTACAGATGGGATACGGGTTGCCCTGGCAACAGGCCTACCTGTGCCAACAGATGGCCCATGTCTGAAAACTTGAAAAGGTCCATTTTAGTATTCGCACTGACAAATGGTGTGTTTTAGGCAAAGGTCATGATTACAAATTGTTGAAAAGTTTCCCCATCACATCGGCCACAGTAATTACATATGAAAGGAATTATCTGAACAAGAAGGGCTAAATAAACATGTTCAAGGGTCCTGCGATGAAAGATCAGACGAAAGAAACAGTCAAGGTTTTCTTTTTAACAGAAGTTCAAAGTAACTGAAAGGTGTGTGATCGAGGGTTTGCATTACACAGGTTTGTGGAATTGGCTGGGCAGCTGTTGAAAATGTTTTTTTTTTTTTAAATTATTATTCTTGTTCTTTGGCAGGAATAAGACATCTGGCTGGGAGGCGATAAAAAGGAAGTAAGGAGTGTAATGGATGGACTGAGCGAAAAGATTTGGAGCCATATTTCATATTTACTGTGCTTGAGTCTGTAGCAAAATAAAAACATGTTCTAGAACTACAGTAGCAATCTGGAATAAAAATAATGAAAACTAATAACTTGTTCACAGAGGACTTGACACACATGTATGAAGACTGAGGCCATTTAGCAGAACTACTGTACCATACACTGTAATAGTATCAGCTAGCTTTATGATTTAAAAAAAAATACAAAATGAACAGGCCGAGTGCCAGATTAGCCCGAGTGGGATTACTATTAAACCATCCTTTTTCTTCTGTCTAGTTCTGGAGTACAGTGTTCATTATTGTGAGGTATAAGTTAAGTCGTGTCTCTTACCTTAAGTGACATCATTTCAAACAGTAATATATAAATAGTAGCTATGGCCTGTATAATGGAAGAATTCAGCTGAATGTAAATGAAGCCAATTTATAAGCAATCATCATGCAGGAACATGTCTTCAAAGTTTGCCTCATTTGCATCATTATCTACAAAGAGTTTGAGAAATGAGCAGATGAGAGATAGAGTCTCTCCTACTTCAATTTACCAGCAGGGTTTTCTTTTAAACACAGCAGGGCGTAACAAAAAAAAAAAACTAGAAAGTTTTGTTTTCAAAGTTCTTTTTAAACTTCAGGAAAAATAAACTTGGGGAGCTAGTCAGAGCTTAGCTGCTTTTCTGGCCACCCAAACAAACAATAATTATTTTTGTCAGTCAATCCACAAAATATGTTTCTCTAGTCCATATGTATAATTCTGGATAACACTTTAAAATGCACGTTTCTTATGCTTTAAGGTAGTAAAATCATCACCATTATAGATTTTTGTTTAATTGCATATGTGCCACACTTGATCATTTATATATTAATGTTAGTCTTCTTCCTTATTACTTCATGTGCTGGCCACACAGCAGCTTCTATTTATTAAAGCCATGCTAAATAAGTGTGCCCTTAAACGTGGTGTTATGCTAAGGGGGCAAAAGACAAGAGCAAAGAAGAAAATGGGTTCCAATAAAATGCAAGGGTCATTTTAACCCAGCACAACAGCACCATAATAAAAGGTGGTGAAATAGCACCATCTTGTGGAACACAGAGAGCTGTACACTTAAGAAATTACAGAAAAAAAATCCGACTGACTGGTCTGTAAGGATTCATCGATTGCTAATCATCCGTCATTACGTTTCCCCCAGCTTCGATTACATAATAGTGAATCGATGCAGTTAGAGCCCAGTTTGCATTAAAACATTGATTTTGCAGTTATGCGCTTATATTAGGTGAGCTGAAAATGATGTTGATGCGCCGCGTATTGATAAATGCGAAAGTGATAATGGATTCAGAAACGAGGTTGCCAATTGCACCATTACTGGTCTAGAAGGTAAGTGGAAACGGAACCAAATATCTGCATACAAATAACCCTCCAGGACTGGGCATTCCGCTCTGGAGTGTCCCCTGGATGAACTTCACTGTAACTTTGCAAAGACTTCTAATGTTGTGAACAAACAACACATTGCTTCAACAGTAAGCTGTCACAATGACCTTGGCACAGCCTCTTTTAAAGATTGTGCAACAGCTACAAAAAAAAAAAAAAAATCCTTATCAAACAACCTGTTGATTTGGAGGACACTTAACAAGTGCTGAATTGAAACAAGGGGATGAACCTTCCCTGGTCTCAAATGGAACGTAACCATTTCTTTGAAAATAAAATCAGCAGGATATGAACCCAGTACTCCAAGAAAAACAGCACAGTAGACTAGTGAGTTAACCACCGTGCCATCTTGCTTCCTGTTTCGCTGGTTTATAAGCTCGTTCAATGACCCCAAAATTAGTAACACCACGGCTTTGTTCTGTATTCAGATTGGGTAAAACAAGTAACAAGTTTAATTCTAACTTTCTTAATTTATTCTCCAATTGTCCCACAGGACCCTGTGCAAGTGAGATGGCACAGTGGGCAAATTCACTAGTAGGGCTTGGCATTTTACAGCTGGCAGTAGTAAACATGTCTACTGGTGCCAGAATGTAATGTTGCTGGCACCATATGAGATACCCTAGAATCCAGCGTCTAGCGCCAAATCTGCACACCTGCATTAGGTACAGTCGTCCAAGATTAGTGTGTTCATTTATTGCTATATTTACTAGTTTGAAAAAATGCTGCTGTTTCCACCTAAAAAGTAATGATGCTGATATTTTGTAGAAGACTAAGTCCAGGGTTTTATTGAATTAGGTACATTTTTTTATAACAAAAATAAGCCCATTGCAAGAAGAGTGTTGCTAAAGTACAGAAGAGCTATTTACATAAACAGGACACCGCGAGTGGAGAGCTGTGAGAGTCTATTTGATTCTGGAGAGTGCTGCGGCTCGCCGGTCCGTGTTCTGGAACAAGGCTCGGATCAGGCTCTTCACCTCATTGGTGGAGAATTCAGCAGCAAGAGGCCCCTTCCCATCAGCCCACCTGCAAGAGGAAACAGACCAGCACCCAACAACTGAATCCCTCTTATTACCTGAGTACAGCCATCAAGCGTGCAGAGAGCCTGAAATTTACACCTCTGCATCTTATATTAATGCAATTTCTCTTGGAAAAAAGAAACCACAACATATCCAGATAGGGTAACACAAACTCCTTACAGTAGCAAAATGAGTGCAGTATGGTACTGCAATGGATTACCAGTGCGTTTTGGTTTATACTATTATGAGAACATAAAAGTCAAAAGAGCAAACCATTCTAACAGTGGCTCCAACCACTGTAGCTGCCCTTGTGCTACCGCTAGTAAAGAACCATTGTCATCAGTAGTTTGTGCTTGACTTGGCGCAGTTACAGAATTGGTTTATTTTCACTCATAGGGGTGCAGGTTCAAAGAGGATTCAAATTACCTGTCCACTATCTCCTGCAGACTGGCCTGTAAGACTATCATGAGCTCCTTGAAAGTCATCCATTTCTGAACGTAGACAGGAACAACCTCCTGATATCTCTTGTTCTTGCTTTCCTCAGGCAGTGGTGTAAACACCTGGGGTCCTTCCTCTGTGATGGTCCTGCAAAGGGAATACAGGCGGTCTCCATCTTCGGTAGAGATGTCCTGGAAAACAGAGGGCAGATGGCAAAAAGGTGATTTCGTTATTTTGTTCAACTGCAGTTACAATAATGCTGCAGAAATAGCAATTATTATTACAATTATACAAAAAAAGTTACAAACTACGCACATTAACATGCAATAATCACAAGTACCAACACAGAAACATACTATATAAAACTTATCCTTTCTGCTAGATGTGTCTTCAGTATATTTCTCTTAGTTGAAAATCCAAGAATAATGATCACTCAGTGTAAAACACAGCATGGAGCTGCGAATGATTAAGCCTGGACAGGTGTGTAATTGAACTGCAATTGGTCAATTATATGGTATCATTACAACTGCAATTATGCAGGTGTGTCAAGGCTCGACTACATTGTAACTGCAATTAATTACAAATGACTCGGTTACAATGTAATTGACCTCACGTCTGGTGCTGTACTATACACCCCCACAAGGTGTACAGCAGAATCAACCTACAGAATCAACGATTTAATCATGGAGTTCTCTCTAAACCACACCACAGCGTTAAGGAAACCTCTAGATTGGTTAACATTGCCTGCTTTATTTCACTAATCCACATACCTCCAGCATGGTGATTTTGTTGATGACCTCTGCAATAGCGGTGTTCAGCAAGGTCCCCATCGCTTTGCAGTAAATGTTGACAGGAAGGACGTCTTGCCAAACTTTCCCCAGCCTCTTCAACTGATGAATCACCTGCAAGAGGAAACCGTCAGGGATCAGGAAACAAGGTGGAGGCTGCAGGTGGCTTAGGTCAAAGAGAAGTGTGATGGTCCAGTAGCCCTCAATGGAACAGAAAGTCTACAGAGAGGAGCCCAGGCACACCTTCAGGGTGAGGAAGCCGACAATTCATTCTACTTACACTATTTTACCAACGTCTTTTTTTTTGTATTTATCATATGCACTGCTGTATAGGAATGTGGTTTGTTCTCAAATCACTGTAACATTGATTAATACAATCTTTGACTTCAAACATATTAAAGTAAACATAAATTATGAAATATATGTTTGGGTAGAATGTTATCACAGTTCCTATAGAAAAAAATAAGTTGCTTTGGGAATGACGTGCTGTTTTAAGAATGAGATCATTAAATAAAAGATAATACACATCAAGATTAATAGCTCAACATAATGTAATGTATAAATTAGCACAAGCATCTGTCTCCATTTCTCCCAGCATTTCAGGAGCAGCACAGTTGCATTGGTGGGATTACTGTCCTAAAGCTGTGCTAGCTCCCAATTGTTTCCTTTCTTTCTTTTTTTTTTTAGCATCTTCTGCTTCACTGCTCACCTGGCGGACAGCTTTGCTGGCAGCTGAGTAATGCTCTCATCGTCCAGGTTTGAAAAATTCCTTGCGGTTGACAATCTCTCCAGCAGCTCTGCTTTCTGGGACCGCATCTGTGCCAAGAAGCATTCCGTCCCTGGACAAACGAAAGCAGAATGGATTGACTTTTCATTAGAGCGTCTAGAATCGTGCAGCTGTCAGTGTCATAATACTGGGTATGCCGCCTTATTAACAGCAGTAATGGAGTTCTAAGAATGAATCGAACGCTACAGACTCCTCAGTTCCTCTTTTCTTACAGCAAATCAATGCTGTATGGATCATGGGCCAAAAGACATACCTAGCTTCTTGAGAGAAATAAAAGAGAAAAGAGCTTGGCCAATATCTAAAAACAAAATGTAAACTCTATACATAAAAAAGCTTTATACATATTTAAAAAGCTTATTTCTGCCCAGTCGATTCAGTCTTGTAAACAACGTGGCAGGGAAACAGATTAGGTGAAATTAACAGATTTGATCTTGTCAAAATTACAGCTTTGAGATTTGGAAGAAGTTTGTATCCACTTTATCATCATACTGGATTGAAAAAACGTTATATTCACAGCCGTGTCAGGGGATGTATGAATGTCACTAACATGCTCATTTGTTTGACACGCTGATACAGTTTTCCACAAAGAGATGCTAGCACTCAAAATTACAGCACAAAGCGAATTACCAAATATACTTATTTACGCTACACAACTCACTAGGCAATACTGTAGTTTAACAGTTAAAGTCAAATTGAAACCAATTACAGCAAACTAGCAATTTAAGTGTGTCATCCTGCAGCACTACAGCCACTGCAATTATCACATTTCATGTACTGCATTCTAAGAATGATCTTTAAATAAAGGATGGCTAGTTACCGAGTCTCCTGAAGCCTGGCACCAGGTCCACGAATGTAGCAGCCCCATCGCACAGAGGCTGGGGAGGTGGTGTCTGAACTGGTGGCCCAGAGTCAGCAGGTGGTGTCCGATGAACATGCAGTTGTTGTGGTGAATGGCAGCCAGCTGGGGCAGCTTCAGCAGGTTTTCTCTACGGGAAAACAAATTGAAAAGGAGATGCTGTGTAATTGGATTCACTGGAACCAAGGCTGCCTGCATCAGTTTTACAGGTTTGTATGACTTGGGATATACAGAGAAAATGTTCCCAAACTGTGGTAAGTGAGAAGACCTCCTCACTAGTGGTCACTAACATATTCCGAAAACTAGGCTAAGACATCTACAAATTCCCACAACCCCAAATCCGTTGATTTCCCCGCAAACAAGCACAGTTTCTCGTAACATCCTTTTGCAGAGACCCGTCCTCTTTGGGTAATGAAAAGAGGAGTCTTTATTTGTTAAATAATTCTACTAATTTGTTGACAAGCACACCATAAGAATGTGGCTCCAGTTTGTTTTAATAGGTTTTTTCCAAGACAGAACACAAACTACGTTACTTACTTGTGGTAGGTCGGCACAACATCGTAGAACAACTGGAAAATGTTTCGAACTGTGTAGAAAAGTTGGACCGCACTATAATTTAAAAAAATAAATACATAACAATTATGAACTGTAAAATGGTACTTGGTTTATTTTGTGGTATTTTTTGTGTCCCCAACTGTTGTACCCATTCAAATAAAAAATGACTTAAAAAAAGGACTACAAGACACCTGGGTCTTTTAATACAGCTTTTTATTTTAATAGATTTGAATGGAACATTGTATAGTTTTTATATTGGATGAACCCTATCTGTGGTTATGCCAAGATTACCCCTGAAAATAGAGGGTGTCTACAATCCCAGGTTATTCCCCAGTGCTGTGGATCCTCCACAAGGCACTGGCTGCTTACCACTGGTGGGTGCTGACGACAGCCTCCGAGAGGGTCTGGTAGGCCAATTCCATGAGTTTCTGCACTGAGTCACTGATGCGGCAGACAGGCAGGGAGAAGGTGTGCTGGTCCAGCTGCCGCTCGTTCTCCAGATTCCTCATCTCGTTATGAAGAGTCTTTGAAGCTTTCTCCATTTTCACCTTGTTCCCAGTATCAGGATTTGGCAGTTTGGATACAACGACTTTGGACTCTGGAGAAATCTAATGAAGGCAGAGAATAAAGCGCTTTGGACTGTGTTGTTAAGGGTGATACGTGGTAACAGGGCAATGAAGAATCTACCTGGGGTCATTGTTTTGCTGAAGCAGTTTGCGTAATTTTAAGCAACTAACAAGCAGTGGAGGAAAGTTTAATAACTGCTGATTAAAACAGGTGCAAGAAAGACATGTCATAAAAAGATCCACAAACCAACCTTCACAGTATTGTGGATCTCTGAGGTCATCAGATTCCGGGCTGCCACAATCACATCCTGGCATTTCTTGCTGGCAAAGTGGGAATTGACATTCCTGGCATACTTCAGCAAGTCTGTGCTGTTGCCCTTTAGAAAATGCATTTCCTTCAGCGTTTGCTCAAATTGCTCGGTTTCTTTTATTACCTAGTAAAAGGAATAAATGTATACATAAATGTGTACATGCATACGTATCAATATCATTTATACACTGTAGATTATTTTAATTGTAGCTGTCTTAAAACAGAGGACTTCAATCCAGTATATCCCACCTCTTCGTACTGTTCCAGCTGGCTGCTGTTTGCTGGTATGGAGTACACCAAACACTCTCTTATAATGCAGTCTGACATTTCTTCCCAAATCAGATCACCCAGCACCTCAGCCAGGGTAACAGTTAACTCTTTGCCACTTCTTTCTACCGGCTCACTAAGAGGAACATCTGAAGAAAAATAATGATAAACGAATTAAAACTGGATGATTATAGAGAACAATGTAAATGTGTTTGTTGTTAACACAATAACAATAACCACATTTCCTCCATAATCCTTATTAATGATGATTTACTCTGGCATTAGTCTACCCAATTGTTATGCAGTTTCCATTATAAGAAACCAAGTCAAACAGACAAACGTTTCAGACAAAATTTGACTTGACTTCGTTTCACCTAATATTTTGATTGGGCGTTTTAAAGTTGGATGCTGCAAAACATACTGTATTGCTTCTTTCTAGAGCGGTTTCATGAATATCAAGATATTTTTCCAATCCAATCCGCTGTGTGCAGAGTTGCCTGTTGCCTACCAAACAGGTGCTTGTGGAGCTGGTCCAGCACAGTGTTTAGTTTGAGGTAAACTGTGGAAGGAGAGGGGTGCTCCAGTTTGGAGTCCATGCAGTGAAAGCTCAGGACCACACTCTGTCCAGTCTGCTCGTTCACCAGAGGGTGGAGGGAAGGATACATGATCAAGGGCTTCAGAACGTACTTCAGGAGCACTTTACCTGCAGCAAAGGAAGAGCAGTGTTTATTAGCTTGCATTTGTAGACTGTCTTCCACAGTAAATAGGGTGGGTCCCCCTCCCTCCCCACTGTTGTGTTCGAAAGCAGGTTCTTACTGAAAAACTTGATCTTGGTGTTGAGTTCCCCAAGGATGGAGAGAGCCTGCAAGACACTGGGCAATAGTGGCCCTGTGTTGATGCCTTCCTTTGGTGCAGCAGAGCACAAGTGCAGCTCAGTCTTAAGGGCAGACTCCAGGCCATCAGTTTCTGCATTAGAAAATACAAAAAAAAAAAGGCAGATATTGCGCTAGTTACTGAGGACGGAATACAGTTCTGATTAAATTTCAGCTGTCACACACACATCTCCCACAAGGGGTGTAATATCGCTTTACTTACAATAAAACAGCGTGATAAAACCAAGGGCATTTTGGGTACCTTGGGGATCTTTTGTAGTTAATACAAACCAAAATCCAGAAGCAAAGCTGCACTTTCCACTATTTGCAAGGCCTAAAAATACTGATGGTGCAATCTGCAACCTAATTTCATAATCGATTATCACATCTGCATTTAAAATCAACACGAATCCAGAAGCGAAAGGTTTATGTCATAGCAACACACCGACGCTGGCTACCTACCGTACTAGCACTAATATAAGTGCATAACTACATAATCAATGTTTTAATGCAAACTGGCAGCGGAGGCTTCAAACCGGGCTCAATTTGATGCATCGATTCACCAATATGTAATCGAAGCTCGGGAATTTAAGGACAAATGATCAATAATCGGCGCACTAATTAAATTGTTGCAGCTCTACAAAATTTCTCTAACAAGTTCACATAGTAGGTGGAAGCATAGACACGGCCAATGTAATTAGGAGGTAGGAAAGTATGGGTTAGGGTTAGCTTGGAATATTATAAACATTCATCATTAAGCTGGTTCAGGGCTCTTACCCTTGGAAGGAGGCAGCTTCCAGACAGCCAGTTTCTTCCACTCCTCCCCGAGGTGGTACAGCAGGTTCTGTTTCTGAATGGTCAGCTCTGTGCTCAGAGCCTTCATGATCTTCAACTCGCAGCCCTTTCTGGCTTTCAGAGTATTTGCACTGCCCTGTGCCTGGGAACAGGAAGCAAAGAGTATCACTATTATTATTATTTAGTAGTCGTAATAAGTCTGGGAAACAGAACTATGAACAGCAAACAGTTACTGAATATGCAGAAAAGTTCACTTTTCAGATGTCGGCTTTACTAGTTCTCCAATTTATATTTCAAATGGTATACATACCCAAGCTTGTTGTCAATGGCTAATCTACAGTGTGAATGTAAAGGTCCATACTTTGGATTTTGACGTACCTTCTCAAGATGACCAGCCGCTACAATGTATTTCTTTTCCAACAGTGCTCTGTGATAATTTTCAATCGCCGTGTCAAACTAAACAGACAAAAATATAGGAGACAGAATTCAGTCCTGGAACAAGCCTGTTGAGGTATTTACAGCTTTTACATGAAATACTGTACTACTATTATGGCTTCCGACGGGCTTTTGCAATATAATTTTGTAGTTTCTTCAATTACACGATGTTAAATAAAAGATCTAAATTATGCTCATATAGTTTATTTTTTATTACGTCTCTATCCTAAAAGTCTAGGTGATGCAAGCCCTGGCTGTGAGTGTACGTTAGGAGAGACTGACCTCTTGGAGTTGTCGGAGCACACTCAGCACTAGGGTGTTCTTTTCCAGCTGTTGTTTCAGTTCTGTAAACTCAGTGACAGCAACACGGAGATCTCTCTGGACCTGAAAGAGATAGGGAAGCACTGTTAACCTGTGCTGCCAGGACTGCAAACAACCAAGATGCCCACTGCAATAAATAAAAAAAAGATGTATTTTTCATTCAAACAACAATGTAATTTTCCAGTAGGACTTTGAAAAGAGGAGGAGATAGGGCTTATGTGTTTTGTATAGAAGGACCCTTAATATGAGGGCATACCTCATATTAAAAAAAAGTTTAAGAGGAAGATAAACACAACAGCATGATATTTTAAACCTGCTGTTTTACTCTTCCATATCTATAACACTACACCACACACAGCACAATGGTTTTTCATTATTTGTACCTCGTTTTCAATGCAGGACTTCAGCGTGTCAAGGTCGCCAGAGATCCCATTCACCTGGTTCATCAGCTCTTCTGCGCTCTGCATGCTGGGCAGAAACTCATCGTATTTCTTATTGATCATGTCACACACTTCACTCTGGGAATACACAATAAAGAGATTGATAAATAGATCATTATCTAACCCTAACACAATGAACTACACTCATCACCTAATAATTCCATCTCGGGTTTCTGTGACCTAACGTTCTGGTGGATTATGACGTCACATAAACCCTAGATGTAATTATTTTTTAGTAACTCACTGAAGCCCATCTATTATTATATATAATAGGTTAAGACATGCCATAGTGGCGTGTCCCGGCCAGAAAGAGGCGGAAGGACACGTATGTATCTGCCAGCAGGTAAAATTGCCGTATTAAAAACGTCTGGTTTTTGAGGAAACAAGTTAACTGTGGGATGATGTAAGAATATTTCAGAGTAACACTGAACACGATTGCGGGACACTGCTGCCAAAGTTTGAAATTAAAACTTGCATCCTGTTTTTGACACGTCACTTCCACATAAATAAAACTGATGTCAACCACGACAGCGCTTTCATTTCTTAATGAAACACGTTTTTGGTAGCTTTTGTTTCATATAAGCACACACAACAACTAAACACGTCAGCTCTTGGGCTTCCAATCGGTAAAATAATAATATTACACAAGCCAGATTGTTGCCCTTACCTTAATCTCCTCCACTCTCCGCGACAGTGTGCTGATTTTCGTGCCAAGGTCATCTTTCTCGAGCTTTCCAGAGCTCGCCAATACCTGCGCCACAAACGAGGTCATGTCTTTTAAAATATGTAAATGTATATGATTCAGGAAAACCACACAACAAAACCTACACCACCGTAGCCGGTGTTTTGTCCGTCCGCCTTTTGCCCGCTTTCAAATTCCTTTTGGAAAAATGACAACTTCCCCGGAGAGAGCGTGGACTCGCATGGCATTCTGGGACTTGTAGTTTTTCAACAAGAGGCTTACAAGATGCAAGCCATGAATATCATTAAATCCGTGTTGTTGTTTTTTTGTTTTTAGGAATGTGCATAAATTAGTGCGTGTTTGATTTAAAGTGGGGAGGTCTTACAGATCTATTAAGTGATTTAGGATTTTCTCATTTACCTCAATGCAACACTGGTTTAAAAATGCTTCTGTATATATATATATATATATATATATATATATATATATATATATATATATATATATATATATATATATATATAATCAACTTATGTAACACATATGAGTTACTTCTAGCTATACTAAATAGTCTGAAGCTTGGCATATGCAATTACAGACCTAATGCAACTATTTGGTCTGTTAAGAAGGTTAAGCATAAAATCCAGGCTTTTGTTATACATTGCGCAATTAGATTTGTAAGCTTTTACAACACTTCCTTTTCAAGTGGTTATAATATAAATTTCCCAAGATTAAATCAGCTGAGTACCTGTCACTAAATCCCTTCACTATAAGCAGCTTTGACTGCAAATTGTTTAAATAATGCCTTGCATTCTTTACTGTGTGCACTAATTCAATTTTGTTTACTAAAATAAACATTCATTTCGTTTTTGTTTAATAGAAAAATAAAGTGTGTCAATCTAGTTGGAATGACGGCTAATAAACAAACAAATCCCAGAATCCAGCTTCTGCTAAACAGGTCGTAGTTTTTATATCTGTGTTGCTTTGTGAGCTCAGTGTAAACCAGAGCTTGCAACACCTCCGCTGCATCCTCTATTAGCAGGAACAGGAGGCTTTGACCATTAAAACAAAACGTTGCAGCTGTTTGTGCTCTTTGTTTTACACAATGCATATTTATTTTTGTAATCAACTTCTTGGAAAAGAAAAGCACAGAAATGCAAACACGCTATTACATATTATATTGAATATTCTTTCCTGGATCAAAACGAATGAAGATGAACAACCAGGGCTGTGAAGAAAAAAAAACACCATCTGCCATACAACTATGAATGGGGTATCCATGGGCAGTCTGGTTATGAGCTGTCTGTAAGGTTTTTAAACGCTTCTGGAAGGATATGAAACAATCACCACTTCTAATTCCTTCAGGGAAGGAAATCTGTACTGTACATCCAGAACGTTCAACAGTACAAAGCCATCCCCTTTGACACTGTTCCTAATAAAGTCCCTGGCTATAGCAAGCTAACAGTCTTGGAGATGTGATATGACTTGGGTTGAGCCTACTCAATGAAATGTACATTTGTAAAATGTTAGATGCTTTCCACACATTTTTCCATGGTGTAAAAACAAAGCAGTCGAAGAAACAGGCCACCAATATGCCACATCGAAACTTAAAGTTCCCTTAACCCTTAACCACTCACATCAAACACACTGTTGTAAATTCAAAATCAGGCACCACAAGAATCACACCAACAAACTTGAAGGATCAGTTTAATGAAATTGGCATTCCGAGCATAGTAAGAGAAACGTCTGTTTATGACTCTGTTAATAACTGTGGAATCTGTCTCACACGCAGCACAGTCACACTTCAAAGTCGCTGTCTATCGTCCCTGTGCTTTTCTCCTCTGTGATGTCGCCGATCCCAGCCCTGCTCAGTCTGTGTTCCAGGTCTGTGGAAGTGCAGGTGTGGCCCATGTGGTCCCAGTACAAGCTGAGAGCGGACATCTCGTTCCTCTCCATGTCCTTCAAGGCTTGCATCTCTCTGGCGCTGCTGGGCGGTGTCTGGACATCAAAGGTCTTCTCGAACCTGCTGTAATCCACTCGAAAGCCCCTTCTCCAGGGACATGCAGGGCTCAAAGCGGTGACCCACACAATCTCGTCATCCTTGTAGGAGGTCCGGGCCTGGCACGTCATTCCTGGAGGAATATAAAAGCATCATATGCACAATATCAGCTCGCAGCAAATCTGGTTGCAAACATACGAACACCTGGCAATTAGTACATTCAGTTAAACTTTATCAGCTTTGTAACATCTCTGAAGATGATCATGGAGCAGCCCACTCCTCTAGAGCTCTAGAAAACATATTACAGAAAAAAGGAAAGGATCAAGTGGACCAGAATTTGGTCCGCTTGAGCTGGAATGAGTATAGTCCACTCAGTTCTTAACATGTAATTTGTGCCACGTACAAAATTAAAAGGTGGTGCGCACAAACCTGTGGCTTCAACAATGCCTTCCAAGATGACAATGATCTCAAACTGTTCTCTTTTTAAACCCTCTGCGCTCATATCCCAGAGCGGGCTGCTTTCGTTGATTGTGTGGCAGATAATCTGTGGCTCCACCAGGAAGAGTCTGTCCTCTCCCGTGTCGTATCCGAGGTTCAGCTCGGACTGCTCCAAGGGATAAACTCCCTTCTTTAGTCTGTCTCGATTTGATCAGCTTGGCTCGAACTTTGGCATCCACCATGTGGCTGTCCCGGAGATCCCCGATCCGAAACATCAAGCACAGCTCCTCGTCCCGGTGAGATATCACGCTGGACTTGCTGAAGATCAATGTCTGCGCTCTCTTTTTGGCCTGGAGATCTTGACAAACATGCATCCCACCATGAGGCGTCAATCATGGAGCCGATTATCGACTGGGCCATGATCAAAATCACGCCTTCGCTGCAGTTGGAAGTCACCATTCTATAGCCGTAGCCGATGGTCCTCTGACTTTCAATGGAGAACAGTAAAGCAGAAAGGAAGCTGTCTATGTTTTCAACACAGGGCCTCCATTTAGGATCGCTCGTGTGATTCACGTCATCCCTTAACCAAGCGTCTAGGAAATAAATCCCTGCAAACAAGACCCAGGTCACAACGTAGCACATCATGAAGATGAACAGGAACCAGCGGTACTTCAGGTCCACCATGGTGGTGAAAATGTCTGACAAGAACCTGCTCCTGTCTTCGATCTTGCCCAGGTTGACCCTGCACTTCCCGTCCTTGGTTACATACCGCTGCCGCTGCTTGTTGGCGGAGTTGAGAAGCTGCCGGTCGTCTCCAATCAGTTTGCACCTTTGGTTCGGCGTCTTCTCCGAACCGAAGGTCTGAACAGAGTTGATGCTCAGCGTGGGAGTCTTGCTCCTGAAGGAGTTTGGGATGCCAGCGACGGATCCTGGGTGCCATTTAGTACTGGCCTGCTCGCTGCGTGAAGGGCGGTGGTAGCGTGTCGGGAGGTCCTCTGTGTTGATGGAGACGCTCATCCTGTGCTTGCCTGGCAAGGCAGACTGGAAGCCAGCTGGTTCAGAGCCGCTCAGCCTCCTGTGCAAAGCCCTGTCTGTAGAGATGTGGGTATCCCGGAGAGCTGGAGCAGATTTGCAAATGTGCTGCTTTTCTTCGAGGTGACAGAAACCCTTCTGTGCTGGGACACCTCTGCTGGAACTTCGGAGGGGATCGTTGTGGTTTCAGGCTGAAAGAACATCATTCAGATTAGTACAGCGCTTCATACTGTCAACACCTTTCCACTGTTTATTTTCATTCCCTTTAATATCCTATTATATATATATATTTTTCTATACAATTCCCTATTGTCATTATGGCTTAGATAATTAATTGAACTATTCCAGCTAAAACTGAGGAAGGAAGAAAACTGGCTGGGTAGAGTTCAGCTCATTACACTACAGCGACCCCTGCAGGCCAGAACCCAAACGAGTCTAACCGAGCATTCCAAAGCTGGGCCCTTGCCTCTAGAGCTCAGATACAACTTCTCTGTAAACAAAATAATGAATTGACATGGCATTTATTGTAGCCAGAAACCATATTTGTCTCTACGGTAATAACATAAACTAAAGGCACTCTAGAAGCTGTAATTGTAGTCTAAATGCCAATCTTATTAGGGAACGGCTTTTCTGGCTGGAGGTCAGTCGTTTTGAAATGAGAACTTGCAGAAGGCAGCTCTACCAAAAACAAATTTCTAAATACGGCAAAGGACCCAAATAACATAATACTATACAATAGCTACTACTGTTAACAGTGCAGACGGGCTTCTCTCCAGCAAACCTTTGATAAAGAAAACACTGCTTTCACCCTGTGAAACACACCTGCCAATGAAGGATTGACAAAGCGGTTTCATAACAGCATAGCCCAATGGGTTAATCCTGTGGACTGCTAACAGGATTGTAGGAGAGAACTGTCAACTTCATCATCAATGACCATTCATATTTGACAGGTCATATAGACTACAGTCACACTGACATGCTTGGCTACAAGAAAAAATAACGAAAATCAAGAAGATCTACAGTTATTATTGTCAAAGGCAAAAGGGAAAAGTATGGACTCAGAAATGCTACCTGCTTTGGTGTGAAGGTTTCATATCTGGAGGAGTCTGTTGAGGGTCTGGGGAGATACGCCAGCATGTGCCTGGCAGAGGGGTCTGTGCTGGAGGGATGGAGTTCCTCCGGCTTTCACATTTCAGAGGATTGGGCCATCCATGCTTTCTCCCACACGCCCCATTGCCCCTCCCAATCTCCATGCTGTTGCTTACAATGGTTGAGATCATGGTGAGCAGTACTGAGCTTGAAGGACCATGTCCCTTCACACAGCAGAGTGTCTGGAACGATCTGGAATATAATATATATATATATATATATATATATATATATATATATATATATATATATATATATACACACACACACACACACACACACACACTCATATACACATCATTAACCAAACTCCATTCCCTCTCTCAATTGATTGCGTTGCAGTCCCTCACATTACATGAGCAGTAAATGCACATGTTAAACAAAAATAAATACGTACCGGTATATACATAAGTGCATCCTATATGCACGTGTATTTAGATTCTGTAACATGACAATTTAAAGGAAATAATCCATGCATTTTTTCTCCCTAGAGGGCAGGCTGCAAATCTTCGTTAACATGTTTTTGTGGATTGTACAGCACAACGTTATGTTCTCCTCACTGGGATACTTCTCTCAATTCTGTTCTCTAGACATCCTTTTTTCCCCCTCACATATGCTTTATTCTTTAAGTGAATTATGCATAGTGACATTTTACCTTTACCGGTAATTATCCTTTTGTTTAATTTCCTGGCAAGAGCTTTCAGTCTACTAATAGCCTGGGCGCAGAAGGTAGAGTCTAATTAAACACAGAGATTATTACTGTGCTTTTAAATTAATCTGTAATACGGTAGAGAATGAATGGGTTCTTGGCGGATTTGAACGGATTACCGCACTAGGAGGGTGGAGATAATTATTTCACTACACAAAATTAAATAGGTCTGGTTGCGCATAACCAGAAGCAATTAACTTCACAGAACAAGACACGCAGATTATCATATTCAAACTACCTAAATAATACGCGATCATCACATTTTGAAACTTTCATTCTGAACGAACTGAATGGTAATCACACGTTTTCAACACAGCTTGATTATGCATTATTATAGGGGTAGGTCTGTCAATTAGTCCATATAGGACATAAACCAGGGGTTAGGCAACAGAATTTAGGAACACCTTCCCGTTAAACTACCAACAACTAAAAACGCTCAATCAGAAAGGTAAAACTATCTACAAGTCTTATTAAAATCGTTATTGAAGTATACATCACCATTTCTCAATGCTTATCGGTATATCATTTAGCAGCGCAGGCTTTACGCTAGGTTCTTTCAGTTAGCAGACCGGGCGCATTAGAAACCCACCCGATCTAAACAGCGATACACCAGAGACCCGTCCAGGTTATGCATTCTAAGCGTTAAAAGCGGGCTCTCGTCTCTTATAGGGTGCTTAGCTCCCCGAGCCCCCGTATTTTGAATGCATGTAAGGGAGTCATTTGCATAAAGTCAGTCATGTGTGGGACCATTCATACAAACATGTGTGGTATTATTCCCATTTCCCAAATGTTGAAATAGAAATGAATTAGGGATAATCTTGAATCAGACGAGATCTGTTACCGCCACATATTGTCGAGTCCACTTCCGTTGATGTGCGCTGCACCAATGGAATACATGGTTCAGCTTCTTCAAATACTTTCGAATTATTTGGCCACACCCTGTGGTACTGTATACTGGAATGAGGTCCAGCTCTCGAGTAAACGTAATACGCACAGGTTTCAGTCCCCTGCTAGCATGGCTTTGCACACTAAAGTGCTTTTCCTCGCACACTCTAAATTACTGCAGCAACCCAAGTGAAGTGCAAACCAATGGATACAACTGTATTTATGAATTATCCTTAAAACACACACACACACACACATTAAGGAACAGAAATCACAATGCAAACGTATTACCCATCCATTCAAAAGCCCAGAAATACCTGCGCAGCTGGAGAGGATTCTGTCACATACAGGTTCAAACCCTTTGTTCTTCATGTCAGAAACGAGGGTGAAGAAAAGGATTAGGAGGAAGAGTCACTGCATCTACAAAGTGATCCCAACTAACCCTGTCTCATTTTAACACTTCATTGTGGCTCACTGTGTCCGAGACCCTGGAAAGCAGAAGGGGCTTGCTGTTAGCATCCAATCCAACTGGAAAGAAGGTCGCACATTAATCTTCCTCAATGTCACGTAGCATTAACTCAAGATGAGTTAATCACAAGCAAGGCTGGCTCAGGGCAATGTGCTCAAACACACACACACACACACACACACACACACCGGACTGCAGGTCAACACTTACCACACAGCACACGCACACAAACACACAACTGCCTCTTGGCATTCAAAAACGTTCTTGCAATGCCAACAGCCATACCTTCTTCAGGAAAACTGAATTTATTTTATAAGCGAGCTTCTTTTCATTGTGCCCTGTGACAGCAACTGGCTAACCTGCACATGGTGGTCATTATGGCAAAACCTAAGTTTCAGGCCTGTGTATTATGGAGTAAAACCTTTATCTGAACTAATTGGGACCAGGGTGTGTTTGAATGACTAGGAAACTTTATATGACTTTACCAATCAAGATAGCTCCTAAAATATATATATATATATATATATATATATATATATATATATATATATATATATATATATATATATATATATATATATATATATTATACCTCTTTAGTCCAGTTAGTTATCCGAGGGTTATCTTTCTTTAAGTTACTTAAGCGGTTGATTCAGTCAACCTACACCCTGCCAGGATACAGATTTGTTTTTTTACAGCATTTACAGTATCAGGGAATCAACTTGGATTCCAGCAACCACTGGGTAATCCAGGGAAAAATCACAGAGGTGTCCGATACAATCCAGGGTAAGATTTCCTAGTGCTGTAAAATGCTCTAAACTCCTTACTGCTGAATACAGTATATCCCAGATAGAAAATCACTGCAGCACAACTGCAAAGGAGGGTTTGGAAACATCCAACACAGGGGTTAGTTGTATCAGCAGCAGCAGCTGCAGTGGTAGGCAGGGGAGAAAGGGTTAAGACTAGCTGATACAGTTAGGTAAGGGTGCTGCTAATATTTTTATTTTATTCGGTAAAGCTATACTTTTGTACTGCTAGAAACATTAATAACGACACAGGCAATAATAATGCTGCAGCATGTGATAGGAAAGCCGATTAAAAGATTTCAGCCACGTGGTTTTACAAAATCAACAAGCAGCCTTCTACAGAGGAAAGATATTAAATCAAAATGTACCAGAGAGGAAAACACTGACTACCAGAAGGACACCTTTATGCTGGAACCACACATGGTCGCTATTATACACACTGTACGGCGAAGATGAGAAAAGGATTATCCTATTCATCATTAATCTGTTGTTATTTGCGTGTGGTAAATTCCAGATAGAACTTTTTACCCAGCAGTTCATAAGCACCATGGTACTGTTTCATTCTGCAAGGATGATTTGGGTTTATGTGCAAAACGTCATGTCTTATTCTATACAGAATAAACTGGACTATCCCAGTATCTATTATACAAACCGCCTATTTGGTAAGTAGTAATTTAGTGTAATACTCTCTTGAAAGGAAATGTGCTACCCAGCCCTAAACTGGTAGACACAGTACATATACCTATACGTATGGTCCAAATTAAAATTCAAATAATAGAGGTTTCACTTTGTTTTCTAGCAGTATTGTCTTTTTTGAAAGGCCCAATAATTTGACCCGTTTTTCTCCACAATTTGGTTTTCTTGTGCAAAAAAGTCCTCACTACAGGCTCTTTCATCCCAGGACCTCTACAGTGGATTTTGGCGACTTACTGACCCCAGAAATGACTGTTAACTTTGCACCTTCACCGAGGGACTGGAGTAGTTCTGAAGTTTCACAATAAAAGGAAGTCAATTATAGCAGGATATCACAGAATTATTTTAATTGATAACCAATGCATGTTCAAAACAGTGTAACACTCCCAAATTTACAAACAGTGTCACCAAGTTGTGCATGAACACTTACACATTAAAAAAGGCATTTTTATTGCACATAGAACACAAAAATATTTTACAGTAAAACTTTTTTTTTTTTAAATGCACCAAAATTCCACTTCCAATGTACCACTTAAAAAAAATATATATATATCAAATTCATTATTTAGTTAAATCTTGCCTCTCCGAATAGCACTGCATTCAAGGCAAGATTCACAAAATCGTATTGATTAGATTTCTGTTCTTTAACCTGAATCCTGCAACTTGGAATCACGCCTGCATGTCAAGTTGAGAGTCAGCAGTAACGCATCGGTTTAAATGTTTGGGTTTTTCTTTCTGTACAAAGACAATGACAAGAATGTACACAGGACAGCTGCTATACAAGGTGTGGAAAATGTGTGAAAAACATTAGCAGAATTCAATATCCCTTTGCCTTTCTGTAACTCAATTTACTACCTTAATACTGTTATTATACACTGTGTTTCTGGACATGCAACTGAAACCTGTTTTACACACGGGTTCAAATTCACTTTACATTCAAGGAATCTTTCAGTCTGCTCCAAAACGGCCAATTGATTAAGCAATATTCATAGCATGGATGATACTGGGGTGGGGATACAGCTGTGCATTTGAATATTGTTTTAAAAGGAGGCTTATCAAATTCTTCTGTAGTACCAAACTTGGTATAGTTCAGGAATTAAATGTATTCTTAAGTTGTTTATTTCTTAAACATTAGCTGTGTTTGTCAGATGTAAAGGTGAAAAAGCTTAGAATTTTTGGTGACAAATACACTTCCCTCTGCAACACACAGCACAGCCCCCTCTAGTGGACATCGCACCAGGCACAAGCTCACCAGTGTGTGAAATATATTTTTCAGCAAGACTGTAGAATTACTGACGTCTGGTTTCAAAGACCCTGATTAACACTGGTCTGGGAATACATTTTGCAAGGAAAGACCAGTGTATAAAACTGATGTGAAATGAAACTAGCTGGTCAAAACCGATTTATGAACAGGGACATGTTAATAAAAATCTCAAAACAAAAATCGTAATTATGTCAACACTGTTGGAATACAAACAACAAAGCAGGGCACCAGTAAAGCAATGCGCTGTCTTTCAAACCTACAGCCTGTTTAGAACTTTAAGGTACATTGAAAAGTAGTCTAAATGCAAATGGGGATCTGAGAAACCAGACTTCTGCAGAATAACTGAACATTTTGATTGGGGGATATTGCTGAGGTTATTGATTCCATAGATTTATGTTGACATGAAGTATATGTGACAGCGGTAAGCAGTATAAATCGAAACACATTAGCGTGGAACTAGCGGTAAACTGAACTGCTATCCACTGCCCCCAAAGAAGACTAGTTTTAAGATAATAATTTTATCCAGATTGTGACATGGGATTAGTGTTTGTGCAGCTGACAAGTTATATCCTCAGTGTAAAGAGATGAAAGTTAAAAAAAGAAAAGAAACAAAAATGAGTAAAAACAGAAAAAAAATGTTCTGGAATACTGCAAGGAAAAGACAACACGTAAAAGGACTGAATCTGAAAGGAAGAAAGAAAAAGACGACAGACCAGAGATCAAACAGCAATGTAAAACTTTTATTTGTGTTAAAAATGCCAGGTGTTTAGAGCGAAGTGGTTTTCTGTCATCCAGGGCATTGGACAAAGGCTACATGACAGACCTACATATCAGCTGCTAGAGAGCATGGAACCAAAAGCAGCAGCATTGAAACCTGCAAGCCGGTGATTATTATAAGGATCACAACATATTTCAAGTGTAAAAAGGGGACACGGGTAGCTCGGGCAAGCAGACGCAATGTAAGCAAGGCTCATGTCCGTAAGAAATAGGGTAGGCTTTTTAAATGCTCTTTTCAAGGTTTGCAAACACTACTTGGGCATAGCAGGGAATACAGTGCTGTACTTCCATGCAGTGATTGAAACACTAAACTACAGAATGCACATTTCTTACAATCCCGTTGGGGGAGCACTAAAGTAATTCGCCCTTTATAGGAAAGCAACGTTGTTATATTTGGCGCGCACGGGGTCAACACTAGGCACCCATTTGACATGTCATATTTTCCTTTCACATTCTGTGCAGGCTCCTCTGATTTGTAATGACTTAAAAATGCAGTTCTGCTCGTTCTATTTCGTAATGCAAGCTTTGTCTTTGAAATATGGGCCATAAAATTAAAAAAGACACAGTCTGACAACTGTTTCTTCAAGGATAACATGTGAAATGATATCCGAATATTCAGTCCATGCGAACTTTGTACAATGGGTCCGAGCAGCATTCATAGCAAAAACTTCTCAATTTTGAGCATAAGATAATGGCGGGACCCGAGATTTGTGTATTTCATTATTAAAAAGGGGGCTTTAAAAAAAGACAAATAGTTTAAAATACACGCACTTGCATACAATCCAGGGCACCATTTGTGTGTCAGATCAAGCGCCTTTACCTTGGAGTTCTTTCACAAGTGTCTTTGTTGACTGACTGTTCCACCGTGTGATCTTGGCAGTCCCAAGCTTCAAGAGTCCATTCATATGTTCCATTAAAGTCTTAATTGACAGTCACTGGCGAGGTGCCGTGAATGGACTCCAGCACAGCAGCGAAGCGACTGCACAGGTCATGGGGAGAGTTTGGCCTGATCTTCGGTGGCTCCTTTAGGATGATGATCTCCGCTGAACAGTCCAGCAACCTGGGCAAGAACTCCCCCAGCTTCTCCTGCAGAGTGGCTGCAAATATAAAAAAACTCAGAATCAGACAAATGCTTGTTAGATAACCAAACTGAGCTGTAAGCACTTAAATGGAAGGGCAGTCATCTATAGGTAATGACTGAACTACCAGACTGAAGGTTCCTTTAAAATCGGTATAGTCATTTATCACTTGAAAGCTCAGTATTTGCATCTCGAGGATTGCACTGGCCACCCAATACAATAAACCCATGCTATCAGCCACTGGGTAGTCCAGCACTTCTATAGCATCAACCAAGCCGTCTCGTAACGTAGGACCCTGGTGCGGGGGGCTCCTGCACTCACCGTCCATGTCAGTGCCCAGGTAAGAGCACCAGCGGTCCCTCATGATCTCTATGGCGTCCAGGTCCTCTTGGCAGATGTCGTTGCTGATCATCAGGTGCATGCAGGGAATGACCAGGTCGTTCATGATGCTCATCCCTCCACCACATCACTGTCCTCTCCGCTGTCAAACAGGCCTGCTGCGTTCTCATTCAGCTCCTGCAACACAGACCATTTTAATGATCTAAACAGGGCGGATCTGAAGTCGACGGGTGTTCATTTAGACGTTAAACTGTAGTTAAAATCATGCAGGTCAAACAGTGGTTAGCCTCAGTGCAGAGTTTAAAAGTAAAACGAGATGGAAATTTAAAATGAATCTTTATGGTGTGTCCCCCTCCAGGATTTCTTGACTCACCTAGGCACATCATTAAATATAT
Organism: Acipenser oxyrinchus oxyrinchus; assembly: GCA_030684275.1. Taxonomy (NCBI): domain Eukaryota; kingdom Metazoa; phylum Chordata; class Actinopteri; order Acipenseriformes; family Acipenseridae; genus Acipenser; species Acipenser oxyrinchus. The sequence goes on along the minus strand of JAGXEW010000076.1, from coordinate 935,664 downwards.
ATACACATAAATGCTACTGCATTGGTCACTCACCATTAAACATTTCCTCCTATAAAGTGCAATAAGTGACTCCTCTACACCTCTATTCTCCCCATTCCTCAGTAACGTGCTGTTGCTCTGATAGGCATACACCAGGTAGGTCAGCGCTTCACGAACTCTGGAGAATGAAAACACACACTTGCAGACTGTTCTTTAGCATGGGCAAAAACTACAATAAAAACAAAGATAAATAAATGATCCAACATACTTTCCATTCTGGTACTGCTCTAGCCCTGTTAGAAGATACACAAACACCTTGCGAAACAGGCTGTAGTCTTCATGCCATTTCTGCTAAAAGTAAAGACAAACACAGTTAGGTTTCTGCCTGATGCAACTACATGCATACTGCAATCTGCAGTTGGGTTTGGAAAAGGGTGTGTTGTGCTCTGGTCTGCTGATATCAAGAGTAAAAGCTTGTTTCAAGGGAGGTGCGGACTGGTCCGAATCTCAATTGCATGACAGACTGGGAGGTGGCAGGCAGAGATTTCCCAGTCTGTCCCTCGACTCCAGGGTTTATTAGCTTAGGTTTGACAGGCGTAAATAAGCCATTGGTCTGATGGAAGTCAACCATTGTGGGTTGTCATATTGGGTAGAGAAAATAAATAAATAAACAACAGGTAAAATTGATACACTTTGATCATGTATTTTAACTTGGGGTACCACGAAAACCTCTTTCATTTGTTCCGACTGTCCACTGCTTAAAGAACGACTTCTCCCAGTAGACAGATTTCTAAGCAGAACAAATGCAGCCTCACCCTGTACTTGTCCATATCCATGTCCTCTGGTCCAATCAGATGGAGTTTCGCACGAGCCTGCTTCATTATACTGATTGACCTGCAAGGCAAGACACGGGTAAGCCTGCAAAGAAACGCACCTTTAAACTGGCTCTTTGAATTAGCTGAACTAAACCCATTTACTATTTAAAAGGTCATAGATGAAAGGTGTCAAAGCCACGCAGAATGAACATATGTTGTCAGAATATCTCAATTACAAATGCTCGTGTTTTGTTTAAACATCACCTTGCTGGGGACCGCTTATCCAATTCTAATAAAACTTGGTTAGGAAATGCTTGAAAGTAACAGAATATATGGGGATATATGGAGGAACCTGTCCATCTGTAGAAGGCGATGTGGGTTAACAACATGGTTATTCATTTGGGTTTGCGACACATTTTGCATCTCTTTCAAACGATCGCACCGCTCATCGTAGCTGAGGTTCCGGTCTGCTAACTGCTCCAGTAGGGTCCTCTCGACCACACGGGTTGGGGGCTTCGCTCTGGATGAGGTAGACCAGGACGTGCTGGAGACGGGGTCGTTCTGGGGCTGGCTTTCTCCTGAGCAAGCAGGTAGAGTCGGGAGTATTCTTCATGGAATGCCTGGGAAGAGGTGAAACCAAAACTTGAAGGAAGGGTTCAAAAAGACAGAAACGAACCTCACAGGATTTAAAAAAAAAAAAACACCTACACTTAGTAACAAAGAAACCGCCTTTGTTTTAGATTTAAGTTACTGTAGATCAATTAAAAAAAGTAAACATATGCAATTAGCACTCAATCTTTTGATTTAAAACATAGTATACTAGAATGAACAATCAAGGTATAAATGTAAGTATGACGGGAAGATCATTCAAGGACAACTGTGGCCAAAAAATAAATGCTAAAGATGATTACATCCACATTATAAGTGTATGCAAGCCACTGTGAATAAGACAGAATCTAAATACCTTTATGAGAGCAGCCTCGGGCCCGTCCTTATCATAGACCTCCCTAGCCTTTGCTATAGCCAGGATGACCCCCTGCATGGCTGGAGTTAACATCATCTGCCACAAGGTGGCGACAGAGAGAACAATGGAAAGAAGACAGCGTGTGAAAAGGACAGAGAAACAGAAAAGGAACCAGCCAGAACCACCAGACAAACCAGATGTTCAGTTACCCCACTCCCCATCATTTCATTACAATTAGAAAGTCATTCTCACAGAAGTGAAACAAATATATAACGGCAGTTCTTGCTCTATAAAGCAATAATTAGCTCTTGCCAAATGGCATATTGTTTGAATTCAGATCACATGCAACCTGCAGGCATTCAAACTTATTTGTTGTTCTGCCTAGGCAAGCACAGTGTTATGGTTTGTCTAAAAAACAATTCCACTGCAGCATGCATAGCTGATGTACTGAACAGAGGAGAAAGTTTTACAGGCATCACCCTGGCATGCAGAAACAGGTGACTGAGCCATGAAGTGGTGGGTATCAGGCTTGTACCTCCTCGTTATACCCGCTCTGCGTCTGAGCGCACCAGAATCCTGCCCACACTGGGGATCTCCACCTCGGAGACCTGGCTCTCAGCCTGCTTATCACCCTCCTCGGGGGGCTGATCCTGTGGCTGGGAGTCAGCCCTGGCTTCACACTCCACAGTGCTGCCCACAGCTTCACTCTCTCTATCGGACTGCAGACAGGGAAACGGAAGGCAAGAACAGTGCAGAAAAGGAAGGATGAATTAAATAGACTAAAGGATGACGGAGCAGGAGACAGGATTGTCAAGAGGGAAAAAAAGGTAGAAAAGCTCAAAAAAAAATCAGGAGGAACTGTTCAGGAGACACTAGAATGTACAACAGGGTGGTAAGAATCTTGTATCGCTGCAATAACTGTTTATTTGAGAGAGACAACCAATACACACAGAGATGATCGGAATCTATATAAAGCAGGTCTGCTCATTGTGAAGCACTTCTGAAGTCATCCACTTCTGGAATGTTAAGTAAATGAAACAGATCCAATGACCGCTGAACCTTATTTAGTAATAAGGGCGACCTCAATGTGTGTAACAATTTCCGAGCAAGACCTGGCAATGCAGAGATCAGATGACATGGGGTCTTAGTGTCAGTGTTTACCTCCGCAGCGCAGCCTCCACTCCTTTTTCTCGTAGCAGTCGGCTGTCTTGGCGATGGCCTGGGCGGTCTGCTGCTTGGCTATAACAGCATGCTCCGATGACAGAGACCGCGAAGTTTTGCTGGCTAAGGGCAGGTTCTGGTAGAAATGGAAATGAGACACACAACTGAAATCAAATGTCATGCCAGCCTAGTAAACAAAACTCTTATGGCCAGGAAACTAAAAGAAACCACACACACAATGACTAAATACCTTTCTTTCACAAAGGTAATTGACATAAGAATTATCGGCTAATCCTTTTGCAAACAGAGTCCTTTGCAAACAGAGTCCTTTGCAAAGTCCACATGATCATGCGTGGATACTATAAAAGTTAAAATGCAGGTTACATTACCTTAAGCCTGTTCACATAGCTGTATGCAAATGTGAATTAATAAGGTGATGAAGCAATGCCGAACACAGCTAACACTACCTTGATATAGTACATAGGGCATGGTCTTCAACTGAACCTCATTTCTCTGGTCATTTGTCTAAGTAAACTGCTGCGGTTTAGCATCTGGAGGAGAATTTTCATGAGTCCATTAACAGGGGAAAAAGAGGTTTGCGCTCCATTCTGTATCGATTTCATACTGTGCAAGGGGGACAATTCAGCTGGACAAAAAAATTAATGAAACCTGACTTGCCTTCAACCACTGTTGTGAAGGATTCCTGTGTTTCTGTGATGGTTACAGGCAGCTCCTTCTGTGCAATCTTGCGGAACTGCTCCTCCTCCCACTCCTCCACTTCCTGTTGGAACCAGCGGTTGTCCTCCTGAACGTAGCGTCTCAGGATGGGTGGCAGAGAATCCACCCCCTCCAGGACCTGCCCGGTCTCCATATCTGTGTCCTCTGCAACAGACAATTGTTTTTTACCTATTAGCAACACACCTGCACAGATAGAGGACATTTGAATTCAAGGGTAACTGCATCATACTGCACCACCAACTTTCAAATGGTACAAAACTAGCAAGAAACTACTATGAAAGGGCTATGAAAGAGTTCAGCTTTGCAGGGCAGGTTTACTTCCTGCTACCACTACTTTGGGGTATTTATCTACAGTAATTAACATTGCGTTAAGAACTCATGTGAACAGCATTTAGACTCTTCTCAGTTTAACAAATTACAACCACGCCACATATTCCAGTAACTTTGAAATGAGCAGAGTGGGCAAGCTGCTCAACACTGGGCTCAGCTGAGACGCCAAGGGTACAGATTCAGAGGTCCAGCGATCCACATTAGGCCTTGGTCTACATTTGCTTTTAGGATCAGGTCGCTCACTCATATCAGGGCTATTAAGTTGCCCATTCACCACAGTCTGATTGATTCAGTCAGTCAGTCAGTCAGTCAGTCAGTCATGGGTCCCAACAGGAGAGCGGTCCCAAGTCAGTTTCAAGCCTTTATAAAAGGAGCCCCAATGCGGTTACCTGCTATGAGGCGAGGCAGCTTGTCATCAATGTACATGAGGCAGTAGGCACTGGCGTTCTTCACACCCCCATAGGAGTCCCTCTCCAGCTCCTCCCAACAGGACTCCGTGACAGAGATGTCATTGTACTTGAGCCACAGTTTGCACCTGTGATTGAAGATGTAGGCCCAGTAATGGCCTGCAGAAGCCTGGCCTTCATGGACAAGGACAGCATGCAGGCGGTAGGGCACCTGCAGAAGAGAGGAACAAATATATAAAAACATCAGCAACATACGCAACGGATATTAAGACACAATAAATAACTGATCCGAAATGTCGTTCTACCGTGGTGTGATGCACAGCTACGGCCAAAAGTTTTGCATCACATAGAATTTTAGGATCGAGACATAACTTTAAAAAAAAACTACATGAACAATTTAGATCTTTTACTTAACATCATGTAATCATATAAACTATATAATGATATTGCAAAAGTCTAGCAGAAGCCACAATAGTAATACAGTATTTCATGCAAGATTTCAAAACTTGAGTGTCAATGACAGAGCACAGATACTTCGGTACTACCTTTATTATACGTGCATACAGATTGTCGTGCGGATAGATTTGCTGTTGTTCGAATCATGGTTAAGGTAACTTAAATGCAAAATACTTGCGTGCTGTATGTTTTACATACAGTGAGTTAGGGTAGCAGTCAAAAATTCCAGCTCCCGTGAAAGGCACGCATTAGGAATAGCATACATGCTTAACAGTTATCAAAGTACTGACCCTGAAATCAGAAGCAACGCTGTCTGTTACCTGGCACATGCTGTCTTCCGTGTACATGTTCTCTAAAGTGTGGTTGATTCGGTCAATGCTGTCCTTCAGCTCTGCAGAAATAAAACAAATCTGGCTTAAAACTCAAAACAGCAAAACGGATATTGCAAGAAGCCAATGATACACAAGCTATATTCCTTCCAGACTTTAGTGGCACAAACAGTTACACGTAATGGAATTCAGCAGAGATACAGAGATATACAAGGTGTGCAGTACAGTAATGGTATTCTATACAGCACACTAGGAGTATAAAAGCTGTGCTACACAAGAGCTGCAACTCAAGGTTATTACACCACAGCTACGTGACTGGGAGGTCTGATCAGTTCTTCTATGGCGAGCTTTGCAGGCTCACCATGTATGTTTTGCTCCACCTCTGTTCTCCAGCGATGCAGGCAGCCTTTGATGAAGCAGAGCTCCTCCTCAGACACTTTGTGGGGGCCGGGTGAGGGGGGTGTCCATGGGCGGTCTGCACTGTGTGAATGGCTTGTAGATGGGAGTCCTCTGGGGTGGTGGCAACGCATGAGAGTTTAAACTGTCAGATGCCCCTGAATTCTCTGTTTCTGAAGGACTAGAATAAACGCAGACATGAGGTCAAATACAAATTGATCTTGCTTTTACACCCCCCAGATTATTTGAAAATAATAAAGAGCCTTTTATTTGTGTCATTTCCAAATTCCCTTCAAAGCTTTGTGGACAGTCAACGTGATGGTACTGTACCATTCTCTTGTTTGTCCAAATAAACAGAAAAACAGAAACTAGAATCCATCTGGGTTTAGGCATCTCAATGTGCTTCTTTCAGGGCACAGTGTAGTGACACTCCCTCCCTAGGACTCCTTACCTTGTCTGCTCGTGTACAAGATCTGTGGATGTGCTCAAAGTGGTAGTGGATGCTGGGGAGGTCATTTTAATATCCTGAGTGGGAGAAACACTGGTGGGCTTTGTGGTTGCAAACTCCAGGACATACTGCAGCATGTCAGCCAACGGGTATTTGTTTGGCCCTGAGCCGTAATTGAGGTAGCTGAATGAATAAAAAAGAATAGGAGAAAGTTTTGTCCATTGTTTTTGACCTCTCAATCTGCTTAATGGTAAAGTATATAAGAAGGTGGAGAAATGGACTGAACTGCACTGCAAGTGGTACTGTACAAAGGTAGCATGTGGCCTACCTCTCTAGCTTTTGCTGCAGAACAGTCACCTGTTCCTTCAGCTTCTTCACCTCCGCTCTCCTGTCCTGGATCTTCTCCATGTTCTTGTAAAGGTACCTGCTCGCACAAGGGATAATTTCACAATGAGGAACACTGCGATGCTAAGAGACTCCAAAAAACACACCTGGAATGAACTCACCTGTCCATGTAAATCACCTGCGGAACTCCAGTTTTTATGAATCTTCTCTGGTCAGTCCAAGAGACTGGTTGAACTCAAATCTGGACAGTTCAGTAGGTCAACACCGTGGCAACTTCGAAAACCACCGCTGGAAGAAAAGAAAAATCCTATTATTATGAAAACTTGAAACTTGTTTCCTTACAATTGGATACAATTTCTGGGGTTTAATTAAATCTACTACATTAGCCAGGAATAAACCTTTTTGATGAGCACTGTATACTCTGAGAAAATGGGTTTGCAAGTTCTATTATTATTATATTTCTTAGCAGACACCCTTACCCAGGGCAACTTACAGTTGTATACAAAAAATATATATGAAGAATTATAGTACAATTGATTAAGAGCAAGGTACAAAATACAATGACTTCAGTCCTAATAAGAGCAAATACAAAACACAGTACGATTTGATATCAGGGCAGTTCAAGAGCAGATAACAGTGTTGATAGTTACGTCAGGGTTAGATACGAGTGCAAGTGAAATACAAGATACTACAGATTGGGTTAAGTGCAGGATTAAATACAGTAAAACAGGGAGGAGAGAAGTGCAAGTTAAAGTGCATTAAAGGCAGAGTGCTATATTGTCCAGAAGGGAAGAGTTGAGTTTTACAGGTGTTGTCTGAAGAGGTGTGTCTTGAGGAGGTGCCGGAAGGTGGTCAGGGACTGGGCAGTCCTGACATCCATAGGAAGGTCGTTCCACCACTGCGGGGTGATGGTGGAGAAGGAGCGGGCTCTGGAGGCAGGGGAGCGTAGAGGAGGTACAGACAGTCTTCTAGTGCAGGTGGAGCAGAGAGGTCGGGTGCGGGTGTAGGGAGAGATGAGGGTCTGGAGGTAGCTGGGTGCAGTCTAAAGATAGTACAACAATTATTTTTATAGAAAAAAAAAAAAAAGTCAATGAATCAGCATCAGTTACCTCCTGGCCAGAGCGGATGGTTTGATCCGAGTGAAGAGCCTCGATCTCCCCTCTACCATGGCCTTCCAAGCACTCATCCAGGTTGTTGAATCCGTTCACCTGTAGGGGTACTGTCCAAAGCGCTCAATGTTGGAGACAGTTTTACCTTGAAACAGATAAGCAGGCACAGTTTACAATGAGCCATTCTGTTTCCATGGCCCAATACATAGCTGTTTCAATCTAGAATACTTGATGAACATCAGCAGGACCTTCCCTGTTTAGTTCCTGTCATGGAAAGGTCATTCTTCACATGTATTCAGTATTTTTAATTATGTTCTTAACAGAATGATTTTGAAGTTGCTTACCTAACCTAATGCCTCTGTTCATACGCCTGTATTAAATCTTTCAAAGGCAATCAGTGTGCTTGACCAGGACTGGAAATACCGCCTTTAGAAAAGCCTGATAACCAATCCTGCCCAACGGAAACAAACCTGCCTCACCCATCCCGTGTGGCATCTCAAAAGAGAAGAAGTCAACCTACCATCGAGGGTTCTTTCAGCCAAGAAGGTTCCGTAAAAAGCTGCACCATCGGGTTCTCTTGCTTATCTTTGGGGTTACTGTAGGACACAAGACCACATGGGACACAATGAAAACCAGCAGAATCAACTTGATTACCACCTTTCCCAAAACCCAACACAATCTGGCAGAATGTTGCACCTGCTCAGGTACTGTAGCCTCTAAGGACAGGTTACAGACTATACAGGGGTGGGGTAGCCAGTGCTCTACATTCTTTATGGATAAACAAAAACGTGTTTCCTAATCCATGACATTTCAGATCTTATTATGATGTGTATTGTGCACTATGTATTGGCTACATTTTCTTGTATGGATGGACGTTTCTATGCTGAGCAATTTAAAAGTCTGTATACGCCCTTCATAAATCGCAGGGGAAATGAAACACATACAAATGGCAGATTGCTGCTTACTTAAACTGAACTTACTTTCCATTGGCTGCCAACTGGAAGGCATCTTCCAACCAATCAAGAAGCTTGTGGGTGAACTCGCTCACATCCTGCTGCAACAAAGGTGGACACAATAGTTGCAGAAAAGAAGACTGCACAATAACATACCATGTCAATGCCTAGGCAGGCTCTACTTCACTCCAGCCATTGAAAATGTACTTGCGGGCTAATATTGCAATGCGCACAGTACCTGCTGGGCTTCGTTGGACCGAATGCATCTTTCAGCAGCTCCACAGCAGCAGAGGGATCCACAAACTTGCGATTGGAGCCCATCATGAGTGCAAACAGGCAACGGAGCTCCTGCATGAAGGCAATGTTCCTCTTCTCCTAGAGAAACAAAATGAGAGAGAGAGAGAGAGAGAGAGAGAGAGAGAGAGAGAGCTTAGTGGAGAAGACCATGCAGGACCTTAAAAGGGGCTGTAGCCTGGAGCTTGGGGTACAAACTTGGTTTTAATCAACCACGGTACTGCTAACACATATTCTTCCAGCTAGGAAATGCTTCTCATAGTGTGTCTTCCAAGTTTTTTGGGGACCATTTTATTGATACCAAACTGTCTGGGATTGTTTTAGGACTTAAAGCCTAACCCTGCCCCCTAGCCCTCAACCCAACTCACACTGTGGCTCTTGCACTTTTCCAGGACATTCTGGGAAGACAGTAGTGCAGGACCAGCCTCCGGAAGTCAGGAAGGTGAAACAAAGACTGAAAAGCAAAGCATACAGTAAAATCATGCAGCTTGGGAGCAGAGACACAATATTAAAACCTTAAAAACGAAGCGCTTTTGAATTGTACTATAATGTTATAACCCCAAGCAAGGGGTGTTCAGGATAATGTAAATTGAGCTTGAATAACCTTGGATAAGAAGCCATCTCTTTTACAAATGTGCAGTCCCAGGCCAGTTCAACCAGGCTTCACTCTATCCTCTTAATGTCTTCAGGGTTTTTCAGTCATTATCACAAAACCACAAGAGTAGCTCATAGTAAACCGCTTCTCCCGACATGCACGGTCCCAGCTTGATCATAATGCAGACTGCAATCTGATGCTCCTCGCTGGAATCCGGCAGGAATGCTTTGTAATAAAATTAGCTTGCCGAGTATCAGCTGGAAAAGGTCTCTGAAACCTGTCTCCGGTAATGGATGCCACCTTGATTTCTTTGTCCAGTCTCCTAGGCTAATGCAAACCTGCCTGCGGTTACATTTATTCCACTGCTATGAAAGCGTTTCAGCCTATGTGGCTGCAGCCTGCAACACCCAAGTGGTGCTGCTGTATTGGACACAAGGTAAAATACAATTATTTTACCGCAATACTGGCAGCACAACCCTGTATTCACAGTATTTTTGTAGTTTTACCATGTTATTTTTTACATGGCTATACTATTTACCCTCGTTTACCATGGTTTGCCCTGTCTCTTTGTTTTTAATGTTTTACCAAAGCCCATTATTCTTTACAATGCTTACCTATGCTTTATTATACTTTGCTATGCTCTTACTATGGTAAGATCGTCTCACCTGTATAACAGCACTGAACCAGCAGGTGTTTCCCACATTCTTCAGCCCCACTGGCCATTCGTCCCGCCGGATCCAGTCGATGGGATTGGAGCTGTCTCCCCAGGCCTCGCACCTTTTCCTTTTCACCCGAGATTTGTTATCAGCAACACTGGCCTCCAGAGCCCTGGAAGACCATGGTAAAGGGGTTAGGAGGCACAGTGACGAAGCGTGGAGACTAAGAGAGTACAGCAGAGTGGCTGTTAACCCATCTGGGGCTACACAACCCCGCACTGCACCTGCTCAGGTCCTGCTCTTCTGCCTGGGCGGTTTGAGACTCTTTTAAACTCAGCTCGATGGCAGTCTGAAGGTCATCCTTGTTATTACCAGTCAGGTCGATCACCTCTGGAAAAATAAAAGAAGAGGTCAGAGGTTTTTGCAAGCTAGCTAGTGGCATACCGATAGTGCATAGATATTTTATTTTGGACTTTATGGAGAGACTGTATGGCCGCCATCTTAGATCACAGCTCAAAATGAAGGTTGGCGATAGATGTTGCCCAAGAAGATTCCATAGCAGTGAGAACATGAAGACGCAAGCTGAAATGGTTCAGCATAGTAGAGGTGGAGGCTTATTTTATAAATTCATACAAGCTTGCATCACAGGGATGCTCAATTGCAGAGCTTGCAAATCTTGGTCACTATGTGACACACATATTTTATGATTATATTTGATTTCCTTAGCAAACACATCTTTGGGTAACAAGTTCTGGGAAGAGAAGGGCATGCCCTCCACCGTGCTGCGTGACCTACTGGTCTGACGCTCCCTGCCGACAACACTCCCTTCACTATCAGAGGGCTCCACTGCTATGATCTCTGCGTCCGGGTCCTGGCCAGTGAGGAATCCAATCGCTTGCCTAACATCTCCATGACTAGCCTGGAGGAACATAAAAACACAAGAACAGTTCAGTGCACTCCCCAAGCCAAGCGTGATGGAACAAAAGCATTTAATTTCACGCTCTGCAACTGTATAGATAAGGCTAGAAATGTAACCAAACCTTCAGTGCTGTTTGCAGTATCTTCACATCCTGGGTCCCAGTGATTTCCTGTAGTTGATTTATTAGGACATGATTATTCTGGGGGAAAAAAAAAAAAGTAAAATATAACAATGCAAGAACTTATCTTTCACGACAGTAGAATCAAGTCCCACATTTGTAGGCTAAATATTTGAAGGCCAGTGATTTTCCACATTTCGATACTTGTCATTTTCTTGTTTTATGAACACCATTTGCAGCACTCTACTTTATCAAACAGCACGCCTTGAGAGAGCCCGCCTAGTTTACATAGCTTTATTTTAAAATGTTAAAATTAGGCGCATTCTAGGGAGCTGAAATCATTTGTCCCAGAGACTGATGCATAAAGCTGACTGCAGACCTAGGTTACATCATTCACAAAGCAAGCAGAAACACGCTGAAAGATGGATTCTGGTTAATTACAAAACGGAAAATGCCTGTCCTTAACTCTCACTGAATGAAGCCTTTAACAAAATTGTCCAGGATTAATGATTAGCCTTATTAATACAAAGTAACCGCAAGCACAGCGGGATGCTTATCTTATTCTGTCTTTGGTGTTTTATTACACTCCTGCACACTGGGGTTTCTTACGTAATGCAGTGCCAGGCATTCTTATAAACAACAGAAGGAAATGGAAAGTCCCTCAGTAAAGAGGCACAGTGCATCACAGGTACTCAAACAAGACAGAATTCCACCATGTGCGGTTATATTCAACACTGCGCGGCTTTCAGCTTTTAGTCTAGCCAGACACATGTAACACCAACATAAACCAGCCGTTTAACATTCAAAACCTTTTCCTCACTAATATTTATATTCATAGTCATCACCCATTCATGAGAAGTATACAGGGGGAGAAAAAAAATATAACACAGCTTAGATAAACCATATGACATTGCCACAGTCACAGAAAACAAATGTAATCTTATTTTATTTATCCAAATAATGGTATGTTCGTTATTATCAACTTGAGGTCAATAAGATCAACGAGAAACTTCCACATTTGAATGGGGACTGGTTGATGTGTTACGCAATGTCTAAGGTTTATTTGAAATCACTTCCATAGGAAACCAAAAGATCCCTTAGTAAATGGTACCTGTGACTTTAAAACCAAAGTCAGATGCTATTAAAAGCAAACGGTACACAGCAGGTGGAAAAGTAGGGATCTCAGCTGAAGAGATGGAGCCTGCAGGAGGAGACATATATGGTGAGCTTGGGGCAGTGGGCTCCTGCAAAGGATCTATTTTAAGCCACAGATAGCTCTGGCATTGCTTTGCATTTCTCTCTAGGGTGTCACTGTGCAGGGGTAGTTACTGTAGTTAGCGATCCTGGACTGCTGTCATTTCACTCTTTTTGTTTTAAGGCTCTGGTCCGGAATGGCCAAAATCCCAAGACATCCTGTAGGACCAAATGATGAAATCCAGGTGTGGTTAAAACTCTGGTGATGTTCTGCTGATAGTTAAAAGGCCAGCAGCCACTCCTTTTCAAATCTCTAGTATTGAGACAGGGGGTTCTGGAGGCACAGACTAAGGCACCACCTGCCTGAGCCAAAACAAAAACAGCATGTCTGTCAACCTCAGACCACATGCTGAAAACTCTCTCAGGCCCTGTACTGCTAACCATGTGCTTATCTGCAAAAGATATGTTGTCTTACCAGCACGTTCCTCGTTATTATCCTCTGTGGCTATGGCTAGATAATAGAGTCACTCCCCTTTCAGAGCTCTAACTGGCCATCCGATTACGATGAAACTTGGTACGGACATTCATCAGCATTGATGCTCGTCTCGTTTTGTGACCATGAATTCCAGCCGTGTAATACAGTGATGAATTGTAAAAATGGCTCGGGAGCTTGTATCTTGACAAAAGTGGTTTGGTTCACGAGCCTAGACACATTTCAACAGGGGATGAGCTCAGGAAAAGGCATGTCTTGTATTTGGGACCTAAAGTATACTTTAATACTAGCAAACCCATCATTCATCCTAACAGCTGCAAGCTGCACATACAATCGGTGCAGAGTGACACACTGCAGTTAATGTCAGGCATTGGTGTCTGGTTAAAAATAGGCTTTAGTGATAAGAGCAGTCAGGCCGATGGGTGATTCCCAATATAGAAAGAGACCTCACTGTGGAGTACTTTCAAACATGCAGGGCTGAACCACTGAACCTTTCACAGAGAAGCTCTTCAAAACCAGCTTTTTCAATTGGAACCGGAAGCACGGACGGTTTGGGTTTTATGACATTGAAGGGACTCTCCATATGATATAGCTAGTACAAAGCAAAACTATTACAGTCGCAGACAAAAGTATTGAACTGAAGAAAGCGTGTCAAATACAAACATGTAGTGAACATTAGCTACTAATTTATATGACAAAGACCAAAATACAGGCTCTGGTAGTTTAACAATCTTTATATCAAAACAAAACAAAACATTGGTAGCCAATGTTCACTAAACGCTTGAATTATCTTATATTAAGTGTAAGGTGCCAATACTTTTGTCTGTGATTGTATGTCTGGTCTCCAAAGGCTTTTTTTTTTTTTTTAAAGTTTAGTTGCATTTAACGTCTCTTAACTTGAAAGCATTCATTATTTTTAATACGACTACTATTAAGATGACTATTACGACTGCTGTGGTCCAGACACATATCTTCAATACATTTATAAAACCATTCTGGCTTCAGTCATAAAGCGAGGCATTGGGACACTTACTAACACGATGCTTTATTACCAGTTGAATTCTTTTTTTAATAAATAAATAAATAAATAAAAAATAAAAGGCCTACATACAAAGCTAAAATCATGGGTCTGGACTATTAACAACCCTACCAGCAGGTCTGGAACACCAAGAGAGAATTCAGGTGAGCACCTGGACAATGGCACCTCTTTGAGCATCTGGCTTGGTGACATTAACACAAATCTACCCCATTTTCCTCCCACACTGTAATGCCTGTGAACACGATCACCGGCCTTAATGAAATGATATAGCCATGCATGTGCTTAATTGCATTATGTAGGAAATGCTTGCTATTAATATAATTGGACCTGTTCCTATTCATTTCTGCCCAACTTAATCAGGAAGATCACATTTGGGTCATCAAAGCAACCCCATCATAAACAGTGATTAAAATCCCATCTCAGATTAAACTTGCTTGGAGTATTGTATTTCATTGTTACATCTGGACTAAAGCGTTGGTTTTGTGTTAGTGCCTATTCTATCACTTTGAGACTAGGAGGAGGCGTGATGTGAACAATAGGCTGCAGATGGTCACAATCTAAATTGAAAGTTGAATGCGTTATCGAGGATTGGCAATGGCACCACAGTTAAACACCTACGACAAAGGTAATACCGCAAAACGCCCTTAAAAGAAGTACAGCATCCAAAAGAACCAACAAAGTCAAGTCACCTGACGGTTGTTTTATCTAGCTATAGAAAGTGTCAAAATCCGCCATTGTCAACAAAAACACTCACAATGAACGGCAAAATAGTTTGTCTGTGTTGTTTAAACATAAATACAGATTAGAATACTCAAGAAACGAAACTACAGTACAGACAAGTAGGTGTTTACGTACTTTTTTAAATGTCAGTTTTATGTGTTTGCTACCCCGGTAGGGTAGTGCTTTTGAATCTCTCGGTTGAAAAGGGCTGTGTTAGATGTGTGTGTGTCGAGAGAGATGTTGTTTCTGTGTTGATATCTGCCTGATGATGCATGTTTTGAAACTTTACCTGTTCGACTCGGGCAATGTGATTGACACCAGCAACAAGTTTAACCCTACCCCTCACCTCCCGGAGATACTGACTGTCGCTGTTTTAATTAAACAAATGTGCACGAAGCGACATAAAATCAAAATGCGTGCTGTTTATCATCCGATCACAACAAACACACACCAATCACAACACGCACAACTTGGGGTGCAGTCTGCCCGACCGAAATGTACAACTTGGCTGGGGTTGGTCAAAACTTTTTTATTTACATTCACTGGCTTTTCGAACTTTTCTCGTGGTATTTTGATTTAGTTTTAAACCTCTCTAGTAGTATTCAGTTTGCTTACCGTGTGGTCTGTAGCCTCCCCGCTCTCACAAGGTAGTTCGGCTGTCATGTCTGCAATGCCTAATTTTCTTTTTTTTTCTGTAATTTTAAACGAAATCGTTCCCCCACTTTCAGAATCCTGCCTCCTTCTCCATCCACCAGCCGCACACCGCCGGGCGCGCTCCCTTGTCTCCGCTTCGCAAACGAGGAGGCGAGCCCGCTTGCTGCGTCGTGTGTCGTCATTAGACTCACGGGGAGGACCCGGGCTGCAGCATGCTGTCAAACAGACGCCAAAAGACCACCGTTTGGCGGCTTGTAAGCAAACTGTGAAAAGGAAACTCTTTTCCTGCCCATTCCATTTAAAAAAATACGTTCCAGCCAGTTGCATGATTATTTAATTGACCATTTGCTGTGTATAATAAATAATAAAGAAAAAAGTTGTGTACTGTGTTTGTGTGTCGAATTAATGAGGTCCACAGGTAGGTATATGAGTTTGTGGACGTTGCTGTATTGTTTTGCAAAGATAACGACGGGCAGAGTTGCTTAAACCCGGTGAATGCACCGTTTACCTAGCATATTATTCCGTGCAGCGGTTGTGAATGCATTCGGCATTGTTGCTGACAAATGACCGCCAGACCCGCTTGTGATGTTTGTTTGCTTGTGGTATCACGGCTCGGTTTGTTACTGTTTGCTGAGTGGCTCCTATATAATGTGTTTCGCTTCATGAGCCCTGATCAGGAACTATTAATCTGAGTTGCACCTGAAAGATGTTCTGTGCTGTTACTGTGTGTCGGAGGGTTTTCAATGGCAGGAAACAGGGATATTTAAGGGCAAGTCTATTCTCAAGGTCACGGTGATGTCCACGTCCAGTCTTGGTTGTTTATTTTTAGAGACTCATTTATTATTAATCGGGTGCTTTTGCTTGATAAATGGATTAAAAAGTAAAACAGTGGTTTTTCATCATTCTAAATCTGATAGCTATTTTCTTTTTTTTGTTTAAGTCCTCAACAAATCATTCCAAGTAGTTTTAGAAAGCTGGAGCGTTTCATTGATAAGAAGCTAAGGAATCAGTAGAAGCTAAACATTTGATTATTTCTAAAGGTCATTTCATTACACACTTTCCATTCAGTTGCTAAACTACGTACCTGAACTGAAAGCATTTCAAACCCGAATATTTGAAACCCATAACCACATGTTCTAGTGTTTATATCCAGAAGAACGTGATCTTGCGTTGTGTTGTGTTCGAATTGATTTTAAATGCATTGCACCTGTTTTAGTGTAAGTCTCAAAGGGTTTTTCTTCATA
This sequence comes from Acipenser oxyrinchus oxyrinchus, assembly GCA_030684275.1. NCBI lineage: Eukaryota > Metazoa > Chordata > Actinopteri > Acipenseriformes > Acipenseridae > Acipenser > Acipenser oxyrinchus. Next base: position 919,308 of record JAGXEW010000076.1, on the reverse strand, counting down.
AACGAGTTTCTAAACACTGACTGAACAGGGTTGCCCTTTTCTTTATTTATATCAGCCGCCTGTTTTCTTTATCGAATTAGCAAACAGTTTATTGTCTCCTCAGGGTTGAGCCCTTCCTCCATTACCCACTGAGCATTAGTCATATCAGGTTAATAAAAATTCAATAGACAGGAATACACCAAAGTTGAAGGTTGCATCCCGATAGTGACGCCAGCCGGTAAGCAATCGCTTACTCCGAGACAGGTGGGGGTTGCAGGATTTGATCCGAACAGCAAATGTCAAACTGAAAAAATATATATGTATACATATACATATACATATACAATATATCGTCTCTTGGTAGAGCTTCTTCCTCAACGAGGAGTTCGATTCGCATTCCTGAACGCTGTGGGACAGCTTGTACCCTTATTCCTGGCCATGGCACCTGTGATCTTCCTGTTATTTCTCCTACTCTCAGGTAAGGGTCTTTGTTCTACTGAACAGGGTCGTTCTTTCAAACTATACTTTCACAGGACTGATGCATTTTCTTTTTAAGTTTTTCTATGGTACCAGCAGTTGGGATGTTAAACGTGTCTTCTTAGAAGCTCGGTACCTATGCGACATTTTAGGCGCCCCCGGCTATTTGTATTGCTTACTCATGACTTTTTTGTGAGGCTGTACAGGGAATGTGATAGTGCTGTGTGCTGGATGTGCTGCTCAAGGCCCTTTACCGTGTACTGTGTGTGCCTCGTTTTTATATTACAGATAGCTAGATCTGTTATGTAATGAATAACGCTTTACCTCAATTTAACACCCTGCTTAAATTTATTGAACGCTCTTTAAAAAAACTCCCCTTTAAGTTGTTATTGTTTACCTTTGATCCGAATCCAGATTTGTGAAATCCACATTTTCCCTGCATCCCTGTCAAAGGGTTAACAGTGCTCCATGTATCTCCTGTGTTTATAATATAATGCACTTGGTGTGTTCTTTTGAAAGCTGGTAGGTATTTGATTGCTGGTGTGATAATCTCAGTGGGTTTAGTATAGTGTGTTCTAGTGTAGAATAGTATAACCCGTGTAGAGTATAGTATGGTATAATACAAAAGAGGTCTTTTACATAATCTCATTTTGTATACCTGTACAATAGGTTAGAAAAATACAATAAAACACACACGTTAGGTCATGTAACTGAAAACCCAGAACTAGGATGCTGGTATTGGACCGTGGTCTGGAGGCTCTTAACAGAAACACTGAGCCGTTAACCCTTTCCCTGCTGTGCTACTGAGTTGTCTCCGTAGTTGTTTCTGACACCCAATGAAAGCGCTTCTCCAAAATCTCCTTAGCACGCTATTTCTTATCATAGAGATGGGCTGCTGTGTGGCAGCAGCTCACCTCCAGTGTGGTCCAGTGGTTAAAGTCCAGGGCTTGTAACCAGAAGGTCACTGGTTGAAATCCCACCCCTGCCACTGACTGACTCACTGTGTGTGACCCTGAGCAAGTCACTTAACCTCCTTGTGCTCCACCCTGCGGATGAGATGTTAAATCAATGTCCTCTTGTAAGTGACTCTGCATATGATGCACAGTTCACAGCCTACCTCTGTAAAGCGCTTTGTGATGGTGGTCCACTATGAAAGGCGCTATATAAAAATAAAGATATTATTACATTACTCATCTCACCGCCTTGTGGTCAAAAGTGACTATTACAAACTGAAGGTGTAAAATATTTTTGTATAAATAAAAATCAGGTGGATTTGCCTTGTTAAGCACTCAATTAATATCGTGTTATACTATAGTCATATTAAAAAAAAAAAGAAAAAACAGTTGTTCAGAAATAATTAATAATAATACTGGGAAGAAACCATTTAGAAGAAATCACAAACTGCTTTTGTATATGACTAAATAGTTTATTGCTTTCATATATATATATATATATATATATATATATATATATATATATATATATATATATATATATATATATATATATATATATATATATATACATATGACATTAGTACTTTCATTTAATTGAAAGGCCACTCTGAGCAAACAGGCAGAATACCCACCTGTGCTTTAACATTGCTGAAATGGTGGTCTGGTTTCTAAAAGGCATCCTTTTAACTTTCTTGCTCCAGGAAGTATGTCTTTAGACATGAAGCCAAAAAATCTGCACTGCATCAACTTACCAAAAGCCTCCTTCGGAATTACAGAAAGGGAGTCCGTCCCGTCCGGAACTGGACTCAGTCAACCATGGTTTACATTGACTTCATTACTCAGTCCATCCTGGAAGTGGTAGGATTGTTAACTTGCAATGACACTCCTGTGCCACATGGGGCACACAACAGCTTAACAGCAGCAACATCTCAAACATGTTTTGTTTTTTTAAAAGCAGGGCTTAAGTACTTGCATTGGTTGCTGTATTTATAACCACATTAGAAATTCCCTGGATTCACTGGATTCATTGTCATTGTATTTATCTTGCTCTTATTGTATTACCTGTACTGTAATACTTGAAATGTATTTGCTTACAATTGTAAGTCGCCCTGGATAAGGGCGTCTGCTAAGAAATAAATAATAATAATAATAATAATAATAATTCATGCAGCGTGTCTATAGATGTGTCCTTTATGTATGGTTATTTCAATACGATTTATATGCTACCTGTTATATATTTAACTTTATAGAACAACGTTAATCCCTTTTAATTATATGACAAATCCTTATTTTGAGTTTAAATAACGTACAGTTTCCTGTAGAAATGGCACCCTATTAAAAGGACTGGGAATGATTTCAGTCATACTTTAGTTAAATCAATAAATATGCATGTGCTGATAACGACAGAAAGATATGAAAATATTTAGATCGATAATATCCAAGAGGCTTTTGATTGTTTAAGCAATAATCATGCGTTACCTAACTGTAGAAATACTTCTATGACATTGCGTTATTATAACTCTCTTCCACAGGATGGAAAGAACCAGAAAATGACTTTAAGTGTTTGGTATCGACAGGTGGGTAAACACTCGCTGAATATCCTTTTCTTGTACTCGTTTTTAATTACCGTTTATCTTTAGAAAAAAGCAATGTTCATCATAACGAGTTACCATCTGACCACGCACACCAGGACAGCTCAGGCTTTTCAACTCGCATCGCAGTGCATTCTGGTACGTTTTACCTGACTCAGGTACCTTTCACAGCAGGACTACACTTACCAGAATGCATTGGGGTGGGAGTGGAAAAGCCTGAACTGTGCTTGTGTGCATGGAATCATATGGTAACCCTAGATGAGAAACAACTCCGGAGTGCTGAAGCGCTCTTGAATTTTCATACTTAGTTGTTTAGCTGCAGGCTAGCTTCAGGTGTTTCTCTGCTTTTAAAACAGTACAACGCGAGTATACTGACGGCACACTCTGAGAACAAAGCCCTCTGCATTCTCCCTTACGTGTTCACACTGTACAGCATGTTTGTACTTTCAGATTTGGAATGATGAATTTTTAGTGTGGGACCCCGCAGAATTTGACGGAATCAATGAAATCTCCTTGTCTTTTGACGCCATCTGGGTTCCTGACGTCATCATCAGTGAATTGTGAGCGTTCCATTGATCTTCATGTCTTCTTGGGGGTGGGGGTTGAGAAACGTTTGGAATACAATGTTCGGTTTTATTACCAGTAATTCCGCTCTATAAAATCTTGTCCCTGTTTCCACTGTTCAGTGTGGATGTGGGGAGCTCTCCTGATATGCCTTATGTCTATGTGAACTCCTCCGGTATGATTAAGAACTACAGACCTATCCAAGTGGTGTCAGCCTGCAGCCTGGAAATCTACGCCTTCCCCTTCGACAGACAGAACTGTACCCTGACCTTCAGGAGCTGGCTCCATACAGGTATCAATACAGAACAAGGTAGAAGCTCCCCGTTCTAATGTTACCCAAGTCCGAGACCAGTGGTAATCGTGGTCTCTAACAAATATTCATTTACATTTGTGCAATCAATCAATCACTTCCTGTGCTGTTGGTTAATGTGACCTACAGGTCAGGAAGCAATTAGGTACCAGCATGCAGCAGTATCATTTTTTGACCTATAGCGTTGACGTCCCAAGACCTGTGTATTACAGCAAAATCAGGATAATGTTTCTCGCACTAATTAGAAGATTTTAAAGTCCTGGCTAGCACTTCTTAAAAATGCATCCTTAGCAACACGCCAACACAGGCCAATGCTTTGTATCCATCGCAGCAGTAAAGCTCTCCCTTCATTTAATGAGAGGTCCTGTGCTTCTCTAACCTTTCCAAATGCCATCGTCTTGATGTTGTGAATCCCCAAGCATTCGGCCTGGCAGCCGAATTTACTGGAAACGCACAGACAATACAAAACGCAGCATGACACCCAAGCCATCCCTGGAAAGAGATTTTAAAGAAAGGAACGCTAAATTAAAACTACCTTTCATCATGTAATTCATATCCAAGAGGGATTGATGTGCTTGGGTTTTTTTCTGACCCTTGTCGAATGCTCACTGAGCTGTGGAAATGAAAGAGATGTTCAGGACTAGCGGTCAGACAGGGTGCTCTTATCTCATAGAGCAGATAGCCATCAAAGTCATAAAGCTCTTTACAACCAGTCTGTCATTCCAGCACGATTATCTTCATAAAGGAGCAATGCATTGAATTGATGTCTTTTTACGTTCAGATCATGTTTTATTTATTTTTTATAAAACCTTTACTAAACAAATCTGAGTTCTACTGGGGGTTTAATTTAAAAGCAGGGGTGTCCAATGGATGTCTCAGGGGGAGGGGGAGGGGGGTCCACAATATGGCTCTCTTGATGACGAGGTGAAGGTAGTTTTGGGGTGAAAAGTGTGTAGTGCAGTTAAAAGTTTTTTTTTTTGGTTTCATTTTGTATGACTCTAAGAACCTTGGTCATTGATTTGGCTCATTTGGTCAAAATGTTGGTTCACTTTATAATGTATTTTTTTTATATAAGCATTGGAATAATCATACACTACACAGGGAGGACTGGGTCCAGTTAACAGCTTTTTAATATTTTAGGAATCTTTTCTTTTTCTTATGGTATACAGAAGTACATTTTCCTAAGGTGATGTCAGCTTGAGGCTGGGGCAGGTTAAGCCTAGAGGAGGGGTTCCGTGTGAAATCTCTTCTTTCTTTCTTTCTGAACAAGTGAATGAAGTGAACCTGACCCTATGGAGGAGCTTGGAGGATGTGGAGAACGACAAGAGCGCCTTCATGAATGAAGGAGAGTGGGAGCTCATCTCGGTGCCCTCCAGATATGAACAGCTGCACATAGACTCCAGGGACTATGCTCAGATTCAGTTTAACGTAAGTGCACAGAGGTCCCAAGCCAGCAATATCACTTGGCACAACCCGGTGGAAACCAATATTGATTCCTCCGGATTTTGGTTCCCACGAATATTGGTTCCCACCAGCGAACTTTTGTTGCCCAATGCATTGTGCCAGTAATGTACAGTAGATGCCTGCAGCTTTTACAATCTTGTTTCAGCACTAAATTGAGATCCTCAAGCTCTGAAATATGATTTGCATTCTTCTGTAGCCTGACAAGACGCTTCTAAAATTGAACCTACAATGTGCGATTGCAGCCCGGCTGAAGGATCTGGGCTCGATGGGTCATTTGTTTATCGGACTGAAGCCGGCATGTGGTCTTGAAATATCAACTTGTTTAATGAGCGGTCTCAGGATATCATGGCCTGAGTGTCTCGCCTGTGTGTCAGAGCAGCATGTTAGTTGAAAGATGATGTCATGTATGTGTAAGAAACTCATTTGCGTTTTGTAACAGTGCGCTTCTGGGTATTTCTTCACTCTCTTTTCGTTCCCCTTGCAGGTGGTCATTCGCAGACGTCCCTTGCTCTATGTTGTCAGTTTACTGATCCCCAGTTTATTCCTTATGATTGTGGATGTCATGAGTTTCTACCTGCCTGCAAACAGTGGCACCAGAATCACCTTTAAGACCAGTATCCTTTTGGGGTACACATTGTTCAGAGTCAACATATCCAATGAACTGCCAGCGACTGCTATTAAAACACCTTTAATAGGTATTTATTTAAAAGCACACAATCCCTGTGTTTTAGATCCTACTACTTCACCTGGTAGGCTATTAAATAACTCTGTGTAAAGAAAGTGCTTCCTCCCTTCAGTTCTAAACTTTTACTCCATGAATGCCCTCTTGTTGTTCTCTCTGTGCTCAATTTGAAGTAGTGTGTTGGTTTAACATTATTTATACCATGTATGATTGGAAAGATTTGTTTAAGGCTTATCTCCTGTTTCCTACCCTTGCACAAACACTGCCGTATATACAATATAGATATGGAATAACCAAGTAGCAGTGTCTGATTACAGAGGGATAAATTGCACCAGCCAACATCATCAAACACAAAGGCACTTAAATGAAGCCTAATTCAATTGTGATGCAAGTTTCATCCAGGCCTGTTGTATAACTGCAGGGCTATGCTTACACAGCTAGCAGGTAGGAGGGAATATTTACATGGTGTGGGCTGCATTAGTTCAGTTGCTATGTAATAACTGTTGTATAAAATAATATAAACGAAGTACACTGCCATCCTGTTATTTCATGATTCAAAAACACACACGTTTGGTTAATTCATGGTTCGTTAATGCAGACGATAAACTGTACATGTGCTACACTTTATTGTATAACTATATTTACTAATTTAATGTTTAAAATATTTGACGATTTTTATGTACAAGTCAGTGCACAACATATAACCAGCAGAAATTTCTCCTAAAACTATGTGTAAAGCTGAGGGAACACAAAGCCACTTTGTGGCTTGCAACTTGGTACTGCTACAGTTTCAGGAGACGAGGTTTCAGGCCACACCAGGGAGGCTTGGGGTTTTATGCAGCCAAGTTGACTCAAACTAGGTCTCCTGGAACCAGGTTTCAAGCCGCTGTTCCTAAAAAGCAGCTTTGTGTTCGCTCAGCTTTATTTTGTGTTGCATTGCAGGTGTGTTCTTTGCAGTCTGCATGGCACTGCTGGTACTCAGCCTGGCGAAATCCATCCTCGTTGTGAAGCTGCTGTATCACAGCGAGAAACCTGTAAAGGACATGTCCGTCTCAGCCTGCCTCCTGGACAAATATGGATCTTACAGCCAAAGCATCAAGGATGGTGGGGGCAAAGCAAAGGTAAGAGTACGTCTCCCTTCCCCAAGGCTGAACCGTTTCACATGGGGTGAACATTTGCTGCTTCTGTACAGTGGGTGAAACAGTTGCGTAACTGCATGGGCATCAATCACCTCGAACGCTCTCCTTGTGGGGATTACAGAGAATCAGAAAGACACATCAGGAGCCTCCACAATTCTAATGCTGTGTTTCTCTTTGTTTTCAAAGGATACCAGTTTGAAGTTTTGCCAAAGGTGGAGATGACCCCCTCCAGTGGAGAACTGAGCAAGAACATCCTTCTAGAGAAGATCCTTCGGGAGATCGTTGCTCTCAAGCATTACCTTGAGCAGATAGACGGCGCTGGCAGCATGACTGTGGAGTGGCTGGCTCTGTGTTACAAACTGGACAAGTTCCTGTTCCGCCTTTACCTGTTCATCCTCGCCATCTACATCAGTGTTCTGTGTTCCCTCTGGGTCATATGGAGCTCCCCTAGAGCTTGCATACTTGACTCAAGACTTTTTCATTAGAACCCATTATATCGTGTGTCATAGAACACCTTTAAGCCGAGGGAACACAAAGCCACTTTTTCAGGAACAGTGGCTTGAAACCTGCTTCCAGGGGACCTAGTGTGAGGCAACTTTGCTGTATCAAACCCCAAGTCTCCCCTGGTGTGCCGTGTAGTCACAAAGTGACTCTGTGTTCCCTCAGCTTTAGGCTACTCACAGGTACTGAACCAAATATTTGTGGTTTGTTTCAATGTTACGTGGTATGATTGGGTTAGTATAAAATTAACTGCTTTACTACATTTTTTTTTGGAACAAATATATTCACTGTTTACACTGAAGAGGAGTTAAATAGTTATAACAAAACCAGTAAAATGTGGTAGAACTGCAAGAGCATGCACTGTAGAAAACACTTTCCTTCAATGACTTTAAACTCATTGTGAGTCAAAGAAAACCCAACACTGTACAGCCCACTATTGTTAAAAAATCATGTTTGTTGGCTTGTAATTAACACACTGTTTAGGTGATTTGCATACTGCAGTCCTGTATTTTTTAATGGAACTACTAATCACTGCTCACTGAGAGTATTCAGATGAAGCATTTCCTTGCTACAGAGAACCCAACACCCCCCATGATTGCATCAGAACTACAATGGTATAGTAACATGGTATCACAGTAGTCCGCTGGTGCAGTACCATGGTTCCAGATCACGACCATTGCTTTACTGTATAAGGACCACCATGTCATGGTTATTCCAAATCCTTTGTGTTGCCCCTGCTGGTATTTAATGCTGTGATCTGCTGATGGTACTGCTAATGTTTCTTCAGGATGATAGACTAGGATTCAGAAGGTATCCCAAGGAGAACTTTCCTGCAATACAGGCTTCAAGTCTGTAGGTATCTAGAATAAGTTGCATACGCAGAACGGTGTATACAATACAGATGTTAAACAATCAAACTAGTGTTGTCTGTTTATTAACTTACATTTTTTATTCGTGCCTACAGAAATACGGGTCTTCTCATTTACAGTACATTTTTCCCATTTTAACTGCTTAATTAATTTAATAAGAAGAGTATTATAGGCACTGTTGCATCCCACTATCAAGATCAATTCAAATGTCTTTTCCTAAATCCTAATGAGACTAACTAATCTAATTTATTCCAATCGGCTGAATGCATTTCCGTTCATCTGTTCCCTGGACAAATTACTCTGAGTGGCAGTGATGGGACAGAGGACAGTGAATCTACATGTTAACAAATCCTTTATACTGAAGACAACACTTTTAGGAGTAACACCTATCCCTCTATTGTTGCCTTCAGGTATACGGCAGAAAACCTTAAAATGCTGATCTGTCTGTCTGTCTGTCTGTCTGTCTGTCTGTCTGTCTGTCTGTCTGTCTGTCTGTCTGTCTGTCTGTCTGTCTGTCTGTCTCGGGCCTCATGATCAACACGACAACTATTTGGATTTTATATTTGGAATAGCAGTTGGGTATAATTCAATGAACTGTAGACACATCTTACAAATATGTTTGAGATTATAAGCCCCCTCTGTAGGGTGTTTACGATGGTTCTGGCTGTGTCTGGAGATTTGACTGAACAACGCCATACAAAGTGAAAAGCACGGGTTTCAGTATCAACCCTAGCATGAAAATGCTAAGTAATGCCACAAAGAATACCATGCAAGCATACTAACGAATGCCAATATCTGATGCTGCTATTTGAAAATGCAGGGGGCCACCAGACAATAGGTTAGAATGCCTGAAAAGCCATCGCATTGGTACATTCTTCTACTTTCATTTGTTTTCTAATAGCGGACCCATGATGGACAGACCGATAATATCAAAAGCCAATGTTCGCATTGAGTTGATGAGATGTCCTGGGGTGGAGAACACATTTCGGACCTGGTCATATCTTTGGCAGATTTGATGTCACAGTTGTTGCTTTTAAAAGAAGAAAAAAAGTAGTTATAGATGAAATATAATATTGATGTATCCCCTTTCCTGTAATCTAACCTCAAAACAACGGAGGTGTTAATGTAATCTGTGCTGGAGTCCACAGTGTCCATTGGAAGACCCATTGGGTTGTCTCTCCCTGTAGATCCATTAGTTGAACAGAAGTTATAGTGGTGGTTTACACTGTGTACATTTTCATCATGTTTCATTTCCCCTTTATGTTTCATATCCATTTGTTCCAATTCAATAAAAAAACAGTGTGTTGATGTGCAGATAATAAACACACACAGAAAGTAACATGGAGAGTGTTGCTAAAAGTACCAACGACCTCCTAGCTCTTCAATGTAAAAATGCTTCAATTGACATTGATATTTTTACTCTTCATGGAAATTCAATTACACTAAGAACTGTTGTGTACAACATCGCAATTTGAAATATGAGTGTAAAAACAGGTTTGCAGTCGGATACCATTTTAAAAGTATGCTTTAGCAATAGCACTAATCTAGAACCGTTGTGGAAAACATTTGAATTTTAAATTATGAAAACATTATAACAGTATTTTTTTCTAAAACAATTTTCTTTCGTTACGTTTAAGTATGTATTAAACCCAACACACATACTTTACTTTCAAATTGTGGTTTATTATTATTACCACCAGCCTGCCAGTAGTTACTTTTTCTTTAGTCTGTAGCTTGATTCAGGTTCAGCAACCCAAGCTCTTTCAATGGTAAAGCTCTAACTGTCAGAGTATGCGTACTTTATCAACTTTGCATATTATCTTTGATGCTGGATAGTCAAGGCCCTTATTGAACTAGCTAATCATACCCCAGGCATGTTTCTATCTACTCTGATAACCCTAATACAACACCACACATGCACAGGCTTATGAATTTTATCATGTTACAGTTTGGGGATGATGAATTCAGTCCCATGTTTATCTCTGGAATATAATAAACTAATTAAAAATGTAGTTATCAGAATTGGATAGGCTTCATTTTTATCTCAGCCTTGAAGGTTTTGCTTTTCTTTCAGAGTTTGCTTTCCCTTTCATTATTTTTTTATAAAAACACCTCCTATTCAAATCTCTATTGATTTGTGCTCCGTAGCATAACTATTCATTATCATTTAAATTGAATTATGAAATTATAAGCTTGTGAACTTCACAATGTAGGACCTCTTTACAAGCAATACTTTAGAAGTCAGAATATCTAGGAGCCATACCTCATTTTTAATTCCCAGGCCAAGGGAGCCATTAACATGAGGGAACATGAACCCACTTTTTCAAGAACAGTGGCTTGAAACCTGGTTCCAGGGGACCTAGTTTGAGGCAACGTTGCTGTATCAAACCCCAAGTCTCCCCTGGTGTGCCGTGCAGTGACCTGAAACCTCGTCTCCTCAAACCAAGTTCCAAGCCACTAAGTGGCTTTGTGTTCCTTCAGCTTTCAAGCTACACAGCAGGAACGTATTTCTCTGTATGGGCTCATTATCTCTTTTGTTTTAAACCAGGATACTTCTAGTTGTTTAGAAATGCTTTCAACAAAAAAGGCGGCAGTTGAAATGTGATTTTCAAGTTTTGAAAGCGGTACAGCTCAGTACTAAAGTGCAGTGTGTTGTCATATTGTTGAGGAATTCTCAATAGTAAAACTCCCATGTCTGTTCAATAAAATCAATAGAATTAGACTTGGAGTAGTAAGTGAAAATGGCCAACAGGAATTTAACGGTAAGTTACACGATGCCATCGATTAGTCAAGTGTAGTGCAGTTTGACATGAAGTGTTATACAAACGGGATGAGCGTTTAAAGTCTTCTTAGCCTTTGGGTGAACAGCAACTGTGTACAGCAGGAATCTTTAAGGGCCGACCCTCTCTGTCGTTCCTTCTTCCAATCTGTCATTGCCCATTAGCAAGTTTGTGTTCTACCAGCTGAAGTTGATTTAAGTATAGGGAAATAAAAAACAAAGTTCTGAAGGTCAGCGATTGGATCTAGCAATATTTCACCACATTTATTACCGTGTGCTTTCATTACGACAACTCCATATCCTTGCAACTTATTATCAATTATGTGCTTCTCAATTACGCCAAGAGATACTTCCCGTCAACTAATAAAATTGATAAATTCAATTTGGCAACATTTAGCCGTTTTTTTATTTCCCTGCCACAAATGTCATCGAGTCAGCCGAATCAATCAAGAGATTGAACTAATCTCAGCGTTGCTCTGAATGCTTGCTGGGGTTTTGTTTCAATGTAATGTCATTACTGCCTTGCAGAAACGCTGTGCTTCAATTACTGGGGGTTTTAATTGCCTCCCATTGCATCTGTTAGACAGATTCCAGGGATAAACTGTAGTATGGAGGCTGAGATGTGATAAATATTGAGTCCATGTAATGTAACACGGGTTGTCCTTTATAATCTTATTATTGGCCTTAGCGCCATGAAGTTGAGTACAAGTATTGATTGTGAATCATATTTAAACCCGTATTATAGTCTACTACCAGGACAGAAGTATAGCTCTAGATTTGGTTGCTCTTTTTAAAACAGCTTTCCGACCTGTTAGAATGATTTACCACCATTTTCCCCTCGTTTTCTTTAAAAGCGCCTTCAATGCCGTGCATTAAGTCAACAGGAGACAATCGCTATGATTTTATTGGTCTTTAAATTCTAGATCATAGCCTAATAGAAACAACAGGTTAGAAATTCAATAATTTCTCATCTGTATTGGAGCTAGATACTGTGAAATATTTTATACCTGTCTATTAAAAAATGCATTTTTTTTTATTAATGAATTAGTTGAAACAATCATTAATATTTAACCCCAACATTAATCACATTAATCACTGCTTCCCTCAGATTCATACAATGTTAGTTTCTACAGGATTTTATTAGATTAGCTTACACCTATTTAAAGTGGATTTTGAATAAAGTGCTTGAATCGTTAGAATTCATAATGAAAGTTTTCTTGTCTAATTGGGGACAGGTTATTATTATTTTTTTTTAGTGTGTTGTAGGTATTAAATCGACAGATAGATACCGAATTAAAATGGCTCGTATTTTTAAACTGAGAACGTCATGTTATGTTACATAGCCTATGGGAATATACAATACCACCGGGGAGGAACATTTAACCCTATGACAAACCTTAAAATCTTTTGTTCAAGATAAACAAATAAAGTAACTATAACTAATTGAATTAAACAGATAAAACAGAAAACGTATCGACGGTCACGTCTGCAATTTCAGTGAGTCCAAAAGCAACTGGGGGTCGTTTGTTTCACTGGGCATTGTATCATGGTCATCTGTTCTTATAGACCAGCAAAGGACGAGGGTGCTCAGTACAGCGGCATAAGCAAGCCACACATGCAATGTGTTCATTAATCGTCTAACCTGAAACCTGAGGCAGGCGGGCTTGATTACGAGATTCATTAATTGTTTTAAAACTGGAAACTGCTAAGCGAGCTGAATCCGAAAGGCTGTAGTTGTGTTTGGGGGCACTCCAATGAAGACAATCTGGCAGGCTGCTGTCATTTTCATTGCACAGCCCATTAACAGCAACCCAGACAGCAACTCGAAACCATCCCTTCCAACGCAAAATGAGCGCTTCAGCACTCTGGATAGCGCTCGGCGTGCTTGTGCTCAGCACAGCGAGATCAAGTGAAGGTATGAAGATTATTATTATTATTATTATTATTATTATTATTATTATTATTATTATTATTATTATTGTTATTATTTCTGTATTGCATGTTTAAAACTGATTGATACACATGCTTGTACAATTGTATCTGTTACATGTCATGCAAATCGTGCTGTACAGTATGACATTTAATCCTATGATGTATATTTGCTGATGTGTTCAATACTTTAATGCTATGCATTCGTAACCTCTGTATGTGCAGCAATAACAATTGTGCTGCAATTATACATTGCAATGACAAGGCAGAAACTGAAAAACGATCTCTTGCTTTATTTAAACTTTTTTCTGATGTTTTTTTTTTTTTAATGGATAGCTAATATATAGTAACCCATTTCTAAGCTACTGTTCAATAGTTGTAACATACAAAGTGACTTTTAGTGTGACGGTACTGCGCTTTTGCATTATGTTACTGTTCAACATGGATGGCTTCATTTGCATTACAAAAAAGCAATGTTCGGTTGCGAACCTTGCCATTTCAAACTGAGCAATAAATCTGTCAGTTTGTTATTTATATTTTAGTGTAATGTAGAGTTAGATCTGTCCTAAGTGGTGTTTAAGAGTTGCTGTAACGCACATCTAGAATCCGTGGCTTCATGAGGTAGAATTCATTTTACCTACACGATTTGGTGGTTGTATTTTTGACTCTTTATCCATTATAAAGTATAACCACAAGCACACTACACCGAGGTCTTTATTTCCATTCTCCCAGCAGCCCGCAGATTAACCACTAACCCCAGCCGCTTTGCCAATTCCACCCTGGTTCGTCTCGCCGATTATCTGTTGACGGGTTACAAGCGGGGTGTACGCCCTGTACGAGACTGGAGAACTTCCACTACAGTTTCCATTGATTTAATGATCTACGCGATTCTAAGTGTGGTAAGGGCCCGCACATTTGCTTTTACATAGTTTTCAGGGCTACATTCTCAAAGCCTTTCAAATCCTCATTAGCATGCTTTGGTAACATTCTATATTGTGTCTCTAATTACTGGTGTATTTGCATAGTTACTTAGTAAATACATGTGTACTTACACAATTACAATGCTATCATGCATAGATACAATGATCGTAATGTGTACATTTCTTTGCATAACCCTAATCCTAACCCTATCCCTTTCTCATACAATTGTGTCCTTGCATATATGGTGCAAAAAGATTTATACGTTAAGTGCATTGTAACTATACATGATAACATTGTAATTATGTGTAAGCACACATGTATTTACTAAGTAACTACAATGTAGATACACAGTAATTAGAGACACTTAATGTAAAGTGTTATCAATGTTTATTAGTTTTACAAATAAATGGCCTAATAATTATTTGGCATATCATTTTACTGCAAATAACTGACTCTAAGAATCTCCAAGAGTGTTCTTAAGAGTGTTGATGTCTTGATAAAATAAATTACATTTTATACTGTATATTTATTAAAATTTTGTTAAAATAAATAATACTTAAAAACGACCTGGTATCCCAGTGGTTTTGTAAAGGACAACTGTAAAAGATAAATGCAAAAAATAGCAAGATAAAACTATATATATATATATATATATATATATATATATATATATATATATATATATATATATATATATATATATATATATATATATATATATATATATATATATATATATATATATATATATATATATATATACTGCTAACATTACGCATTTTAAACCTTTACTCATAACTGCATTGCCCTTTTCTTTGTCTCATATGTTTGACTACAGGATGAGAAAAATCAAGTTCTAACAACCTACATTTGGTACAGGCAGGTGTGTGCTCAAATTTCAACTGTATAGCACTTGGCTCTGTATTCTATATAGATGGATGGATGATTGATCTAATAAGCAGCGATGGAATCCATTCAAATGATTTCCTTTCCAAGCAGACACGTAGCATGCACCATAAGAGGATATTTCATTCATCTTAACCTGGCCATCACACAAAACAAAAATACATTACAAAGACTTCCTGTTGAAACGAAAAGTACAACCGAATATCTGAGTGTTTCAAGCTATGTAGGTATTAATCATGGTATAGCAAAATCTGTCTGACACACACAAAAAGGAGATACATAAATATATTTACTAACATGTAATATCTGGTGTTGGGATACAGCACTAAGAACGAACAGAGATGGGCAGCCAGGCTCATTTATTTAATAACTAAGAGCATATAACAACCTCTTTTTGTGCCCAAACCTTTCTTCTGTTTTACTGTATGTGCTTTGAAATACAACAGTATGCTTTACATGAGCACCACGTTTATAAGTGGAATAACATTCCTTATACCTGCACAGCAATGGAAAGATGAATTCCTAGTCTGGGATCCAAAGGAGTTTGACGATGTCAAGCAGATCTCTATCCTGACTAACAATCTGTGGGTTCCAGATATACTCATCAATGAGTTGTAAGTATCTTGGATTGGATGAAAAGCTGTAATTAGCAGCCCTTTGTTTTTAGGGGTGTTTGATAGCTATGAAAAGCTGTAATAAGCAGCCCTTTGTTTTTAGGGTGTTTGATAGCTATGAAAAGCTGTAATAAGCAGCCCTTTGTTTTTAGGGTGTTTGATAGCTATGAAAAGCTGTAATAAGCAGCCCTTTGTTTTTAGGGGTGTTTGATAGCTATGAAAAGCTGTAATAAGCAGCCCTTTGTTTTTTAGGGGTGTTTGATAGCTATGAAAAGCTGTAATAAGCAGCCCTTTGTTTTTTAGGGGTGTTTGATAGCTATGAAAAGCTGTAATAAGCAGCCCTTTGTTTTTAGGGGTGTTTGATAGCTATGAAAAGCTGTAATAAGCAGCCCTTTGTTTTTTAGGGGTGTTTGATAGCTATGAAAAGCTGTAATAAGCAGCCCTTTGTTTTTAGGGTGTTTGATAGCTATGAAAAGCTGTAATAAGCAGCCCTTTGTTTTTAGGGTGTTTGATAGCTATGAAAAGCTGTAATTAGCAGCCCTTTGTTTTTAGGGGTGTTTGATAGCTATGAAAAGCTGTAATAAGCAGCCCTTTGTTTTTAGGGGTGTTTGATAGCTATGAAAAGCTGTAATAAGCAGCCCTTTGTTTTTAGGGGTGTTTGATAGCTATGAAAAGCTGTAATAAGCAGCCCTTTGTTTTTAGGGGTGTTTGATAGCTATGAAAAGCTGTAATAAGCAGCCCTTTGTTTTTAGGGGTGTTTGATAGCTATGAAAAGCTGTAATAAGCAGCCCTTTGTTTTTTACAGTGTTGATGTGGGGAAGTCCCCTGATATCCCTTATGTTTACGTGGGGAATGATGGGGAAGTTAAGAACTACAAGCCCATCCAGGTGGTTACTGCCTGCAGCCTGGATATATACAACTTCCCCTTCGATGTGCAGAACTGCTCCCTCACTTTTATGAGCTGGCTTCACACCGGTAAGAGCCTTGTCTTACATCATCTCAGTCTCTCCTGACAGCCGAGACCTATAGAAACAGCTGAGATAACCCTCATTTGATTTGTCTAAAGAAAAAAAATGACAAAATATTCTTTAGGGTTATTATAGTTATAAAACAACACGTTTTAAAAATGAAGTTTAATTTTTCGGTTTGCATGTTTTGCTTTAATGTACAGCTATGGCCAAATGTTTTGCATCACCTAGAATTTTTTTAAACTACCTGAACATAATTTATATATTTTATTTAACATCATGTAATCAAAGAACCTACACAATGATATCAAAAAGTCTACCGGTAGCCATAATAGCAGTACAGTAGAAATGTCAAATTTGTGTCAGTTTTCATGAAAAACTACAAAGCGGTATGCAATTCAACATTCTACCGTAACATTATTCAGCAGGTTTCATTCGACTTTATGAAGCAAAATGATTTAATTCTGTAGGGTGATGCAAAACTTTTGGCCCTAGCTGTAGTTTGTTACACTTGCTCTTTTGAGGTCATTGCACTGATAAGATATGCAGTGCTAGCATGTATGAACAGCCTGGCTCAAAGTCCCGCACTCTCATACTGATCTGATGGGCTTTCTTTCCCTTACAGTTAAGGACATCAACATCTCCCTGTTGAGATCCCCTGAGGAGGTGATGTTTGATAAAAGTGTTTTCATGAACCAAGGGGAGTGGGAACTGCTCCATGTCCTGTCTGCTTACTCTGCCTTCAGTATTGATGGCAACGACCACTACGCTGAAATGAAGTTCTCTGTGAGTACAGCCAGCATGGGGGCTTGTGCCTATAGGACATCTCGCCTCACTACAGGGCTACTGGCACTTATACTGTATCTTGAAGCTCCACTGCCAACACACCTTGAGGTGGAGGCTAGGGGAGGTGAACTCAAAGCACGGCAGCAAAGAGAGGTTTAAATGTACCTGGTTTAAGAAGTATTGGTAGCTGATTGACATGAATGCAGGGGTTACCTCCTTAGTCAAAGGTCATATTGAGTTTTTGTGATGGTTGTTTTTTTTTTTATCAATCAAGTGATCATTTTTCCAGGTTTGAAAGGAGGTGTAACTGCAGTGTACAGCATGTTTTTTTATTTTTACTGGATGTACACAAAGGTCTAAATTATTTTAAAAATAACTTATTTCAGGACATTTTGGACAAAAGCCCTTCTTCAGCTGTGTAGACTGAAAAACAAACACAGTGCAGTATTTTTCTTTCTGTGCAGCCAAAGCAGGGATTTTGTCTGAAATGTCCAGAAATAAATGCTTTTTAAAAATCATTTGAAACATTTGTGTACATCCCAAAAAAACCCTTTTGATTTTGGTCAGGTGTATTTCGAGTTTCCTCCACGGCTTTCCAATCTTGCTGTGGTGTATAACCGATTGCCTGTGATGCTTTGCTCCTGGCTGTTCCTCTGATTTGAGATGCTGTGTTTCTGTTCCAGGTTGTGATCAGACGGAGACCCTTGTTTTACACTGTAAGCTTACTGCTGCCTAGTATTTTTCTGATGGTGATGGATATTGTGGGGTTCTTCCTGCCCCCGACAGTGGAGAGAGTCTCCTTTAAAATCACCCTGCTGCTGGGCTACTCCGTCTTCCTCATCATCGTGTCCGACACACTGCCAGCTACAGCCATCGGGACTCCCCTCATAGGTACAGCTAGGGGAAGGGCGCACCGCAGTGATGGGTATAGTGGTACAGTGAAATCCTTCTATTAAAACAGAGTAATAGAGTCATGGAAATAAGGGAGGTCTCTAAATGGAAAGGGATGGACAGAGTGAACCGGAAGGGAACCTGGGCTTTGTGTGAAGTAGCTTTTGAACTGATGAAGGTTTGAGTCAGACTTTGGTCTCTTAAAAGTTTCACCTTAGTGTTTTATTTAATCAGGATAGTAAAGCCGTTTAGGGTTACTTGGTTAAATGGCGTGATTTAAAAAAAGCTCAGATTCATATAAAGATGTCCTCAATTAACACAAAAGATTTTTGTAAAGACTTTTCTTAGTATTAAATCCACAGTTGTCCATTTAGAGTATATTATAAATCATCTTTAGTTTAAGGAAGGGCATTTTTCTGTTAATTTTAAGGTTAGAATATTGTTTTTCAGCCCCTCTTTTTATAAAAACTGGTCTGTGCCTGCGATTAGATTTCTGTCTTGCGTGGATTGTTTTGGATGTTCCAGAAGGATGTGTCAAGATGTTCTAGAATCTTTGCATTAATACAGAATCAAGTGCAGCAGTTTCAGGTTTGATTTTGAGCCTCATTGCTTTGTTCCCCTCCTCCCTCCCTGTGCAGGGGTGTATTTTGTGGTGTGCATGGCCCTTCTGGTGATCAGTCTGACGGAGACCATACTGATCGTTCGTCTGGTGCATAAGCAGGATCTGCAGCCTCATGTTCCAGAGTGGGTGAAATACCTGGTGTTGGAGAGAGCCACTGTACTGTTCTGCATTCGCAACAAGCACAAGTTTGGACCCCTGCACCCCAAAGAGGTAGATGTGACCCAGTACAAGGAGAACAATATCAATTCAGGTAGGAATTCCATCTCTTACCTCAAGTGAACCCCACCACTGACAAGTACATGTACATAAAAACAACATTGCAGCCTATAGATGTTAGTGCTATAAAAGAAACAAAATGTTCAGTAGTGGAGGTGCTTTCACAGTTTTCTACCAATTATACATTCAGCTCAAATGAGCTCATTCTTGGCATGATAGAGGTTTCTAGAATCTGCAGTAGAGAGGAATTTCACTTGAAACAAAACTCATGGTTGATTTTGCCAATCGAGCACAGTTAGCCATTCATTCATAACACAGCGACTGTACAAAGAGCCATGTAAATATTCCTTCAACCGTGCAGTTATACAGCTAAACATGTCACTACAGCCACGCACCTTGGATCATGTTTACTAGTGATGGCCAAGTGCAGATATTCTCTCGGTAACCAGCAATTTCACTGGATTGTTCCATTGTACATCTACCTAGTGCACTGTACAAAAGATAGCCTGCTGCACATTTTAAACAGCCAGAGTTAACAGGGACTGTGGAGGTGGTTTCAGGCACGCTCACAGTCTCTCATGAAAGCCCTCGGGGTTGCAGCGTTGGCCGCTTCTAACACCCTTTTGTTTCGTCAGCTAAATTGAACTTCCTTTGTTGCGAGAACCCCAAACACCGCGAGAAGCCCATGGGGATGGCTCTGCCTTTAAGAGAAAACACACCGGTCGTTGACAGCATCCTCCACGAGATCTCCTTCATCCGCCAGTACCTGGAGAAACGGGACGAGTACCGAGACATCGCCAAGGAGTGGCTGCAAGTGGGCTACGTTTTGGACGTGCTGCTGTTCGGGTCTACCTGGTGGCGGTGCTTGCGTATAGCATCACGCTGGGCACTCTGTGGTCTGTATGGCAGTATGCTGAGTGACGGGTAGAGTCTGGTTTAAAAGTGCGTTATACCTTTTATAATAACTGGTGACAAGCAGTTGATATTTCCTATAATAACACAACTAACTTACCATTAACGTAACACAACACAGAAATACCCCAGGACAGCCCTAAAACAGCCAGTGTCCTTTCCGATGTTCTGACACGATCGCCGCTCACACTGGTGCTGACGCTGATAAGTCTGGGAAAACATGTTTGTAGCTTACTGACAATCTGTACTCGACCAACAGCTTTGATTTTGTTCTGTTTATACAGTAGTTATGTAACTAACACTGTTTGTGATTCTATGTACAGTATTGTATTTGTATAGAAATAAAAGGTTGTTTTACTCACTGTAGCTCCATTCCTGTTATACAAGTTAATACTTTGTGTGTATGCATGTCTCTTATTGTAGGAGACTGTGTGCAGTTTGGGTTCTATCTGCTCTTGCTGTGCAAAACAACATCTTATAAGATGAGACACCTTTCACACAATGCATTATTTTTAAATTGCATAAACTGATTTTGTAGACAGAAACTACTATTAAACATTACCCAAAATAAAGCATATTGCTCTGCGTGTGCATATCGTGTGTGCTGCTTTTACATCATAACCGTGGACGACACCTGGTGCATCACTCTGGCTAACACCACAGAACCTTTGGGTTATTCAATTGAATAGAGGCTAATATTGAGTAAAGCCCGATACAGAATAAGAGCTTGGTATTCATCACTGATGGGGGGTCTTCATTTCTTCTGGCATCAGGACTGACACTAATGCACTAATGCACTTGTCCTAATGATTTTAGCTTGCTGAAAAGGCACTCAGCGGGTTTGCAATGATTACATAAATGCCATTGTTAAAATGTATAGTTAAAAAAGAAAAAAAGAGACAGTACATGGGACCATTGATTCCAGTTCAATCAATGAGACTCCTTTCCAACAAAGGAGAAACGCCTGTGTGAAAGAAACCAAGCCCTCATAATTTCAAGCGACTCATAAACCACAGCTATTATACGCATTGATCAAGACTGGGGACTAAGCCCGAGACTGACAGTTTGAAGGCATGCATGTCCCACTTAAACACTCGACCCCAAATCAACTGCTGTTGTTTTAATGGAGGTGTGACATCACTTTGTGCTATCGTACAAAGAAGAAAATAATTATTTCTAACACTCATCAATAATAGAAGCAATAAGTGCGGAGGCATGTTTTCTTAATGTGTTAAAGTGGTCTAAACAGCAGAAACCCAAGCTTCATATGTCAAAGTATAAACTCCACTCTGCAGTGTGATGGCGAACCTAACTGAAGCTAACTCTTGATACCATCACAGTCCATTGGAATCGCCAGCATTTTTATAAAAAGCTGCACTATTCAAATTCATGCACCGATGGCTTGGATTACGACCAATGACTTTCAGTTACTGAGTGTTTATAGTTCTACATTAAATGAAGCACAAGTATCTTGCCACCACACCATAGATACACTTCCTGTGCAGTAGGTATTAGGAACCCTCCTGACACCACTTGAAGTCCAATAAATTTCCTGTTTCAGGTAGGACCCGAATACCTGCTGTACAGGCAGTGAATCTACAGTGTGGTGGCAGGATAAATGGACGTCCCCAGAGTCAAATGGAAAAGGCTGGAAAATTAAACTTAGAAGAAGGAACAATGATTTGCACGTGAGGTGGGGAAGCATATTAGTGTTGCACAGGCTTCAGTGCACATTGCTTCGCTTATGGGCTTCAGCGCACTGCGTAAAAATCACTTCAGAATTTGTAATGTTAGGAAAATATAGATGGCGTAACACCAAGCTAACCACTTTAGGTCTAGATACTGATAGCCTATCTTGTGACTGCTTAATAAAGTGACCGTATCGTGTGTAATCAAGGATCACAGCTACCATACAAAAAATATCTTTGCCCTTGGATGAGGCCATGGAGGGACTGTAAATTAGCAAATATACCTCAGATCTGATTCTAATGTATTCATTCAATGTGCGCCGGAGATTATCTTAATTAGGAAAGTCCTTGTTTCAGACACAGATGCTGTCTTTTGGCTTTTAAAGATAAAGGATGTTAATTGCTGTATTTTTATGCCAACAGTGTCTTCAGTTGATAGCAGTATTCCATTGTAGGGTAACATTTAATTACTGCATCTATTAAATAAGGCCACTGGCCTTTTAAATGCAAGAATTTCACAAAATGAAAAGAATCAAACAAACGCTGGACTTGAAAGTCTCAAACTGAACGTGGGTACTGCCTGGGGAGAGCTAGACCCTTACCCAACATAAACAAAACAGAAGCATAACCCAGACCAAACCAAATCAACCCAAACCAAACCCCCTGTTTCCACACTCACGCGTCTTACCTTTTTAAGGTTCCCAGCAGCCATCTGGCTTCCCATTCCTGCACTCATTCTCTCACAACTACACGTTGAAAGGCTGCAGTTTGAATACCAGCCTCACCCGGGGATTATTAATCAATAATTAATTCATTGCTTGCCAGGTGAGACTGACCCCCATCAATCTCCCTGCATTCTGCCCTTAACAATTATGGACATGAAGCCCAATAGAGGCTCCACCATTGAGGGCAGGCCATCCAACTCTCATGCTCCCCTGGGTCCTAAAGCCATGCTCCAAACCTCAATGTGGACATTCAGCCCTCTTGGAAGTCATTGACATACACCCTGTTGTACCTGACATAGGCCTGCCTAACCTTACCCATCCCCTACAGGGAAGATCGTCCAGCAGAGGGCGCTCTTCCCTTCAGGTAGCAATGGTTTCAATCAGTAGCTGAAGGATTGACTCTCAATGGAATACATCACTGCCTTATTGAACTGAATAGTTCTCACATAAAGGAATATCATGAATCATTACATTGTCCTACCTTTACTTAGCTACAGTCCTCCCCTCCCCAACTTTCACCTGCACTTTTAAAACAGCCCAGACTACCTTTTCAGTCCATTTCTTTTTTTTTTTTTTTTTTTTTTACAATAGTGTTCCAACATCTACTCCTCCTGAATGCATTACTGAAGCAGCATTCCCACCCAGCTTCCCAAGACTGGTCCTGTAGAATTTTACATCCTGTAAAATACCACTTTCAACCACAAGAGGGCGACATTCCTCTCTAAAATATTGAATTGATGGCCAGCACAAATACAGCTTCACTATTAGGTATAGTGTCCTCTGTTTGTCTTTATTTATTTGTTTGGCCTTAAATTTAGAATACAGATCAATTACTAAAATACTTGACAAATAGAAAAAAATTGTGTATTTTATGTGTATTTTATGTATTTTATGTGTATATAGTTATTCATTTATTAGTGTTAACATGTATTAAATACCTATTAAGACAAAAACATTTGTTAGTTAATAAACTAAACAAGTCTGGCACCATTACAGACAAGTACAAAAATAAAACAAAACAAAAAAAACATACCATTTATTTCGCGTATTATCCTGAAAAATCATTAGCATAGGCCAGTATTACCTGCAATGGCAGCACAACAGGTCTGGAGTGTGCAGTGTGGACCTGATTTGGAGACGGAACTGACATGGATTGACAGCCTTGGTTCATTCAATTCTAGCAGTGGCTTATACCACTGTAGCTGCCATTGTGCTACCTTTGTCATTAATGCACTCAAGATCATTTAGTAAATTACAAAATTTCCCAAACTTTGATCCCATACATACTAAACGATTTAGCGACACAGTTTCTCAGTGACAGACACTTATCTGAAGTGTGACTGCTTTGATATTTACAATCCAATTATAGCTTTTACCCCCATACAGTTTGCTCGCAGTGTTTCAAGGTACACAGCTGTATGTTATATTGCTTTACGGAGCATGACACAAATGCTCAGTTCCTCTTGGCCTGATCTGCCCGCAAAGCCTGGCAGTGAACACAATTAAAGGGATTTGGAGCCGACCGCTCTCCCGTTCACTGCTGCATTGTCAGAGCTCTTTTCTATCCATTAGATCATATCTGGGTCAAAGAGTATGTAAGGATAGGACCCCTGCCTGTCACACAAAGCCTATTCAAGACCAGCAAACTATTCACTCACCTCTTCTCATCCGTATCCGAGGGGGTCACATGACCCACGCTGTGAGCTTTTGAAGTCTTGAATAAAGGGATAAGTTATATAAGGGGCAAAAACACCACGTTTTTTAAAGGGGTAGTTCTGCATTCCCTTTTCTAGAAGCTGTCAAAGCAGTCCTTGGAAATAAAATAAGCTGCCCCCTTCCGTACATAGACAGCACATTCTAGGGACAGGGTCTGCCTGTGGAGGGAATGCTGTCCTGTGGGAATAGGACGATATCAGCAGAAAGATGATCTCGCCTGTACTGCTTTATTATCAGTGCATTGAGTAGTTAATGAATCGCATTTTCATCAAGATCTGCTGCCCACGCTAGATTGGGGACTTTACCAGTTCTTTACATGTAAAAGCTTTTTAAAATATCAAATGCAGAGCTGCACTGTAGTGTAACTTTATTATGACTCATCCATGTCAATTTGAATGATCTTAACAGCCACTGAAGCAATCCCACTGATTCCCAGCCTGGTGATTTATTAACTTTAATAAAGACAAGAAAAGGTCAGGGATAGGGCGGGTTTGCTTCCGATTGACGCAGAATCAAATGCTAATCAGATGCTAGTGTAATGGATCTGTTGGTTACCGTGGTCTAATCACTTCCCATTACCTGCAACGACACCAGCGTTTTCTTGGAACGACTGACTCTGGTTTGATCAAGCTGGAATAATCAAGGCATGTGTTGCTCTCTCTGTTTTAAAGCACTTGCTATTACAGCATCACAATCGAATCTGCAGCGTTATGGCACTTACCCGTCTCAAGTTAGAAATGATTTTAGTTTATCAGACTTTATGTAGCTGTGAACTAAGGCAGAAACGTGTTTGTGTTTTGGTTTATGTGTGAGTGAGAAGGGGGCATTCTATTCCAGCTTCCACCACTAGGGTCCGCTACTGCACTGTCTCATTTATAATATATAGAAGAAAAATTCAAGCTGTAAACGTTTCACACCAGCAGGGTCCACTCCAAGAGCACTGTTTTTCCATTACCTTAAACGCTCGATCGTGAGACAATACATACACAAATAAATAAATACATTCTAGTTGTACTTTGCTTGTTTAAAAGTATTTGGTTGGGATCTAATTCTAATGAAAAAGACTGGGTTAAGGAATGTGGCATCTTGGACAATTTCACATTCAATTTTAATTACATTTGACATTGTTGTTTTGTTTTTTGGTACTTCTTTCAAGATGCTGTAATTAAAATGGAACCCCAGTGGAGGAAACCTGACCTGTGCTAATCAGGAAAGGGGAGTCTTGGGTTTTTTTTTTTAAAACCGTTCTCAGACAGGTACAGATAGCTTTGTAAATGCTATGACAGATCATCAGGAGAGCCTTTCCTGTAAAGCAGGCGAAGGGTTAGAAACAAGAAAACTTGTTTGGCTGGTAAACAGAACTGGAATTTGGATACAGGTCAAAGGTCAGGTCGAGGGCTGGAAAAAGGCTTCGTTCTGAAGAGTCTCCAGGGATGGAGGGGGGCCTGCAAATCTTAAAACAAGACCAGCTTTGTGTTGAGCTCATTCTGAGGGCTAACCAAGGTCCCAAACTCTTTCCTTTTCTTAGCACTGTCCCCCTTAACCCCTTTACCAGTACCACACTGTAGAAAGTTACCTTTCAGGACAACCACTCTATAGCTTTAGAAAGCGTAAACTGAACACATCTGCACAGACTCAGAATCAGAAGAGCATCGCCATGGCGAATTTACAGTCTACCTAGAAAAATCCCGACATGTATTTTAAATTGTGAATCTTAGGGAAAGGGTAGTATGTTATTTACTCAGAAGAACGATCAACTAGTGTTCCTTAATGTGCCTTGTTCAATTTTGAATTCCTAGTTCATTTTGTGTTTTGTAAAGGGGTGAAAGCTTGATGAAGTGTGAAATCCAGAGAAACAAGATGTTCAATTACTTTCAGCGAAAATGCCAACGTGCACCAGAGAGAATAATCTAAATCGAATTCCTGCAAATGAAGAGAGGTGTGCGGGGAGGGCTTGCGATACAGGGAAGGTGTGGACTCTCTCATCTTCATTTGCTCGCTGCAAAGCAACTCCATGGTTGTTAGTTTTAGTTACAGAGCTGTTTTGTGAAGACGGTACCCCAGGTACTTGCTGTAATTTAAAATCATCGGTTTCTCCGGGCGCTTGAGGAGTAACAGGAGCCGACAGTTGCAAGGATTCCCTGGGGTGGTGACGCAATTTAACAGAATTAAGAGTGCTTGCTTAACGATTCAGGTAACCTGGAATCCTCATATCTGCTTCACTCACTGTAAAATACACTTTAAAAACACTTGGGACTGTTAGGAAGATTGCACACAGCAGAGTGAAGAGGTTTTCTTCAAAGCCTTTACTGAAGAATCATTGCTCTAGCGCTTCCTGTAAAATGTTATCACTGTAACAAAGGGCTAGATTCTCAAAGCCATTTACTCCAAATCATCATACTGTGTCCTAAAGGGCAACACACCAAGTATACCTTTAAATCGATGAAGAAACCTCACGTGTCTTACAAGGTGCATACATTTCACGTCACGGTTGTTTATTGCTGGTTTGGTAACTTTATTGGGGTGTGTTTGCTTTCTGAGAAAATCCTGCTCATAACGATTCAGACTCGCTGTAAGAATCTAGACTGAAGACAGGAATGCTAAAAATGAGGTTGTGTTTTGCTTTCTTTGTAAATGTA
The DNA here is from genome assembly GCA_030684275.1 of Acipenser oxyrinchus oxyrinchus. Lineage (NCBI taxonomy): Eukaryota > Metazoa > Chordata > Actinopteri > Acipenseriformes > Acipenseridae > Acipenser > Acipenser oxyrinchus. The sequence continues at coordinate 892,463 of JAGXEW010000076.1, read as the reverse complement.
AGAAGTAATATGACACTGTCAGCTTGGGGTTCATAGTGGACAATTAAAATAGCCTAACTTTAGCCTTAATCATCCAGTCATTACATAATAAACTCCAAGCAGATCAGGTTATATTTTGGCTTGGCATCATAACATACCTATTTGGCTCACAGAAAAACATTGTGGTAAATCAGGTTTAAAAGGTGCTGAGATTTCACACATAGGGAATCAATGTACTGCTACATATTTGTGCTGAAGGTGTGCTTGTATTTCTGAAAAAACACAGTCAGACAAACTTAAGTCCATTTTGTTTATTTTTTTTTTCTTCTAACTGCAGATTCAAGGTATACAACTGAACATTGTTATTTTCCTTATGAGACTCATAAATAAAAATACAAAAATGTTCACTACAAAAAATCTACTGTTAGTAGGATGTAAAAATATTCTCTTTCGCTACTGAAGGCACAAACTTCACTTAGTGACAACATGGAGAAAACAAAACCTGCAGTATTAGACCTCTTATTTCTTTTACAATTTTTTTCCACACGCCATCAGAGAAACACTGAAAAGTTACACAGAGATGTGTCTGAACCTACACTTAAAGAAATAACAAACAAAACACAGGATCTGCAGCCATGACTTCACACTGCAGCACTTAGAAGACAGCATTTTTTGTACTGGTAAAGACGACAAAAGGACCTTGGAAAGCACTAATGCAAATAAAGTTCATACAGAGTTAACCAAATGACAAAAAGAAGAAAACAATAATACATTTGGCACCTTCAAAGATTAGGCTTAGAAGAGGTGCTGAGGTAGACATAACTATAATATCAATTTAAAAAATAATAATAATAACAATAATAATAATACAGAGCAGACTGGCACTTGTGCCATCGCACAAGAAAAAAAAAACAGACCAGCAAAAAACACATAAACAAAAGCTTTTACACTTGGTCAGACAGGGCAATTGGTCCTCAGTGCTATAATATATATATATATAAAAAAAGGATACCTTGGCATTTCATTATCTGAACATTTTTAGACTAAAGATGAATGACACATGCATGACACCACTGCATGAAATGGGTACTCGTTCTTGCACACCACCCTGGAACACAGTGATTGACCTCCTGGGATGTCATGATAACTTTGCCTCTGGGTTTGTTATTATTATAGAGTGCTGAACTGCACCAAGATTCTTCCCATTTTGTGTGTCCGTGAAAAATCAAACAAAAGGCAGCCAAGCTGCATGGCAGAATGCATTGGAAGAAGACGACTCTTCAGTATGATGTGGGTGCCTTAAGACCAGAATACCCTGGTCCTTCAAGAAATAACGGCTACAGCAAAGCAGAGTTCCTGAAAAGAGTTTTGGCAAACAGTTGGTTTTGCACTCCATAACTTCTATAAATGTACATTTTTTGTTTTGGTTAAAAGTATCAGATTGCTGTCGTTGAGCTTCATGGTTTAACATACATTGCATCGTTAAACATTTCTTGAAACGTTTAGAATAAGCTGTCCTTTTTTTTCTGTCCGAGTGCATGCTATACAGCGGAATCCTGTTTTCAAAAGCTCCCATTTTAACATTTCAAATTGATTGTTGGCACCAGAAGACTGTGCTGAACTTTGTTGCAGCATTAATTATATCACTCAAAAAGGGTGAGCAACAGAATAAATGAGAAACTGATATTGGAAATACTTGAGTGCTAAAATCGTCACATTCTGTATTGCTTCAATGACCGCCAATAGATTGAAAAAATACTTTGGAATTTGTGAATTTGCAATTTATGTATTTAAAATTTTTATCATGACACCCTGTTAGATGACACACAAACTTATTCGAAGGTACAGGAACGCTACAAAGTTATACACGGACATTCTGTTGAACATTTTAGGCACAAGGTTTAAAGAAACAGCTAAGCAAATTCCAGAGTCACATCGTAGGCAGAACCAAATCAACACTAAGTCACCTGTTACTTTGTCTTTCATTCGAAAACACTTGTATAATGCTGGCTGATTTTGTGGCGGTATATTTTCTATTTAAAAGAAGGACAACCACTTCCTTTAAAAGGAATCCATCTTACTAGTGTTGGGCAGTGTGGCACAGGACCTGTCAAGCAGTAAAACACCATGTTGACAAAACCTGGTTTAGTGTGCTTTCCAGTCACGGCGATTTAATGTATTTATTGTACTCTACATCCCTCTTCCTTCAGCCATTTCAAGTATAATTATCAATGTATGTTGTGTTTAACCAAGTCAGCAGCATCATACTCCAATGTCTCAACTTCAGTTAGATTCAGGACCGCTCTGATTTTACTACCCTGGAATGAAACATTGAATACTACACATTTTCACACACATTTAATGTTCAACATTACAAAAAACGGGGCAGGGCAACAGAAATATATATTCCCCTGCTGAAAACATGACGAATGGAAAAAGGGACTGACAATTAATACAAAAATATCACAATTTTATATATCAAATCGGTTCTGCGGGCTCTAGTACTGGAATCCGTGCGCCTCAAGGAACTTGCACTTGTTAACCACCAGTACTTTCTTTCTTTTTCTTTTTGATAACCACTTGCAGTCCGCCATTGTTCAACACACCTTGCATTAATGCTTACTTGACCTGCCCTTACAGATTCAATAACCTTGAACCTTTTCACATTATTACAAAACTACAATTCTATTCACATATTTCAAGTTTAACACTTCTTTTCAGCTCTCTTTAAAGTAGTATACTTTTACTATACTGTAAAGCCCTCCCGTTTCAACTGTTACCCAGTCTTGAGGTTTCAAAAACCTTTTTTCCACCGATAAATTGAAACGAGAGGAGGACAACCATAAACAAACCAGTTTTTTTTTCCCTTTTGTCCTATCTAAAACTAAACTACCTTTCTAACTCTTTATATAAATGTTGCTAAATTAGGTAAATGAACAAAAAAACAAAAAAAAACAACAGACTGGATATAAAGCATGAGATGAAATTGCGATGACATCACAAAGCAAAACTCAAAATACTGCAGAATGTGCTTTTGCAACAATGAAAAAAACAACAAAAAAAACAGGAGGTAGCTTCCAAAACAATGCCAAAATAAAATCAGCTCCACATCTTTAATGTTTTAAATGCAAAAATACCAGTTTTGGTAACAATAATACACAAAGTACAATGAAAAATCAGAACATAATTGCTATTTTCACTGTGGCACTGAAGTACTCCTCACCCTCCCCCAAAGTATGCCTCTGTACGTCACCATGTTGTGACATCACTTTCTGACAAAAGAAAGTAAATACATAATCTTTTTTTTTTTTTTTTATACAGCTCATGATGTCACAAAACGAGGTAATTCAAGTACGATGTGCTGAAAAACACAATGGTACCAAAAAAAGCAAAACAAATTATATATATTTATACATATATTTACCGTTGATAAAGAGTTCCTTTCTCCTTATTTGTTAAACCACCAGGGCTGGCTATATTAATAACTTTACTGCGTTTTGATCCAAGCAGTTCATTTAGATATGTCGTTACTGCATTTTGAAGGCCGAAATGTTTAAAAACAGCACACATGCGTCCAACACATTTTGGTCTCTTCCATATTAGCATGAAAACGGTTTTAGCGTATGGATATTATTCACGAATTGCAAACCCTGTTCTGAAAAAAACAATTTTGCATTTGTGTTTGTCCTTTTTGACACGAACCAAAGTGTAAATAATAATTGTAATACATCTCTGGTACACACAATATTTAGGGAGCAAATGGGGAATTCTGAAATAAGGGAATAGTTGCTTTAAAAAACAAGCAAAACAAACAAAAAAAAACAGACAGACTACTCTGTTTTATAGATCGGGCCAAAACTTGCCTCCCTGTTTGTAGTCATCATGTACTTCCAAGGAGGTACTGTGAACGCTGCACACCTGTAATACTTCAGTTGCTATCTAGGAGTTCCTCACAATACTGAACAAGCTCCTAGTGCTACGGTATGGGCATGACAGTCGATATTAACAGACCGCTGTTGCTGTACCATCACTTTCAGAACCAGCGAAATGGCAGGACTTTACAAGAAATGTCACGCAATCAAAAGGAGGAGGAGAAGTCGGGCTTTGAGATCTCCTTGACTTTGAAACACATTCCACGTGTGTATTTACTGATTTGTGAAATCATAACCCTGAACATTTTGTAACTAATTCACGCACGGGGGATCATTTCATATTGCGTAACTTGTTTTAAAATGATATATGAATTCCCACCACTATTCTGGAGACAGCCTTTATATGAATCATGACACATGGTAAAGGCTGCAAGCATTGGGGATTTAAGTGCTCTCAGTGTCCATCTGGGGCATGTCCCGCAGGGGAGCCTTATTCAAAGCATCCACAGTGTGTCGTAACAGCAGCCCAGATGAACAACAAAGACAATCTGCCAGCAGGGGCGGGGTTATTTATTTAACACTATGTGGAGCTGAGCTACCCTTTCACTTATTACTGGTCAACAACAAAAACAAGGGAGTCAAAACACACCTCAAAACAAGGACTGCCACAGCCAGTACAGACCCATCTTTCCTCCCTACAATCTGGGCACTGGCTCAATACTGGGATCCTGCTCTGTTTTGATCTATTGGCTACGGGCTATTGGCACAACCTTGTTTTGAGTTTCAAACCTTAACTGGCAAGCTTATCATAACCCTCTCCGGGTTCTGTGAAGTACAGAGAAAGCATGAAATAGTTGTCGTTACTCCACGGGTAGTTACAGAATGTTGTTTGTGTTTATCTGTGTGTAATTCGGTATTTTTAAATTTTTTTTTTTTAAGCAGTGGTCAGTTTTGCAGAAAGTGCACACCTAAAACAGGTCACAATTCCCTCACTTACAAACCAAGCCCTCCTTTTCTTTTCTTCCTTTTTATCCTCTGCCCAGCCCTTTCACTTATACTATTCTGTTCCCCATCTTCTCCTTCTTGTTCCGCTCAGACGTAGCACAGATACAGGTAGGTCTTCTCTATCCTCCAGTCTGGGGGCACATCCTCCGGCTTGTGTCCCTTCATGTGCTTCTGCATGGCGGAGAGGCTGGGGCAGTACTCCAGGCAGATGGTGCACTGGTAAGGGAGGCTCCGTTGTGGGTGCGCAGGTGCTTGATCATGGCAGAGTAGTCGCGGGAACGCTGGTGGCACAATTTGCACTCAAAGGGTTTCTCTCCTGCAAAACACAAGAATGACAGCGAAGGGGCGTTAAAGCAGAACAACTCCACGTGCTTCTGCCACTAAATGGGCTGCGTCTCCCGCGAACCGCCAGCGAGCGCCTTAACCACAATGCAAAAGAGTCGGTCTGCTCTGCCTTCGAGGTCATCCAGCCTTTAACTTCGTCTCACCTCGTCATCCGTCATGGCAGTGTATCGCACAACACTGCCCATTACACAAGCATGAAGTCCTGTACAGTGCTATGTCCCGTACAGTTTGAGCATTAGCTTGACAAAACACTCCCCTTGCTGTCTTCACAGCACCTCCCCCATCGCTGTTTCACATAGATATATAACTCCCATTTTCAGGATTGCTTTTTAAACTAATCCAAAATTTGGCCACAGTGGGGTAATTGAAGATCAGCTTAAGAACTGTATAAGATTAATTCTGTATGGTGAACATTTTTGTTCTGTCGGTATTTCCTGTAAACCATTATTAGTCCCCCCAAAAAAACAAAAAAAACCCAACACCACAACACTAGGATCTTCTTGTATAACCAATGACAACGAGTGCAATACTCCTAACCCCCCTGCTCTGCGATTTCCTCGATCCCGACCCTTTGCATGTGAAATCTACACCTCTCCATCACTGCTTCCACTAACCCATCTTGTCCTGTCTAGTCTTGTTTACCCCTTGATGTAAATCCCCATGGATGTGCTCACTGTGTACCCTCTCCCTCTTGCACCAGTCATTAAAAACAGCACAGGCCGAGCAACACCGACAGTAAACACACAATAACTCCACTGTAAAACAGCAGCCACAGATTACACAGCAATAATGAATTGCAAATGCAACCCCAAATATTGATCCAGCATTGACAATGGGCTGCCGGTGTCAATGATTCATCAGCTTGTTCCTTTACACGCTAGTGGCCTTTGCCGTCCGGCTTGTCAGAGTCCCTGTTATCTACACGCAGCCTGTTCACTATGGAGACCCTCGCCACAAAAACAAGCCAATTATTTGACAGACTTCCCCGACAACCCAAGAAGCTGAACAGCTGCTTTATCGAATGGGAGAGAGTGCTGAAATCTGCCAACACCAGGAGACATGTGCAGAGATCAAAATCAGGCACACGACCTAATATTGTGCAAGCAACTAGACTATGTTTCTTAATCATATACTGTATTTATTCTTAACAGAACCAAGGGTTACGAATTATTTCAACTTTTTTTGTTTATTTGCTTGTTGTTTATTTTCCTTTTAAAAGCTAAAAATAAAACATGGCATGTTGATAGTTGCTACTAACTGGCACCTAATAACTTCCTGTACTGTAGGTCAGATTCACCCTAGTGGTCTAAATTGAAAACTACACATTGTGACCTACAGAACAGGAAGCTCTTAGTCAGACCTAACACAAATGGAAATGCCTACTACGTGTCCTGTTTGTAAACTCCAGCACCCTGTCCCTGCCTCATGGTCTATGCCGTCTTGTATCCTGGGTGTAAGCGCAGCCTCCCAGCCCCCCCTCCAGTGCTGCGCTCTTACCTGTGTGCACACGGTAGTGGGTCTCCAGCTGGTGTTTGAGGCTGAATTTCTTGCCACAGCCGTTGCACTCGTAGGGTTTCTCTCCGGTGTGAATGCGCTTGTGTCCCTTCAGGGTGCTCTCGTCCCGGAAGCAGCTCCCGCAGAACTCACACTCGAACGGGTGGTCACCTGGGGACAACACAACAGCACTGACGACAGGACTGTCACCGGCTTCAATCTCCTGGCTTACATTCAGCTCACACTGCGAGATGCTTGCCGTTTTATTCAGATAATCCCCATTACAACATTTGGACACTGGGTCATAGTAAATGATATGCAAAAACCTAACAACAACAACAACAACAACAACAACAACAACAACAACAACAAGTTAAAGGGAAGCCAATTTAGCCAAATTTGAATCCTCGTTGGGGATCTGAATCCCATAAAGAAGAAATAATATAATTTTGCATTCATCCTTCGCAGAAGTAAGCGTACAAATTGAAATGCAATACACTAATGGAACTAACCAGCTGTACGGACACAGTGTATCACTGCACACAATCCAACTACTGTGGCTTTTAATTGATATATTTGTGTTTGCGGAAATACAGAATCAAATCTAAAGCAGTCACACAATTGAACAATGAAATCCAGTCTACAGACTTAAAGCCCCGCAGCAACAGAAACCATATCTGAACACCTGTTACTGTTGACCTAAACCAGGGGAGCACTGGCCTTTGTAAAAGGCAATGTTAAGAACCACAGGGACTATATTACAAAAGCCGTCTCTTCGAGGTTAGTGTAAATCACATGCGTCTCTATCTCAGGTCAGGGAGGGGGACTGTACCCATCCAGACAGGGAACACAAGTAATGGATATTCAAATGTCAATAATCAGAGCTATTATGATACGTGTAGTCCCTCTCCTGTGCCTGGCCCTAATTGCTTTCCTGTGTATGACTCGAAGCTGCCCATATATCATTTTCTCCCTGCACAGATGCGAGACGCTGCCAGGCGTGTAATGTTCTTGATATTTAATGCATTTTACTCCACTGCTGAAGGTTTAAGTCATCAGCAATGACCTACGCGTTTCATTATCCCCGCTGTCCAAACTGCATTCGTGCTTGAGAATAAATTGCATTTCTCGTTATGTACTGTCATGCTTGTGCTCTCACTTCTCCTGTAAAGAGACAGTGTCAGTTTCCTCAGGCGCTTTTATAGATGCACCTAAATTCTCTGCACATTTAAATGTGTGTCCCAGCTTGCAGTGATTTCGCTTCGGCTGGAAGAAGGAAAGGGGTGAGTGAAAGAAAAAAAAAAATCAGACTGACAGTCTTCATTTGTTGGCATGAAGTTATCAGTGCCTCCATCTAAGAAATTCTGTGTTTCCCTAGTCTGAAAGAATGCGCCTCTGAAGCAGTAACACAAACCAGAATGTACTGTACTTCTGTCATGTACTCGAGGTGAATAATAATGAAGTATCCTGGCTGCTTTACCTTGCATTAGTTCTAGGAATCCAATATAATCCAAACGTATGTCAAAAGATTGCATATATTTAGCGGCTCCACAGTAACAGGGTATGTCAAGGCCATTTATATTTACATGTACAATTTATAGGCACGGCTTTACTTTATTGTACAATACAACATGAAAATAAGCTCAGTTACTCATTATCATGGCCTATAAAAACTGAACACTATTCTTTCACCTTGGATACAAAAGCACTTGAAATGCGCATCAAGACAAATTGAAATTAATGGTCTTTTTTTTTTTTCTTCCTGTGCTCTCACACATGTCGTATTAACAGACTGATAAGGGATGTTAAGAATATTTAATTAAAGAAGATAAGATCATGTAAACTAGTAGCCTTCTACATGCCTAACATTTTTTTTTTTCTCTTGCGCATGAATAGGAAAGGCAGCCTACACAGAGCATGGTAATCCTGTCACACACACACACACACACACAACAGCTTAATAATCTAGACACGGTAATGCAGAACGAGAAGCCAATTCAATTCCCTGCCTCAGGCCACCAATTTGCACCTGCGATCCCCAATGCGTTGCCAGCAGTTTTACCTGGCGGATACATTGGGAGCTATGGCCAAGTGCCACACGACGGGCTGTAAAATGCCTTCTGCACACAGCGGAGGGGTTCATTATCGATAAGCAGCATAAATCAGGGATCCATCAATGCCAAAGCCTCCGCTGGCCTGTGCTATCAAACACAGCTGCGAACACAAAACACCCACCACAGGCGGCAAATGGGCTCCGAATAAAACACAAGAAGAGAACAACAACGGAATATTAAGAAGGTAGCGCTGCTCTGTCTGCAGAACGGAAAATGGGATGCAGCCCAGGCTCCATCTTTAGAAGAATCTGTCTTTGTGTGGCTTTAATCCACTTTTGCACCTTATCACTAATACTGCACATACCTCACATGGCTGGATGATATAGGGAGTAGTGTTATTATTGATGTGGTTAGTAATCAAATGGTACCTAAGGAATCAGAAAAAAATAAATAAATCTGTACACAAGGACTGTTTTTTCAGCAGTGTGCTGTCTCTCTTTACAGCACAATCCTTAGTGTTTTTTTTTAATTTTATTTTATACATCCCTTTTTACTACTATTTATCTGGCTATACAGGCAAATGACTAGCTCATCCATCTTTTATTGTAGGGTGTTATATATATATATATTTATATATATTTGAGTTTTAGAAAGCCAGTAATGTTTGACTGTCCACTTAAATATGTAACTATGGGCAGGTGGCTACTGTAAATGCCTGTTGTATTTGGACAGCCCTTTCGTTTAACTGGATCAAGGCTGCAGGCGAAGCAATGCCAGCTGTCAGTTTCCACCACAGAAACCTTAAGAGTTCTAACAATCTGCAACCTCCAGGACCCAGCAGGCTTCAAAGTGGCGTCCTGAACACAGAAATTGAGTTTATTTTCTAAAGGAGGAGAGAAGTTTTTAAGCAACACGGTTTGAAATTGATGAGTCGTCCTGCGAAAGCCACGCCTCTTTGGAACGTTCTCTTGTTCTCGCGTCTTTGTCACGATTAATGTTCTCTAGCTGCAGCCTCGATGTGGTTCCTTCAGTGGTAGCAAACTTGCTCGCTGAGATGTTCACAAAGTGGATGAAGTAATCACTGCCGAGCCACTAGGGGGAGGTAGTGAGATACTGTTAAACCTGTAAAATTATTGATACAAATATGTTGCTTGTGTTTGTTCTAAGGTTTAGGGACAAGGGCACATACATATAGACGTGTAATGTCATGTTTAATAGAGTCTTTAGCCGTCAGATGCAATAGGAGGTTTGGTGGTCCAGTGGTTTAAGCTTGTTACCAGGAGGTTCCAGGTTCAATCCCAGCCGCCGACTCGCTGTGTGTGACCCTGAGCAAGTCACCTAACCTCCTTGTGCGCCGTCCTTCGGAGGTGATGGAAAAACTGAGGTCCTATTGCAAGTGACTCTGCAGCAGCAGTTGTGATGCATCGTTCACCCCTTGTCTCCAAGTCGCTTTGGATAGAAGGTGTCTGCTAAATGACTCAATGATATTAGTATTATTTAATAATAATATGGTAGCTCCTTACCTGTATGGGAGCGGAGGTGGCGCTTCAGGGAGGTGTGGCTGGGGAAGGTTCGGTCGCACTCACTGCAGATGTAGCTCCTCACCCCGCGTGGACCTCCATGTGCTGCTGCAAGGCGGGCTGTGTCTGGAAGCGCTTGCCACACAGCAGGCAGAAGATTGCCATATCAGACCCTGCAGAGCAAGGCACAAACACATTCAAACGTTTATATACGAGGTTCCAAATGCCAGCATAGCCACAGCTCTGTGAGAGACACAGCCAGGCATACAGCAGGAGGAGTGCCTGGTATTCCAATTCTTAACTGGATAGAGTGAATACCCCCACCACCACCAGTGACTACATGAAATACTGAAAGACTTCTATTATTAGTACCATAACTTGGGTCCAAAAACCCTAAAATATCTGCAATGCACACCAATTCAAATGCTTTACTTTACTAAAACCTTTTTTTTTTTTTTTCACATTACAGATCCATTTTCATTTACCCCAGACAAGGTAATAGCGCTGTGCAGTCCACTCATGTTTCTCCATTCCCATATTGCGCTGCCGGGTGTCCAATTACCGCATTATACTCATAATAATACTATCGAATGTAAATGGTTGTACTGCTGTTATTTTTCTCCACAGTTTAATGTGTTAGTGGTGTTCCATTCAGTCATTGATAGAGCATCCTCTACTCTCTTCAACACAAGTGGTGCCTCATTTCAGGAATAGATGCATTCCAGTGGTGCATCTGTATTGAGAACTTCCGACAACAGCTTTGACGGCTCAGCTTCAACAGCTTTATATTTGCTTTGCACTTATTTGGCTAATGGGCAGGGGAAAGGTGTTGCAGTTGCACACTCCTTCCAGTGGAGGTTAGCTCTGAGAGAAATTTAACTAGCTGTATGTTGCCAATTTACAAGTACAATACAAAAAAAAAAAAAGTATATATACATAGATATATATAAATAGATAGAGCATCATCATTAAATCTAAGCTCATTTATTTTGCTTGCACAGGAAATGAATATCACATTAAAGAATGCTTTTAAAGCACAGTTGTTTTACAGTATATATATATATATATATATATATATATATATATATATATATATATATATATATATATATATATATATATATATATATATATATATATATATATGTCTGTTCCTTAAAAAAATACACCAACATTTGGGAGGTAAAGAAGATCATCTTTAAATAAAACACGCTGCATGACAAAGCAGGCTAAAAACGAGTTTTTCCTAGCTAGCGTATCTATCCCGTGTGCGTTTTCATTTCCACACACATACAACTCACACTTTTTCAATTACCGAGCCCTGGAAAACTCAAGGGAAACTTGAGTGTTTAGAGCTCAGCTTCTATTTCATCAGTCAATAATGCATCTTTCTAGCAAAGCTGCCACTAATTTAAAATCTATGAAAACCCGGCTGCGTGTTCATAAACACCAAGGCAAGAGGCTGGCCTCGCTCACAATCAATCAGCATCAGACTGAGCTCTGCAGAAGAAGAAACTAAAAGCAGCAGCACGGCCTTAAATCATTACGGAGAGGCAGCTCTGAGACACTCGAGCTGTGTACAAATACATACTGACGACCCTCCCCTCCGACGCGCTCTGTAGCCTTCATCTTTTACTTCTTATCAATGAAAAGGGGCCATTGATTTGCTTGAATGTCACTGGAGGTCCCCAAGGACAAGCGGTATTAAAATTAGGCCTGAGTGAGTCTGGGGCTTTAGATCAACACCTTTGAATAGGTCAGCAGCTTCAGCTGAGGTTCTGGTTTGTTCTTGTGGAGATGGGAAAGCTTGTTCTTGTGAGATGGGAAAAACAAGCCTATGAAGTCTATTCACATCATTTCGAATCTCTTCCACCTGGCACAACAACATCACCCCCAGTGGTGAGAGATAAAACTTCCTTTCCTATACTCTTCCAGGGCTGATTGTGGGATGTGTTGCATGTGGTGGTGGGTATGCATTTAGGACCAGACTGAGGCTGTCTGAGCCCTCGACATATGTGATGAGATCCTATATGATGATTCAATCAGCTCATGTATGACCTGATCTACAGTATCAAAGGAGATAGATTCCTGGCACAGAATCACATATGGGAAGCCAATACAGGTCCCAGTCCAGTCAAGTGACAACCAACTGGTAGTCTATGTGACATCAATTTAAAAGTGCTTTGCCTGAAGGTCTAACCTATTGCAGCAACTAGCAAGCTCAAGGCAGCATAAATAACATTTTGCTTCAGAAGACTTTGAAAGGATACTACAGTAGTCAATGATCTGGTATACACAAATTATACAGGAGTTGCTGTACGCTAAACAAACCCTGAAGCAGCAGCTTGTCTCAGGACTTCTGACAAAGGAATGGAGTAGAGATGATGTCACAGCCCTGCACCCCCGCCACACGCTCCACTATTGAGAAGGTACCTGTGCTCCACTGTCTGTTTATAAGCGTCACATCAGCTAGCACCAAGGGGCCTTCTCCTTTCTACTTACAACATTAATTTAATGGCATTGAAGTGGCAGCCAGCGGTATTTAACAGCGCTGAATAGGGCCGTTAATGGAGAGACCTACTTTGAAAGAGAAAGTGGTGGTCTTGCATGATCCTTTATTACCATCCGTTTAAAATCTTCAGTTTAATATGCCCGTGGAATTCAGCACATAGAGTAAAAGAAACGCTCCTGTGTACAGGAATTGTGAGGCGCAGGTCAGGCAAGCAGGTGGTTTACTGGACATAAAAACAGGGCTCCAAAGTGTTCTGTTGATGAAACACAACTGACTCGCTCCTTCGGGAGCGAGGAAGGATTGAGGACCTCGGGTGTATTTTATATAGGTTTGTTTTAATTCAAGGTTTTATATCACGCGATACCCAGTGGCTGAAATGAAACCCTCACTGTACACAGGGGGGTCACTGTAAATATTTGTTGTAGCCCATCATTTGAACCCCTTCTCAATTACTTTATCAGACACACTGGAGTGTATTCAGGATTTTGTGCTTCTAGGTCTGCAGACAGTATTTAGTTTCCATGCTTCCTTGTTTGTTTTGCTGCACGGAGGTGTTTCAGTCGGTCTTGTTACAGTATACACACTCGTCACACAGGCATGTGTTTTGAAAAGGGTTTATCAAGTCACACCAGCCATGCATTATTAGTAGTTCTGTTTGCGCGTGTACAACACAGCATGTCAAGCTGTTGAAAGTTTGACTGTGAACTGAATTACCTTACATCTGGCATGAGCACAAGACAAGACGGCAATATGGCTACAATAAGAAATTCAAATGCACAAACAAAATGATTAAAGGATCTGAAGTCACTTTTCTCATTCAGGGTTTGATTCAATGGGCCTGAATCATAGTGTGTTTTGTTAAGGGTTGTTTTTTTAAAGCTTGTCATTTTTTATTTTTATTTTTTTTAAACTGTTTTACAGATGATTTATTAGTTTCTAATTTTCCAATTTTAAAACATTCATTTGTTCTTAAAAACATGTCTTTAACCCTTTGCTCACCAGTGTACAATATTAGGTATGGTTACATACCCAGGGCAGTAAAGTGTTATAAAAAAATAAATAAATAATAATAAAAGAGCGAGTCCTCAAACTTTGGTCAATATAGCCTGCTATCTCATTTCTTGAATCAGCTGTACAAAAAATAATTTCAAGCAACCGGTGTCAAAATGGCTCCTTAAACTGAACTCAAAGCATCATTGTGAAACATCTTGGCAAGGCTAAGCGATAAGCAGTTCTCAAATTCAAGCACTGCATCAATAACAGTATGAATTCCTGCCAACAAATTAAGGAAGAGTTAATGAACTGAAGCATTTAGAAACTCATTACCTAAAATTGGCCATTAAAATTAGTTGCCATTATGGCAGTGGTGGCAGTAATAGCAGAAGTCGTTAAGCATTTAAGCGGTTTTAGTTAAGCTCTCCGCCCCCAAAAAAAATACTGCAAAATATAAGCGCCCTACACCTCCCTCCTTTTGAAGTGGATACTGCACAAGCTCTCCAACCACAAAAAAAATGAAAAGAATCAGCAGCCACACAAAGTAAATCCCATGAGGTATGTGCTGCTCTTGTATCTGGGTTTCTATAAGCCAGCAGGATGGGGTGAGAGGTCAGTGAGACGGAGGCCTCAAAGCACCTTGGCCAGCTGTGCAGCCCAGGCACAGAGTCGGCAAGATGGAAGGCAAGGGAGGATAGTGCTGGAGCAGCCCCTGCTGGGGGGGGGCAGGACAATAGGAGCAGGCAGGGGAGGAGGAGTTCGAGGGAGGAGGGGGGGACAATGTGGTTGGACTGCTGTAAATGCTGTGAATTATTTTGTACACATACAGTTTGTACAAGGATGCATTACATTCACTACCCTGTGATGTATATATACATACACAGCGTGATTCCTAATTCATACACAACACACTAATCTTTGAATCGGAGTATGTTTTGTGTAGCCACCCACAGTCGGGTAAACTCTATCCCGCTGTCTAATTAAAGATACGTAATTAAAACAGGCATTGCACAAAAGAAAATGTATAAACCTCTTCAGTTGAGGTTACTGCTTGTTCCACCTACTCTCCTTTATAAGTGGAGTAGTTCAAAAATAACAAGAAAACCCAAGATGATGAAATTTAAGTTTGGGAAAATAAAAAAAAAACTATAGTGAAGCATCTCCATACTGACAAATGTGACTCAAAATAGTCATTATAAATTAACTAGTGCTTTCAGCTTTTTATTTCTGTATTGTAAGCAATTTACAAGGACATAGGCATAGGTATCCAAAGGCGCACAGGCCCTTTCATTTCCACGGTAACCAGGCTATAGAAGAAAGGCAAACACCAAGGGGTCTTTCCTGTACTGTATCTCACACAAAGGCAACACACACACACATACACCCCGTCATTAATTTTGCAGGACGTGCAACAGCAAATTAAAATCTAAAAGCTCACTGCCGAATAGATAGCGACCAAGATGGAGGGCAGGACAGGTCAAGCTTGTGGAATTAAAGTCTTAGCAACAGTAGGGGCTTGAGCACAGTCCTTTTACTCAGTGTTCAATAACCACTCTCTCTCTCTCTCTCTCTCTCTCTCTCTCTCTCACGACCCAAGGCAGTGAGTAATTAAGAATACTGTACATGTCACAAAAGGTTGAGAAAGGGGACAGCTGTAGTTCCTGGAGTTAGAAGAGACTTGTGGACGAAAGCTCCCCCCCATTTTTTTTTTTTTTTTTTTTGCCAATGCGGCTAATCCCAGCACAATGGAAAGTGGAAACGACTGTTATCACATCAGCACCTTATTAAAATATTGAATATTCACTCAGAATAGAGCGGGTTTTAATACAGGCCCAAAAGTCAAAATGGTAAAAAGCAAAGCTTTTAATCTTAGTGCATGTAGCGCAATATTGTTCCTGTGTGTTGTGTAGTTGCACATTAACAGAAGGGTTGTCAGACAATGGTGAGCACTAACCTTGCAAGGTAGTCTAAGAGGAGGGATAATTGAGTCTGTGAAGCCAGCTGGATTTGAAATGAACAAAAATGATTCTTTGCCACAAATAAACATAGCACATCAACTGAATGTGCCTCGACAGGTAGAAACATATTTAAAAGTCTTTTTCTTTTTGTTTGACTTGTAAAATCATATCAGTTATTATTATTATTTTTATTTATTTGGCAGACGCCTTTATCCAAGGCGACTTACAGGTGTTACAGGGCAAACACAATATTTAAATACAGTATAGTTTACTGTGAGTGCAAGCGATACTACTAAAATACAGTATGAAATAAAATGCAACAAATTAGGATTATAAAATGATGTAGTTAAGTACATATGCAATTACAATTCATTCGATGTAGTTTTAGCATTTTAAAACAAGGAGAGACTATAAACACAGGAAACTACATTAAATTATCCTGGCTCCTAGTGCTTTTGTATCGAACGACTCTGCAAGTCAAACAATAGAATAATGTCATATTAAACTGAAAAAAAGAAGAAAAACAGTGGCAGAACGACATCATCCCAGTCTAGACAATAAAAATATTATACAAGACATAGTGTTCTCTATTAAAAGATTATTACTTGAGTTACCATATGCCATACAACACACATTCATCAATACAGACTGATGCAATGGAAGAATATGGTACTGTAATGCTATATATATATATATATATATATATATATATATATATATATATATATATATATATATATATATATATATATATATATATATATATATATACACAGTACTGTGCAAAAGTTTTAGGCAGGTGTGAAAAAATGCTGTAAAGTAAGAATGCTTTCAAAAATAGACATGTTAATAGATTATATTTATCAATTAACTAAATGCAAAGTGAGTGAACAGAAGAAAAATCTAAATCAAATCCATATTTGGTGTGACAACCCTTTGCCTTCAAAACAGCATCAATTCTTCTAGGTACACTTGCACAAAGTCAGGGATTTTGTAAGCATATAGTCAGGTGTATGATTAAAAAATTATACCAAACAGGTGCTAATGATCATCAATTCAATATGTAGGTTGAAACACAATCATTAACTGAAACAGAAACAGCTGTGTAGGAGGAATAAAACTGGGTGAGGAACAGCCAAACTCAGCTAACAAGGTGAGGTTGCTGAAGACAGTTTTCTGTCAAAAGTCATACACCATGGCAAGACTGAGCACAGCAACAAGACACAAGGTAGTTATACTGCATCAGCAAGGTCTCTCCCAGGCAGAAATTTCAAGGCAGACAGGGTTTTCCAGATGTGCTGTCCAAGCTCTTTTGAAGAAGCACAAAGAAACGGGCAACGTTGAGGACCGTGAGCGCAGTGGTCGGCCAAGGAAACTTACTGCAGCAGATGAAAGACACATCATGCTTACTTCCCTTCGCAATCGGAAGATGTCCAGCAGGGCCATCAGCTCAGAACTGGCAGAAAGCAGTGGGACCCTGGTACACCCATCTACTGTCCGGAGATGTCTGGTCAGAAGTGGCCTTCATGGAAGACTTGCGGCCAAAAGCCATACCTCCGACGTGGAAACAAGGCCAAGCGACTCAACTATGCACGAAAACACAGGAACTGGGGTGCAGAAAAATGGCAGCAGGTGCTCTGGACTGATGAGTCAAAATTTGAAATATTTGGCTGTAGCAGAAAGCAGTTTGTTCGCCGAAGGGCTGGAGAGCGTACACGAATGAGTGTCTGCAGGCAACAGTGAAGCATGGTGGAAGTTCCTTGCAAGTTTGGGGCTGCATTTCTGCAAATGGAGTTGGGGATTTGGTCAGAATTAATGGTCTCCTCAATACTGAGAAGTACAGGCAGATACTTATCCATCATGCAATACCATCAGGGAGGCATCTGACTGGCCCCAAATTTATTCTGCAACATGACAACGATCCCAAACATACAGCGAAAGTCATTAAGAACTATCTTCAGTGTAGAGAAGAACAAGGAGTCATGGAAGTGATGGTATGGCCCCCACAGAGCCCTGATCTCAACATCATCGAGTCTGTCTGGGATTACATGAAGAGAGAGAAGTAACTGAGGCTGCCTAAATCCACAGAAGAACTGTGGTTAGTTCTCCAAGATGTTTGGGCCAACCTACCTGCCGAGTTCCTTCAAAAACTGTGTGCAAGTGTACCTAGAAGAATTGATGCTTGATGCTGTTTTGAAGGCAAAGGGTGGTCACACCAAATATGGATTTGATTTAGATTTTTCTTCTGTTCACTTACTTTGCATTTAGTTAATTGATAAATATAATCTATTAACATGTCTATTTTGAAAGCATTCTTACTTTACAGCATTTTTTCACACCTGCCTAAAACTTTTGCACAGTACTGTATATATATATATATATATATATATATATATATATATATATATATATATATATATATATATATATATATATATACACACACACACACACACACATATATACACACACACACACACACACACACACACACATACATACACACACAAATCCATATTGTGTAGAGAAATACAGGAGTAGTTCATTCTTGAAATACTGTACCATGTTGTTTTGAAGTATTTGCTGTTATCTTTTTTTTTTTTTTTTAATAATACTTGGTTAATTATTACAGTGCTTTTTGGGTTCAACAAAGCAAGCTGAAGTTAAATTGTTGGCAATATATTTTAACCATACCAATCTAAGTAGTCATAAAGGGCTATATTGTTTAAAATGTTCCATTCAGAAAGGAAGTTTATGTTGAAATATGGGTGTACAAAACAAGTAGTTGACGTAAAAACTCCATCAATCTTAAAATGTGTAATTTTACTGTCATTAGTCAGTGCAGGAAGCTAGATTAGAAGGCGTCCTGTGCCTTTAAGAGAATATAATTTACAGTGTGCAGCCAGCCAGCTATAGTTCTGAGATCGTTTACAATGGAGAAAACCCTGCTTGCTGTTCCCTATCCTACAAATCCGATTTAATCAGACAACCCTAGCAGTGTGGCTCGAAGTTAAAAAAGGGATAATTAGTAAACAGAGAGCTACTTCACTGCTTCATTGGCATTCGAGCGGGGTTAGTGTGTCGCATTTAAAATGCAGCCTGATGAAGTCTACAAAATCAAACCATTTGTTACTCCTATTGAAGAGGCTTCAGGCCACTGGCAATTAAACTGGAATTAGTGCAGAGAATGAGATACGGCAAATTCATACCAAGGAGGGAAGCTGTCTGGAAGATGTCTCGAGTTCAATCAAGTTTACTGTTTCTAATATGTAATGTGTAAATAACTCCGTTCCTTTGCTACCTCGAAGCCCCCACAGCCTCTTTCTTCTCCTTCAGTAATACCCTCGTCTCCAACCATGGCAGACTGTGGTGTGAAAGACATTACCCGTTTTTTTATTTAATTGTACATTTCTTTATTTCATATCCTGAAATGCATTGTATTAGATTGCAATTATTGGAATGGCAACCAGGCGAGGTAAACTAGCAGCAGAAAACAGATTTTAATTTGATCCAGACCCTTTGCCATATTCTAAAGCATCTACAGTCTCCTATAGATTTTTGCTAGGGTCTATTCAATTGATCCAACAGTGACAAATCTAAACCGCTCAAATGTTCCGATATTTAAGTCATTAAAAATAGGGTTGAAACTGGCGTATTACAAGAAGTTTTTTTTTTTTTTTTTATAGATGGGTAAGCATTCTGAACTTGATTTGGAGAGATCTGTAAACATTATGGTGGGACATATAATGCAAGTTCACATGACTGTCAAAGTTGTTCGAGAACATTCTCAATAAAAGTTTTGGAGCTGTATCAAAAAACAAAACAAAAAAAATAACCATGAACCCAAATGCGGGAAACGTTTGGTCAATGTAACCCATTTATTTACCTTTTCCATTAAATTGTGTGTCCGACTTGGACAGGAACAATGTGCCGTACGTTTTGTTGGTGCTTTTAAAATGTAGAAAAGCCCCAGCTGCTATTGACTCTGTGCAGTTGGTTGGCTACAATACAGCTAGGGGTTACCAGCTGGAGTTTCAATAGATGCTTGTGAAGGGGCAGAGACGCAAGATAAATGAACTGGAAATGAAAACCAAAAGCTGGAGCCGTTTCCAGAACTCACTCCAGGCCCTGGTAACTGGACAAGTCGTGGTTGCCAGGGTGTCAGCATTCCGTGCCTGCCCACTGGGAATCTCAGAATCTACTGCACTTTCAGGTTCCGCCAGCAGGGGTCAAAGTGGGAGGTGGTGCAAGAAGGCAACAATGCAAAACAATGCGGAATGATTTTGTCGTTCTGGGGAGCCTTAACTTAAACCCTGCACAGCTAATATTACACTCAATCTTATTACACAAAACCGTACTTCAAGATTAAAGCTTTTCTTTGTATGAAGGCATTTAAATGTCGCTCAGAGTGGTGTCACCGGTGTTCTGTGTCTATGTATCTAAACGCTGCTGTGTTTTAATAGCATTCCGTTTCCTTTCTCTGCTTCTTTTGCTCTTGCGAGAATAGTCTGAATAGTCCTCTCCATGCAAGCTCATTACTGAACAAAACATTGGGAAAATGAAAACAAATTGTGCTGTTTTCCCCAAGTGACAAACTGCCAGGATGAAATAGATTCACACTGAAAACTAAATCTGCTGTATCCCATCCATTTATTTCTTCCGTTATGTATTTATTTTTCTTAAATTCAGTATGGTTTGCTCACAGTGGGGAGTCTATATGTATTCCACTACCCAGATATTTTATGCATTTGTATGAGTTTTGCAAGCTGAAAGGAGGTCAAGCATAAAGACTTTAAAAAAAAAAAATTAAAATATTCAGCTAACAAGACACACAGATTAGAACAGGTGACCGTTTCATCACTCAGGTTCATGTGTCAGTGATCCGGTTCAGTATAGGAACGTGTGAGGTTGTAGCTGTGCATAAAATGACAAAACCTCACACATACTTGGATCACAGCAGCTGCGCTTCACTGAAACGTACTTCCCCGTCCTTTCCTGCATCTTTATGCTGCAGCACCTAGTTGTGAACTTTATGACACAGGCAGGAACCGTTTTGATTTCAGACGGGCTACTTCAGTACCTTCAAGCAGACTTTTAGTACGGACATACAATAAACATCCTATGACCTGTTGGAACTATTTTGAAACCACAGAGTTTTTATACCTCCAGTTGCACAGCGTATTTTTTTTTTTTAGCAATGTTTGGGACTGATTGACTAATCTTTTGCTTCTTGGTGCCCCTTTTAATACTGTACCAAGGGACTGCTCAGAACTACAATGGACCTGCTCCTAACTGCGACTAAATAAAATATATATATATATATACTGCCTCTAACCTTACACTCATTACTAAATAGGCAGAGAAATTCAAGTTTCTCATTTACTGAACCGTTATTTAAGAATGTGATGCCAACAGAATGCCAGTGCTTCATATTATTTCTATCAAGTAATATCAGTCCTGTAGTCAGTAACAAGGTTTGTACGGGACATTTACAGTCTTAACTTAAGCAGATTATACATTATAACAGTCCCTAAACACACAGATCCTGCATTAGGGGGTCAGCAAATGTGTTAGCAGTGTGTGCCTCCTATAGAAGTAAAACAGTGGCCTGCAATGCGCACCAAGCTGGCTGGAGGTCTAGTGCTGGAATTCATTGTTCACTTAGGATGATTTATTCCACTGGCCATCTGGACAGTTGGGAGACAATGTAAATGCATCTCTGAATGACCGGCCACATTAGTCATAGCCTCTTAACTCAACCCCTCTAAGTCCCTAATCTTTACACTTTCAGTCTTTTACTGCGGCCAAATGACCGGACCCCAGTTTTCACTCCGTGCCGACGCGGTTTTCCCAGCAGACAAAAGGCTTTCAGGACCTCCACTGTCCCCACCCCAGTCACGTCTGACAGGATCTGAAGTTTGTTTTGCTTTCTGAGACTGTGGGACTGGCCTGAGATTCTAAAGCTGGCCAGCGCTGTGAAAACAGGGGCTTGCGCTGGGGGCCCACAAGCTAAATACATGAATGTGAATACATTAAAAGCATAGCCAAATTACTTACAAATAAAGGTATTAACTAGAATAGGGATTGCATGCCTTTTTCCAGCTTATTGTAGGCTTTTGTGCAGCTATTATAGTATATGATGGTAAAGAACAAGCCAGCTGCCTACAGCTACAGTTTAAAAGGCAGTGTTACAAGTTTACTTTGTTGTATTCAGCTGTGTAGAGAAGGTTTATGCATTAGCTCTGTGGACTCCATGTTCACAAACTTCAACAACGATTA
This sequence comes from Acipenser oxyrinchus oxyrinchus, assembly GCA_030684275.1. Taxonomy (NCBI): domain Eukaryota; kingdom Metazoa; phylum Chordata; class Actinopteri; order Acipenseriformes; family Acipenseridae; genus Acipenser; species Acipenser oxyrinchus. The sequence continues at coordinate 870,452 of JAGXEW010000076.1, read as the reverse complement.
CAGCTGGAGAAGTCAAACTGTTTTGCATTAACCTGTGGTCGTCCAGTACAGCAGGAAGCAAAATATATTAGATTTTCCAAACAATTTAAGGGTTACCACTGGTCACAAATGTACAATAGCTGAGGCTAGAGTGGGAACATTGTGAAATACACATATATTAGCAATCTTAGTATACAGATATATAATAATTCTAGACAGCTGTTATTGTGGTATGCTGTGAACACAAATAAATAAATACTCAATTAAAATACTTTGAAGCCAAAGGCGGGTGACTGAAGCTAAATATTCATTAAAACAATCAGCCCCAACTCTTTTTACAACCGTCTCCGAGAAACAACAGATGTCACTGCTGCGGGCAGACAAAAAATAAATCCAGCAAGGTTATACAAGTTTCAGAGAAAGAAAAGAAAGAAAGGACATTCTACTCATGACTGCTGACAGAAGTTAGTATCTCAATTTAAGCCTGTCGGTTTGCTCATGATCTTTAATACTGTACATGTTTATTTAGAAAGGTCTGGTCTTGACCTTGAAGGCAAACCGTAAACCGCAGCCTTTATGTGGAAATAAAAGACTTTATTTATAGATTGGCTGAGTGTCAATCACTGCAGCATCTGAGCTCAAGAGGGGAACCAAAGGGAGTCTGTCCTAAGCTGCTAATGTACAATTCCTTCTCAATCACTTGCAACCATTGTAATTCTATTAGGAGAAAGGATTGGGCTGTGGTACAAGACGAAAAAAAAAAACACCACACAGAGAAATAAGAAATAAAAAACATTCCTATATTTATATATTGAAAACATATACTTAACTGCATACAATTTAATGGAGGAAACATGGAAAACCTGCTCAAAAGCATGTTTTCAACATACACTCTCACATAGGTAATCCCCAGCAACTGTAGCAGCACATCTAGGATCAGTTTCATGTTGAATTCTCAGTTTCTATTGCCATACACTGCTGCTGTTCTATAGACTTACAGCCTACAAGTTCAATGGCCACCAAGTCACATGGCTGACAACAAAGTCGATCCTCTTTCTATTCTTTCTTGCCGTTAGAAATGAATCAAATTGAATGATCTCTCACTGGGGACTGCACAATCAATAAGTTCTTGAACACGAGGACTCCCCAGTATAGCCTGTTTGGAGGCACCGCCTCACATTGACATAACCAGTTACGCAGATGGGAGGGGATGGGGTGACACACAGTTGAAGTGGTTTGACCCTGCATCGCACAGCTTGTTAGTGGCAGAGTTGGGGTTCATAGCCAAGACTTGATCAACGCTCCTCAGCTCTATCCCCTGGGCTACACTACAGCTGCTCTATTAGAATTGTAAATTTGTAGATACGTTCCAAGTCGGAATTGTTTCTTCTTTCTCATTGTAAGTCTTGCCACAGAGTGTTCTGAAAACAATTTTCAGAACACAAAGGTTAACGAGGCACTGCAAAAAGCCCTGCTCTGAAAATTTGGAAGGAGGTACAAAAAAATAAAAGACGACACTTAGAAAATATGGTAAATAAATCCAAAAACTCTATCGTTCGACAACTAGGTGCAAAAATAATTCATGTCTCTGTATGAAACGTGTGGCTTGTCACAGATTTGCATTTTTTTGGTGCCAAATTGGTTTAAAACAGCAGGCATCAAATCAGAACACAAAATCTGAATAACGCCAAACATAGTCTCTTGTAGCAAATTCAGGTTAACACAAACACATTTCTACCAGCTCCCCACAGTTGTGGAGCTACCTTTCCTAGCTTTTCTAACAGGTAATATAGAAGGGTATACTACGGGTTAACATAAACAATTTCCATAATCCAATATTGAAATTACAACACGACACTTCCATGAGAGACTACTCTCAAAGCTTTACTTTGTCCTGAAAGAAATGTAGATATTGCTTAACCCCAGATATCTACCCTGAGGGTCATTTCAATTGGTCTTACTTCCTGACTCGGGTCTGTCTGCTCTCGTTCAATCAGCCAATTGTTTAACAAGTTCTGCAACTCTTAAATTGAATCTTACGAAGAAGTACTGTCAATGGCTGGTACAAGCAGACTAGCTTATAAGAGTGTAAATCCTTACAGAAAAACATCACAACTCAAAACAAAAGCTGGCGGAGCTCGCAATGTGTACCGTGCTAATTTTATACAAATAATTTGCAGGGAATGAAAAAGCAAAATAAAAGATACTGTGATCTGAAGAGTACACAGATACAACTAGAAGAAACTAGTAAATAATCTAAATGTCATTATTGGAGAGGCTACAGAACTGATGAGCAAAGCTGAAGGTTCTGCATAACTTAGAGAGAGAAATAACAACCTTTTACAGAAGGAGAAAATAATCGTCAAAGCCCAAAAACTGCTCGCCATAAATCAATGCCTCAAAATGTATTAGTAAACTGCATTTTAAATGGATTCTTACATACTTCTTCCAGCCATAGCAGCCTATTGGGAAATATGTCATTCATTTCAAAAGCAGATAAAGGTTTAATTAGCAATGTGCAATAAAAAAGCAGAGCTGAGTACACAGATATGCCACAGGAAATTAAACAAAATACATTACAAATCGAGTGATTTCTAAACCACAAAAACCCAATGTACTGGCCAATATAACATACTACTTCATGACTAGCATTATTACTACTACTACTACAATAACTACTACTGCTAGATAGATAGATAGATAGATAGATAGATAGATAGATAGATAGATAGATAGATAGATAGATAGATAGATAGATAGATAGATAGATAGATAGATAGATAGATAGATAGATAGATAGATAGATAGATAGATAGATAGATAGATAGATAGATAGATAGATAGATACTTCAAATCAAAGTAAGATAACACTGTGCAAATCTAAAATTAAAAGAAAACTTCATGAAACTAAGTCAAGCAGACAAAGATTTGGCCAATGCTTTCTTACACTGAAGATGTTTTTTGGTCTAAACACCTTTACAGTTTTAAGTCACAGTCAGGAAGAAACTACGAACCAGAATGGGAAAGTACACAATGAAGCTTGGCTAAGGTTTCAAACGAAAGGCAATACTGACATGTTTGGGAACGCTGGAGCTGTATGTACAGTGTGCATGAGTTGCCCCTCAAGATAAGGAAGATTCCCCAGTGAGGCGCACACTTCATGTTGTTATCTATGCACTCTGCCTCTATCTTACAGTTTCTTCTCCTACCATATATCAACCTCGACAGAACCCAGGAAACGAAAGCGTGGAGAGGAGGGAGTCTGGTATCATTGTACAAAGTGCACTATAAATTGCGATATCTGGCCAGCCTTCAAGTTACAATTCTCGTGGTCGTCTTGTTTATTTCTCTTGAAGAGCCTGCAGGCTTACACTGACACACACACACACACACACACACACACACACACACACACACATTTCACACTAGCGCCATCCAATTTAAAGGATGCTTATCAGCATGTCAGGCTGGGATTAGCTTGACAGAGGCTGTTTTCATTCAAATGTGGAATGTACTCAAGGCAGAGACCAGACTGCTGTAATGAGGACATATACATATGTAAAATAAATAAAGAACGAAATAAATAAAAAGCACACACTGTACTAGGGATCTGCGTGAACCACCACTGATATTAAATTAACTGTTCTGCACTTTTAGAAAGCATATAGTGCAATTGAGCCCCCTCAACGTTGGCCAAGCCTAAAGGGACCACCCTGGGGTAGAAGTGTAATCCCGTTCCTATGACCGTGGTGCCCTATGCCCTTACAGCTTACCAACTATTCCAAATTGCACTGTGCATAGGCTGTGCTTCAACGGATTAAGTGAAGAACCTATTCCACGTCAAGCCAATTTAAAACCTTCAAAATCTGAAGCTCTCAGTGTATTAAAGACCCACTTAGCTAACTGACATTGCATTCACATCAAGAACCCTTTTCCTCAACTGTGGTATCACGACAGGTAGCCCCAAAACATGTACCCCCTTTTGTAGCCACATCCTCGTGCCTTCCTGCAATTTTATATTTGGTCGTGCTTTCGACACAAAAAGAAGAAAGGATTTTTTTTTTTACATACAAATAAACGATGGTCTTGTAAATACTAAAACCACAAAGGTAACAGAAACTTTCTTCTCACAAACTTTTCTTTAACTTTTTTAATAAAAGGTCTTGGGTCAATCTGTCTTTTAAAAAAAAAAAAAAAAATTGACACCACCTCCTCCCCCTTTTCCCAGGGCAAAAGAAAAAGCTGTTTTTGTGTGTGCCTCTCCTCCTAGCCCTCACTGTACAAAAGGAAGCGGATTTGCAGTTAAAGACACATGAGATGACCCGCTGACCCCATGTCGCTGAAAAGTCCTCAATGGCACAAATACCACCTAATCAATCACATTCCAGGAGGGCGAGTCCACTGGCCCATGGGCCAAGCTTATGAGAGGTGCACTGTAAACGGACACCAGGGTCTCAAAGGCACCCCCACCCTGTTCAGCATTCCAGGAGCTGGGAGAGATTTCTACTGTGGACCTGGGGGCACAAATCATACAGCAACCTTCGCAACCTTCTCTCCAAAACTACCAGCAACACATACAGTACGCTGGCATGCCTCTGCATGCTTTTGAAAAATATTCGTATTACTACGATCGATTTTGATGTACATTAATGTCCCAATCATACAAAATAAACCGATGGACATGTGCAAAAACTGTATTGAGTTGGGGAAAAAAAAATGTCTGCATTCATAAACTTGTTTGCCTCGTGCGGTTCAATTTGTTTAAATCACAGAAGTCATTTGATTTCACCAATTAAAACAAATAATGAAATCGTTTAAAAATAATCATTCAATTTGCAGAGAGAATCGATATGGTGTCTGCAGAGAACACAGTTCACTGCCACAGCGTAATCACGAGAGTTGGTCAGAATTCAAACCCCATTACACGTGAGACCATGTGACAATTACATGGTTACACTTGAGTTCCAAAGAAACACCAGGTTCACAGCATGTTCCTTTTCACAAGAACATTTTTAGATGGAAGCAAAAAAAAAAGTAGCTTTCTTGGGTTTACAGTTTGTTTTATTTTTTTTCTTCGTCGTTTAGTCTGACACCTTCAAAACCAAAAAGAGAGCCAACCTGATCCAAATCGTTCAAAACACCAAACACATCCTTTTCAGACCATTATTTTTTATATATTTTTTGTCAGAAAATGAATAAATAAAAGAGAAACATACAAGTTGACTGCCATGAAAAGTATCTGAGCATATCTTACTATGACACTTAAGTTAATTCAGTATATTGGATTAAATCCAACAAAGTAGTAAGACTGGGCATAGTTCACTAACTCCAATTGGGCTGTTATATTATTGTCAGCACTCAGTCTAAACCTTCAAGTTCTATGTGCTCTAGCACACAATCTCCCGAATGCCATATGAATGTGCTAGACACACTTCAAAACTCAGATACATAAACTACACTTTTACTACACTGTACAGTACTTTCACTTTACTAGTATCATCTAGCACATGTACTGCATATAATAATAATAATAATAATAATAATAATAATAATAATAATAATAATAATAATAAATCTAAATGATCTATATCTGGAAAACAATTTTATTAAATGCCTGTTAAGTAAGTAGTAAATACTATTAAACCACCAAAAACAGAAAGATATTACTGTAAATAATATTGTTTTACATAAACATTATTTATTATTTTTTTAGTTATTCATCCATCCATTCATTCAGTCATTCATCCATCTTCAAAGACGGGCAGTTAACAACAAATTAGTCAGGAGCCGAGAAAGAGTCACTAGGCAACCAGTTTTGATAATGCCTTTGTTTGGGGTGAAAGGTTAGAAGTGTCCACGCTAATCTCTGCGTTCACAATTATGTTACAAGAAAAGATTCCTCGGAGCCGAACAAAAGGGGCTCCGTCACTCCAAGTGAAAAGTGTTTGCACTGTAAATGAAACACAGGGCACGCAATCCATTGTGTGCGTCGTACAGGACCTCCTTAAAGGATTAGACAAACGACAACTTTGAAATCAAACTACTCCAGCTTGGTTCCTGACAAAATATCGTTTTTCATGTTTGTTATTACATCCTCAACGTTGATCACTAACAAGAAAAAAAAAAAGATCATTGTTGGGCATTCAATGAATAATCCATTTTACAGTTACACTATTAATGATTTACCAATATTTCCTGCTGTCCTTACAATCAATTCTGTGATTGTAAGGATGGCATACATTAACAATTTGTATTAAACAAACGTTATTCTCCCAATCACATCATTTGTAAGCATATTGAATAATACAGTACAGTGCAGCTACAGTGTAGATAATCTACCTGTATTTTGAATTACATCTTTATTTTCTGCTGGAGCTGAAGTGAAGGAAGAATCAATCAATGCTGGAAAGCAAGGAAGGATGGCACGTTGCTGCCAAGAGATTTAAATCTGGGAGCTAATGCTTGTTCAGCGCTAGACACCAGGGTCTCAAAAGCATTGTAAAAGGATCAAGCAACACATGTCACAAAGAGTTTTGTGGCCAGCTTCTCGAATCCTGCTGGTCTTATTATTAAGCATGAATGAGAGGGCCAACAGGAGTCCATAATCTTGCCACAAAACACTTTTTTTTTTTTTTTTGTTACAAGCTGTGTTCCTGCTAATGGGTTTCCGAGGGACTAATGCTGCACAATTCTCCCCAAACCGTGGATTTCAGATTGAATGATTTACTGTACGGTGTTTTTAAACTGTGTAACACATTCCAAAAGCAATTCTTCATCGGAATACGTCTTCAATGTTTACACAGCGGCAGAGGAGCCTATATATACACACTACAACTGACAAGAAGGAAGAGGTCGACAGAATTAGATACCGTTGCCAAATGTAACTAGCCAACAGATATTGACTAGAACAGCTTGTACATCAATCAATGCAAAAAAAAATAAAAAATAAATGTCAAGGTGTATTTTACTAGCCGTTTTTAAATGTTTAAAATCTTCAAAGCAGATTGCGCTGATAACTGCAAACCTATTTAAAATGCAGGGGTCAAACCATCTCGTAAAAATGTCCCAAATAACCCTAAATAAACAACTCGGAGACTCCACTGGTCAGTCAAGTGAACTTGAGACGTCTGCAGGGCACCTCCTCCAAACGTTTACTGCAGGGGGCACATCAAACTTAACAGGAGACGAGCAGGGTTCAAATTCAAAGACCAGCTCGTGCCACCTGCTTATTAACACAATGGGAAGGAAGCGTATTATCTAAACAAACAAATGCCTAGATGAAAGCTTGCTCCCACCAAATCTGCAGTTCTTAATCAAGAGTCCCGTCGATTTATAGTCTGTAAATGACACTGTTCTCAATTGCATGGGAACCCCCCCTTCACAACAGGATAGTTTATAGACTTCGGGTCTAGTAAATCCCACACCAGTCTCCACTGGAAGAGGTCCAAAATCCACTGGCCCACAATATAGACCAGGACTACGACTCCCCAGCTGTAAATGTTAACAGACTAGGATGAGGGAGTGTTTAAGATACTAGACCACACTGCATGGAGGAGTGGCGTGGAGCAGAGGTCCCTCCCGCCAGAAGAGCCGGTTCATTAGATGAATAAGCAGGGGCTGTAAATCATTACTGGTTACTATACTGGAGTGAGCGGAAATTCTGGAAGCACCTTTGGCATTTAGCACACTATACTGCTCATAGGAGACTGAATGGGAATAGAGCATATTAATGGGAGACCTCAAACAGAATGAGTTTCTGAGTTTTAGAGCGAGTGTGTTTGATTTCTTCAGTTTAAAACAACATGTACACGCACGGTCAAAGATTTAAACTGTTAAGAAAAACTTCAATGCAATGCTTATTACCCAATTATATATATATATATATATATATATATATATATATATATATATATATATATATATATATATATATATACACACACATACCACTGAAAAGCTACAATATGTCTTCACTACAGTGATTCGAAAGAACTCTTAAAGTTTGCTGCAGTGTTCACCATATTTGGCCACCAGGGTTGCTATATGCTAGTAAAAATCCCATTTCAAATGACGGTTTTACAAACAAGGGAATCTGGGGTGGAGATATGTTGCAATATGCTGTGTGCCTTTTAAATTATGGTTTTAGTGGGACATATTCCTAAAAAAAAAAAAAAATTAATACAACAATATCCTCTAGCCAAACTGTTTTAGCATCAAAACAAAACACCAAGTGCAAGCAAAATCTAAAAAATATTTTACTTTGTCCTGTGACTTCAGAAGTAAAGGTATACCCGGGAGTGTGGAAATCTGCTTGGTTTGAGATTCATGCTCACGCTGTGCGGTTTAAACTCTTTGCCATATGGGCGGGGCAGACTCTTCTTACTTAAAAACAAAAACAAAACACAACACATCATCAAGTGACATGGCTTGAGAAAAAGACAAGGCAAAAGTCAAAAGGATATTTACAAAATATTCAGTAGATATCAATCTCGCACCAGTGGGACTCCAGCTTGCTTTTGCAGATTGACTGAATTACTTCAAAAGCAGGTAAGCTCACAGAACCTGTTTGTCTTGTTGACAGGAGGACTGTCAAAATGTAACACACACAGCAACCTATATACGGCAACGCAACAATTACTTCAATTCATTTAGGAAGCTGTAAACAAGCTATTCATCTGCGTGGGCCTGGTCTGCTGACATGTAGAACCGCGGCTAGGTAAATAATAAAAGGAAAGAGAGAGGGAGAGATAAGCTTAGGAGAGTGATTTGCTGCTCACATCTGAGGGAAATGCTCATCAATTTAAAACAGCCAGACCTTTCCTAGAGGAGGTTCACACTCAGTTCTTGAAAATGATGAGCAGTGATAACACAATGCAGCAGCTAGCCAGAGAGGGTTACTCCGAGAGGCAAACAACTTTTTCAGAGCCCTTTGGCATTGAGTGGAATCTAACTTTGAAACATGCAAATGAATTACCTAGATACAAAATAACCGCATGCAAATTAATTACCTAGTAGATATGACATAACCGCATGCAAATTAGTAGAATTTGTTGTTGTGGAGAGGTCGCACAGCCGGTTTACAATAGCAACAAAACATACTGTAGATGGAGATGATAGTTCACAAGTTACTGTAGAACAAATGCACTGGACAAACTGACTCAATCCTGAGTCACTATATCGTATTCCTAAAGGGTAAATATAGCGCCACGTGTTGCAGGCTTCAATGCACTCTAGGTGAACGCTTTAGGAATATGACTCAGATGACACACGAGGTAAAAGTGATATCCTGAGTTTAGCAAGCATTCAGGCAAACTACTCTTTAGCAACCTTACAATGATGTGACAACTTAATGATGGCACAATTAACTAAATGCTTAACAGACGCCTTTATCTAAGCTAATCTAATTGAGATCACACGAACACCCCTGACAAGAGCGCAGCCTTGTACAAGAAAAAAAGAAACTACAAATAAAACTCTGCAATTTGAATGTAATATGGGAAGATATCCCTAAAGCTGCCGTGGAGTTCTATATTTCACACTGCAGTGTCTCACCACCCCCACCCCCACCTGAGCCCCTTCCAAACTATTTCTGGCCAGAGAAAGCAACTGTTTATTTTTCAACCCAACCAGCTAGAGTTACGCCGTGTTCCCAGCGAAATCTAAGTGTTCCATTACTAACATGTTTCGCATACTTCACCTCCCTTTTATAACCAGATGCAGAGCTATCCAGTTCTGCATGGAAATACATGACTCAAGATCACGAGTTTAATGAGAGGACTTGAGAATGGGTGAATCCGCAGACTAGTTAACTAGTATTTCACATCTGGAAGAATTGACCAATAAAAGGTCACAACACTCACCAAGTATCAATAAATCAATGCATCTGGATTATCTAATTGTGTTAAAGAGGATAATCTCAAATTTCTGACTGGTGATGATGCCATGTGTTGAGATCAAGATTGGAGGAACTTACGCAATGTATTTATTGGACCGATTTATTTTCTTCATTTAGTTAATTATCAGGGTCTATTTTAATGATCTAAACACCGGAAGACTTGAATACTTCCCCTGGTTAGCTCTATGTTAGGGTTTTGCCCCAGGGATAATGTATTGATCACTCATTGAAATGCATATATGGTACAATCAAAATATATTGAAATGAGGTCTGAGGAACATTAAAAATGTTACGATCTGCCGCTGTTTCATTAAAGTCCAGATAAACCTTGTGTGTGCAAGGTGTTCCATTTCAATAGGTTTTATATAAAATCTAATACAGAAAACAATACCACTTTTCAATACGAAATCCCAAATCATAAATGAATTGTTTCTACCTAACTCTAAAACACACACAGGTTTCAAACCCTCTCTATAACATAAAAGGAAGACACTTTTTTTCCATTGGAAACCGTCCATCCATTTTACGCATAACTCAGATGGGCATTTAAACCAGTGATCTAGCAACAGTAATATCCTTTGAGCTCAGATGTCTTTAAAACTAGGTCACGTCTGAAACTATGACAGCGCTGTGGTGTGCATAAACAACAGCGCATGATGTTTTTCTGAAATCCTTGGCATCAAACTCTTCCCTCCGTTCATGGAGTTGATACTGAAATATTATACAATTCACCTTTGATATTCCTGCTAGCCAAGTCCCATTATATTATGGGATGATCGTGGCAATTACAGTTTGTAACATAAGAGCGTTCTTTTCTTCTGGGGTAATTCACTTTTGAATCCTGGACAGGCTTGATGGCATCAAAACCAACTGCCTGGCATTATTCATTCAGGACAATCAAACACTGATGTCTGCAGGAGGATAATTACCTTGGCTCCTTGGCATATTTCAAGCCATTCAAGGCATCGCTTCACTTTTTTTAAACTACATTTAAATTTAATAAGCAAATTAAGTTATTAAGTCAACAGGCTAAACTCTCATATAGACAGCTTTCAATGAGAGAAAGGTCTTGCGTTACCCAGAGATACTGTATACTGATAGAACTCTCATAATGTTCTGCTATTCAAGAGGACCATGGTAAAAGATAAAAGCAGACTGATTGAAAAGCAATCATTTGGAGTCGTCAGACTTGGCACTGCTCAAAGTGGTACCAGAAAAGGCCATTGTTAATATTTAAAAAAAAAAAAAGACCAAAAAATATTTAACACTGCCCCCACTGGCAATTATTTTATTAATAATTATTCTTGTTTTTAATTCTTTAAAACGGGGTCTTTAAAATCAATGTCAGGTTACAAACGATTAAAGAAAACGCGCAACTTGCATATCAAAAAATACTTGACTGATTGAAAAACATTTCGCTCAGCATTGCCTTCATCAGGGTACCACGTGCACGCAGCACGACCTCGATCTTTTTAAAGAATCTCTTGAAGTCTTCAGTTACTGTAAAAATATGTATGCTGCTGGAGGCATGATTTGATAGCTGTGAAAGAACAGGAAGCACCACTTCACGCCCTCTAGTACCCTCTCTTTGGACACGCTGCCAAACTGAAGCCAAGAATCGAATATTTACCACTCAGCGGGACGAGGACTAAAACACCATCTCTGTACCAACAAGCATGAACTGTTTATGTGATGGGAGTCATGTCAAAACATACAGTCATGTAAAACTGTTAACCATACCACACAATACACTGCGCAGCGCCGTGCCGACACACGCTGAATAAAAGGCGACTCTCGTCACATCCGTAGCCTACATATTAATGACAGGTTCCTCCAGGTCCCCCAGATACTGAAACTCAACACATTGCAGGATACAATGTGGATAAGCAAGGCTTTACTCTACAAGTCTGAGTGCTTGCTGCGTTCAAATAAGCATCTCTGGTCTTTTAAATGTATTAACTAGATTAAAGACTGGGGTCTGGGGCACAAGGTAGTATAGTTCTCATAACCCCGTACATAAACAACCATGTAAATACAACTACTACTACTACTACTACTACTACTATAGTTTATAATTAAATTCTATAGACATGTGCTGAGCATATGGGTCAACATACTGTAGTGAGTAAAACAAAGCTCTCCATATAAACTGCTCTTTCAAATGCAGGAATCAAGATGGCAGTTCTGTGCATTCTAAATTTAAACAGCTTTTCTGTCGTTAGTGTGTTCCCCAGTCCCAGTGCACCCCTCTCATGGTTAGGAGCCCTTCTTAAAAGGAGTCTCATACAGGCTTCGCTTCCACAGAAAGAAAAGTTCCAAAAACTCCAAGGCGTCCTCCATGGCCTGAATGTGTGCTCAAGTACAGTGTATGCGCCACGACTATTCAGCACAATGCCAGCTGGAGAGTGTCACGTCACCAACAATGATGGACTTTTGTCTTGTTTTTGTTTTTCTGTGTCTGTGTGTTTGATGCTGGTGCACTTTCCCCCTATAATACTTAGAAAAGATGGCCTGTTCGAGAAAAACCAAACAAAACCAGACGTGCCCGTGTCTGAACTCTCTCACAGGTGAGAGTAGTGCAAAGAGGATTCAGTCAGAGCACCCAATACAGACATACCCCCTCCCCAATACAAACTAACATCAAAGTCTGTCCAACTTTCTGCAATTTTCAACAGTATAGAGACTAAAGAGGATACTGTATTACTGCCATTCCTGTTTAAATAATCACTGGTGGATTCAGTGGGTGAAATTAAAAGAGGCCTCCTCATCCCGCTACTAAATTAAGCAAGGCTTCTCCACCATAACACTGCAGCAGTTTTAATTCTCTCCGCCACTTCTTATGAACCTCAGAGTCTGATAAACAACTGGTGACCCAGCTAATGAAACTACCAGATCTTGGATACCCCCCTCGGCAATTTTATTCAGCGATGCAGCAAATTCATATTACCGATGGGTCATTAAAGACCTTTCTGGACCTGTCGTGGAGCTTTTTACCAGAGTTGATACATGCATTGTCCATATGCTGTACAGCTAGGATACACAGTTCCAGTTCAATACACGAGTTCTAAAAGGAGGACAGACCTTTAGGAAGCATTTTTTAACAGCCTACCTGTATGTGTTTGTCTATGGGCCTCCAAAGCATCTTCCTGTGAGAACTGTGCTCCACATTGATCACAGGCGAAGGGTTTCGCACCAGCTACAAAACAAAACACACAAAACAAAACAAATGAATCATTGCAGGTTTTTTTCTGAAGTTGTAACCTTTTGTTCCCTGAATGAGCCATCAAATAAATAAAAGTTGTATTCATACTTGGCAGGCCTTTGTGACATTTCTGGGAACCTGCAGCACAGCATTGTCACACTGTACAATAAGAGACTCGATTGTTAAGACATAGTTTCAGAAAGCTGCAAACAATGTAGAGGTGGATGGGATATACTTTATAAAAAGGGGCTAAAGAACTTTCAATACAACCACAACAATAAAAGGGTCATATTTCAATCAACATTGTAAACGCCTGCTCAAATGTTTTGATTCAACAGATTAACCACCTTTTGACGTCTTACAGTGAATTCCAGTGAATCCGATATGAATTATGTGAGGTCGTAATGTAATTACACTTGCATGGCATTCGGAGGAACAGCACATCTAATTGAAATCCCAAGAGCTGCTGAACAGCAGATGAGAGAAAGCAGTACAGGGTGTGCTGTGTGTCGACTATCACCCAGCTCTGAGAAAGGCAAACAGGTGCGGAACGTGTAGGAGTTCTTTGAAAACCAACTTTGACACATTCTGGGTATTGTTTCTAAACAGTACTGTAGCTTTTACGAGCAAAACAGGAAGTCGCTCATCAGATAAAGACGGAGATTAAAAAAAAAAAAAATGACCTATGACACAAATCACTGAATATAGAAGCATGCTTCTTTACTTTTTGATCTGCTTAAAACAAAAAGGTGAGCAAATACTATTACTATTCTCAATATACAGCTTTAACCCATAGAATGAAAATAAATTTTATAACGATGACGCCCAACATCTCAACCCTTTGCCTCTCTAATCGAATTGTCTTTTACTGCACCAGTGATTTATTGACTCTTATTACCATTAAATATTCTGTTTTAAAATAAGTGATCGTCATAATTGCCTTTAAACAAAAAGAGGTCAGAAACACAGGTTCTCCGAGCACCCAGGACATTAATATTGATGACCCCCTCAAACACTGCATGTTCTTTTATTCTGAGATCAACGCAAACAGAACTCTTTATCAGAACCTCCAGTCATGCTGACGATTCACCCTCAAACAGAGTTGTACAGTATTTTTAGATATTTAATGTGGCAGAAGCTGTGCAGACCAATTCCTTAACTCAATGGAGCATCAGGTATTTGAGACTACAGTCTAAAAGATGAGGTAATAATAGCCCAGGCTACAATGATACATAGCACAGGGTGGGATACTATATAGACCTGGCCTCGATAATCCAGATCTGTCCTTCAGCAGCGCGCTTCTATGGGGAAAAAAAAAAAAAAAGAGACTGCAAATGTGACCACTGAATTGTGTCTTTATAGTGGTGAAGAATTTTAAATGATTCACTCAGGGACGATACTGGTATGCCTCATGACATTCCCTCACGGAGTCCATGCATTTGTGAAACTGATGGGAAGTTAATGCAATGTAACTCACCTTAGATTGACATTATACATCAGAAATTAAAAACTTCAAACCAAAATCTTCTGCAGCCATTACCAAGCTAGAGCCACTTGGTTCTACAGCCTGCATTAACCTCTCTCCACACACAGAGACCATGCCCTCACCCCCTGTTAGAAGACTGTGTGAAGCAGCAGGTACTAAAACAAATCGAAGGTGAAATGGGACACAGCAATACGTGAGCAAGTTAAAAGGCACAAATAAAACTGGCTCTGTAGCACATAAAACACACACAAGAGTCTTGTTTCTTGGTCGTTAGCTGCCAGAGTGACAAAACCAGCACCCCAGTAGGATATCTTTTTTTGGGACAGCAGCAAGCTAATTAAAGTGATACATTTTCACCTTTCTCTTTGATCAATAGTTGCGGTCTTGATTTGAAAAAAAAACAAAACACACACCTCTTTAGGATACAGCCCTTAAACCCACCTTGAAACATAAGCATAGATGGAAGCCAAATACATCGCTTGCCTCTAAACACACACACACACACACACACACACACACACACACACACACACACACACACACACACACACACACACACACCCACACACAACTGTGATATCAAGCAACTAAGATGAGCGCAGCCACGTGCCATTGGGAAAGATTGCGTTTTACTTCCCTTTACAAATATTTTGCAACGAAGAAGGGGAAAAGCATGTTTCTTTCTAAGATTTGGCTCAGAATTAAAGGATTCCATTTCAGCTAGGCAAATTCAGTATTGTTTAAAACCAGGATCTTCACAGGGTCAATTTTTCATTAAGTAAGAACCGAAAGCCCAGTTTAAGTAAAAACATTTACATCAGAAGCTTCCCCTCTGAGCGGGTAGCATTCCTTAAGGTTATAAATAAGCTTCACACACACACACACACACACCATCTCCTGAATGAGCTGCGAGGCTTTAGAACTCTGTTATATAAGAAAGTACACTTAGTACCCAAAACAGCAAGATCCATAAAACAAAACACAGTGCTGCCAGAACAAGAAGTACAGATACAACGTTTTTGCCCTTTTTTTTTTTTTTTTTTCTTTGGGCTATAACAAGCTGTGCCGTACAGTTTTATTTACAGTACCCTCTTAATCAGCCACAGAACAGTACGCTGTCTGAAAATTCAGAAGCCAGTCCGGTACTGCGTGTTCCCTGATTCAAGCAGAGGAGTACCACAGGCATAACATTTATCAACCAAAACAAAAAAAAACTGGACTGCAGCCAGCATCCCTCTAATAAACAGAGCCACACAGAGAAAAACTGTGATTGAATATGTAAATAGATAACAAGGTTAATTTGACTACCCGAGCCAGTCAGGAAATGTCAACGATTGCGTTGGTATTGCGGGTCAAGAGGCGGGAACACAGAACATGTTAACTGTTTAGGGACAATTTTACTGAAACTCATTTTTCCTGTTCCAACACTATACCCTAACTCTGATGGAAGCACTTTGCTTCCTTCTCTTATTCCATTCCTGTGTTACAGTTAAATAAGCCTCAGGCACCCATTGCCTGTTACACAGGAAGTGAATATAAAAACCTCAGAAACAAAAGGCGAATTTAGCCAAAACGTTTCTCAGCTTGACTTTCTCGTAAGGTTACACCTTTGAAGTTCTGGATGATTAATGTTGTTATGCTAACCAGTAGTTTATTCATATTATTCGTTTTCATTTTTTGGCCTAGTACCCAGTGTTTGTTCCGCTTCCTTTTTTGCAGTGTTTATAATTCAGTAGTTGTAAAAAGGTGTCCGGTTGTCAGCTGTGGATACACAAAGGCCTCCACTAGCAGAGAACACAGACAGTGCTAGATTCCACACGCTATTCTGCTAAAGAGCTCCCAGTCCAGAGTGGATCACTATCAAAAAAGGAGGAGGGGCATGTTTATCCTTGCATGTCCCTCTTGTCACTAGACTCTTCACACAGAATGCCAAAGGTGCCAATTATATTAAAAGGGTTATTTGTCCTGTCAACGTTGTCTGTTAGAAACTTGGCCTAACAGATTCGCCACCCAAACCAGGAGAAAATGACTATCAAGCAGTCCCAACCCAAGTTGAATCCAAACAAACCGTCCATGGACTATTGCACTGCACTGGCTTGACATTTCACTCAGTAGAGAATGGACTTCCTTCAGCCTGTCCTTCCTGTCTTGTTTGTTAAAGATACACTGGGCTGGTTAAACTCAGAGGAAGCTCTGGTATGGCAGGAATGGGGCATTTAAACCACAGTTGAAAAAAAATATCTACTTCTGTACTGTTTAGAAGCATCTCTACAAAACTTACATGTGATAAAATATAGGTTTGGAAGTGCCTTCTAAATTCATTTTAAAACTGCACACTCATTCTCATGAAGGTCTTTTACCAAGAGGTCTGAAGCACTGTATACTAAGGGGGAGCTTGACCAAGCTTTATGTTTATACAGGGGCCACTCATTGCATTGCAGATATTTACTGTTTTTAATGCCTGGTGTTTTTATACAGAGCTGTAAAGAAGGCAATTTTATGTCCTCACCAGGTTTTTCTGCTATCATCCTGGCTTTCCCGAGGTCACAAAGACAGCAATAAAACAGGGACTAGATTCTAAAATCACCATTTGAAGAAGCAGCAGCTTTGGCATTTGATTATGTGACAGAAATCCTCTTTCTCTGAATATAAGAATTTGTTTCACTTTTCTGCCTCTCTCAAATACTGTTGAGGCTGCAACTAAAATCGTTTGTGTTGACCGAGAACCCACCAACAAGCAGCACAGCTTCTGTCCAACCTACCCCAGAGACACGGCATTCGAAAGTTCTTTACTATGCTGTAAACAGATTTTATTGCCAATGCAGGGGGTCTTCTTTTTGATCTAGTCGTTTCTATAGGGTTAAAAATTGGCGGTATATACTTTTATATTGCCCACCACCTATGGAGTGCCTAATGTGTCCGGAGCCAAAAAACAAAAAACAATTGGTAGCTTTTTTGCTGTACTGAACTGGATGACTCTGGTAGCCTTCGAAAGGACTTTTTGTGCTAGTACAAAAAAAAACAGGGGATTGTCAATTTGGCAGGATATTTATAGCACAGTACAGTGATCTGTGTGTGTGTGTGTGTGTGTGTGTTTAGGCTGAAATATGATCTTCAGCAGCTATTTCCTCCGAGTTGATCAAAACAAATGCTTTGTAATGCCTTTACCTAGAAAAGACCAGCACACAATTTGTCAAACACCTGCTTTAAAACACACATCAAAAGGCCATTTATTCCCTCTTTGGACCATTGTCCAGCATTTTCCAGTTCCAGATATGTACGACGGAGAGGGATTTCACTAAAGATGACCCCAAACCCCCCCCCAATCCTGATTTCAATTAGCCTTGACAAGGCATACAGTGCGACAACACTGGAGTGTTCAGACCTACCTTCCCTTTTACTTAAAAGCAACAGCTCGCTAACCGAACTAAAAAAAAAAAAAAATGGCATCCGATAATAATGATTTATTTGCCGGCAACGAAGTCAGTCCGAAATAATGCAGGGAATGTGCCAGATGACAGAGCGGGCGAGCATTTAAACTCTGTTTCCATGATGTCATGTGTTGTTCAAAAGGAGTTTTAGCTTTCTCCCTCCTTGTTCTGGTGCTAAAAACTGAAATAAAAGGAGGAGAGTCACCTCTATAAAACTTCCTTTCCTTACAGTCGTATAGCCCCTTAACTTCCCCGCTATCAGATTTTACAATGCCCCGATACATTCTTCACAGGACAACCTCATTGTCAAAATGTATGCTTTTGTATGGATTGGAGGATACACTTGGTGTGGTATTGTACTGTACTGTGTCAACAGCATTAACAGCTTTCTGGGCTTCAAAATAAAAAAATGTCAACAGCAGCATTAAATCAATCCAGTGTTTCTACACACAAGTTACAATTTCAAACAGGAAATTTCCCAGAGGTTTTCTAAGCATATATAGTGCATAGCTGGCATATCCGAAGGAGCTGTTTGCCAGATGACTAGAATATGCTCTATTTTTACCATGTGCTGGGAGGCGAGTGGTGGTAAAGGATTTTAATTAGATTTTCTGAACAGAGGCAGCTTACATGCAGAGATACAGCTTCCAGTCAAAATCGCTGTAAAATTGATGCACAAATTGAGGTGTCTAGTTTATGAAAAACAAACACACACACGGGCTTTCGAAACCCAAACCAAGCACTTGCAAAGTAAATCTCAGTAGTATAAAGTTGGGAGAAGACCAAGAACACAGTATTTCCAAAGGGACCGGTAAAACTAGCAGTCACATTTTTCTTCCTGTCACTTTCTTATTCAACAGGGTTCATGCTGTATGTGAATGTAGATTTAAACTAAATTAAACTGAAGCACGTAAAATTGCTAAACTGGCTGAGATCAGTGGGTCAATTCTTTACTCTCCTTTTTTTTTTTTAACAGCTATAACTAATAAAACCATGCTGCTGTGTTTGCTAATGTCACTAAACAAGGTGCTTTGTTCCACAGCATACCCTCTGACTTTCTCAACAGAATACTAACTAAACTCAAAGATGTTCCAGCTTCCCACCTACTGATAAACCTGTTACCGACCCCAATCGCAGAGACACCTCACAAACATGCAGGTCAGAAGAACTTGCCCTCCAACGATACTTGGCAACTAACGTTAAGTTACATTAACTTTGTTAATCAATTAATGGGTTTGGACTATAAAGCCATCACATCTTTTATCATCTGTACTCTGAATCAGTTACGTTTTTACTTTGACTGAATATACAGAATTGCATGGCTCTATAAAGACAATTTGCATTGCATTTTCTGCAGTCGGTAATTTACGGTCTAACCATATTCATCTGTGGGCTGCTCTCAACTCTCTCAGCGAGAAGGCTTTGCAATGCTATTGAGACATGCTTGTACTGGTCACAGCTGCTTCATAGTAAAATACCCAATGTCAGCCCTCTGTAATTTAGCTTGAGTGTCAGTCTTGTGAATCTGCACTCGGTATATATGTGTGTGTGGCTGGCAGCAGAATATTCTACACATTCGGCTAGAAGCTTTAGCAGCTGGCTTGTCAACTCAATAATATACTGCACAGGATTACAGCATATGTGCTGAACTTCAATGATGTGTTTTAATGGGTTAGCGTGCACGTTTCCAATAGATTCCAGAGCCACACACTGTAAGCGAATGTGTTCCATCACAGGAAATGTTTACTTCAGAATAATAGAACAGGGTGCATTGGGGTTGGGTTTGTATCTCTCAGCCAGAGGTGGTTAAAACCCCAAAACAAATTTGGTGCCGCAGACAAACGCAATCAAAATTAATTCGTTTTACTTTAGGCTATCATTTCTATTCTTTCTGCTGTCCGCATGTAAAAGAACAACACAGAGCTCTGCTGCTAAAAATAACACCTCAAGACTTCTATTCTTAATCACTTTGAAAAAACAGAACGGAGGTTCGTGTGTAATCTCTTTTCAGCAGACCACCAACCCAGACGGAGGGAAAGCAGCCGAGCAGAGAGTCGTGTGGCTTCCTGGCTGACGAAAAGAGTGGGCTTGTCAAAAACAAATCCATACTGCCCTGCGGCTCCTCTCCAATCTATTTTCTGCTCAGCTGGCTTTAAATGAAGTTGTTATGACTCATTAAAACACCCGCAAGCCTGTGGAAGTCAGCCAATTACAATTTTAAATGTAGCCTCCACTTTGCCCCCTTCCTCACTTTTTTTTTTACTGGGTGTAACCCCCCCCTCCCCACCACTTCTAACTTAAACATAAAGCTGGTTTCAATTGGTTTTCCCAAATAAACAAAACAATGGGTAAAAGAAAGTCATCTTGCAGAAAGGAGATTTACAAAATATCCGAGATGCTAAAAAAAAAAATCAAAAAACAACCTTGATATTAAACTACTTTTGTAAAATAAGGTTGTAAAGCTTCTTGCTACTGTACTACACAATGCACACACATTTTGCAGCAATGCAGACTCCTCTAATATTTACATACTGTACTGTGTATTGGGTTTTGTGTATTGCTTTTGACACTATTTATCTTAGAAAAGGAAATATTAAGTATACATCAATAAAACCCCTCAGTAAACACCTACATAAACAAACCATTACAGTAATCACCCTCAGATAATGTGATATAGCTCGCAGTGCTGTGCAGACCTCACAGTAAAAGACCAAATGGACATTTGCACAACAGCTACATTCAACCATACACCCACTTGAAATACTAATGAGATCTGATTTATGTTTATGTTCAGCTAAATCTGATTAAAACTAAATAAACAGTGTAAATTACAGGTCGATCAATTCTGTTTGTTGGAAAAATCCAACCAGGCCACCAGATTGGTTTGCTGGGCTGTCAAGTCATTACTCAAGAGGCCAGTGAGAATGGCACTCGCATTATCTTGAATATTCGACTGTCGTTAGGACCGACAGGAGCAGAAGTGGAATATTTTAAAAAGCAGGAGCAGCATGGTTGAAATAACAAATAGATGTTGAATCATTACTGTTCACAAATGCATACAGTAGCTCACATGCAGAGAATATATTCCTCCTCCTCCTCCCAGAAAGCATTAACAATAGCTTCCAACTATGCAGATTCTCTTTAGTACCCATGATTCTGCAGCTCTGTTCATGCCTTTGAAATATGTATTACTAAGAGATGCATGACAATGCACCATGAAATACACTTCACCTTGACCTAAAATGCCATCAGAAAAAAAATAAAACTTATGAATACATATATACAATTTACATATAGTTTTTAACACAGTGCTTTTCTGTTTAGCAATTATTTCTAATATAAATGGTTAGGGTTTGCATAAATCTGGATATACTGTGCTGTTTTAATTCTAGAATATTATTTTTGTATATATATATATATATATATATATATATATATATATATATATATATATATATATATATATATATATATATTTCTTTTTTCTGCAGAGGAGCAAATTAATCTTCAAAACACCCAGCAATGTTCCTTTTGACAGGAGCTGCTCATCAGAGAAAAATGATGAAGCAAATCCAAAATTCAATCGCCTGTGTTCGGTTTTAGAAAGCACACAGTGTACTGTACAGCTCATAAAACCCCAAAGCAGCCGCCAGACGCTGCTGCAATCACCCTCCATCAAAACACTTTGTCTGCATACAAAAATAAGATCCGCGCGAGCTGAATACCAAATCAGCCCATTAGAGTACAGGGCACTTGCTACTTAGCAACGAAAAAAGGGATTTAAAGCTGTAATTCCCTACAACAAAAGAAATAAGATCAAGATCTGTTGCTGGGTGTTGTGGCTAGCTTTAGCTTTTTGTTTTAATTAAAACACTAGCAAGAATCAAGATGGTGCTTAAACAAAAAAGGAATGAACAATAAGATCAGTGTCCCAAAATAACCCATCTCCCTGTCTGTGTCTGATCCGCTATACTCCAAAATCCTGTCGGATTTAACTCCAGTTACGTGCCCCCTAAGATACTATTCCGTCCCTTGATTTCATTTTTGTATAATGTGCTTATGTGTATAATCCACAATAGAACAAACATCAACCTATTGATCAGTATCTCTCCGTGTACTGTACAAGAGATATACAGATGACAGTACTAGATATACAAGTATGCATTCTAGTACATTAAAAAAAAAAAAGCACACCGGATTTTCTTTGCTGCATTTCTACAGGATGGAGACAATGGAATTAGATCTGCATTGTAATGAAAACATCCAGTGAGCCACCAGAGTACTGGGTAGATTGGGGTGTCAACACTGTAGAAAGCCTGGACAATATAACGATGTGATCACTCGGAAAATGTGAAAGCTCAGTAGCCCTGTTCAAATCAGAGACGACAGCCCCTTTTTCTGTCAGTCTGGAGCCCAACGTGATCATGAGGTGCTGGCCCTGTAAACCTCAACAGGCACTGTTACAGTCGACTCAGAAAGACTGCTTTAAATTTAACATGGGTATCTACGTGACAAAACCACCTGGTGTGAACAGCTTCAATTTGGGGCTGTTCAAGTACCCGTGCCTACCTTTGAAAAGTCCCAGTCCCTGTCCCACCCCTATATATCTCACGCAACCATTTTCACTCCTCCCCAAATCATTGTGTAGCGTGAAGCATTTCACAACCAAAAATGATCACTTCAAAAAAAACGACTGATGGTGTTTGGACTAAGGGTGGTACGAAGGTTAATGAAAATGAAGAAAATAAATGTGAAGAGTTGTCAAGTACACCCAGCACAGAGTAGCCATAATTGAGAGGATCTGCTTCCAGCTCATACAAGAGGGCACTGTCTGCATGACAAATGCATAGGGGCGGCTACTGATCTAATACCAGCGATTCATTACAAATAGGGTCCTCTTTTGCATTTTGTATATTTGCAGAGACTGAATATAAACTAAAGAGACCCTCCCCAAATATTATTAGAAATTCTGGCTGACATGATGAAAACAGCGTTTAAATATCAACTCAACGGTCGTGACTTTTCAATGTTTAAGACAATGGATCTGTGTTTTAGAATTTTTATTATTATTATTATTATTATACTAAGACTGTTCATTAAACCCATAAAAAAACACACACACTGTACAAATGTGTTTAAATAAAACTACTGAACGCCTCCTAAAAGGTATTCAATTGTAAACAAAAAGATACTGCAAGTCAAGTGTAGCTATGTTTTAGGTATAGTTTTCCTATGGCTCTTATCAATGGTATTATTGCTGTGTTCTTGCTACAGCATGCAATGCTTTTAGCAGTTGTTACAACAAGGGTCCACAGGGAACTTTGTTTTTTTTAATATTCCCCATGATCACTGAGATCAAACGATACCCGATTACACGCCAACTATCCTCCAAGTAAAATGCAGCCTAATGTGTTCCAAAGGGACTGTAATCTGTGCATTCTGTGTTCCAAACTTGAGAAGCGGTAGCATTCTGTGTTCCTAAGGGAATGAGAAGACGGTAGCATTCTGTGTTCCAAAGGGAATTGAGAAGACGGTAGCATTCTGTGTTCCAAAGGGAATGAGAAGACGGTAGCATTCTGTGTTCCAAAGGGAATGAGAAGACGGTAGCATTCTGTGTTCCAAAGGGAATGAGAAGATGGTAGCATTCTGTGTTCCAAAGGAAATGAGAAGATGTTAGCCTCCACTGTCTCATCATACCATAAGCAGGCCTTCCGATAGCTTCCCAACAATTTTTCACCCTGAATCCGTAGTTTAGCAAATGGCTGATGAAAGACAGGCATTGCCAGGGATCAGTTCAAACCACAACAACTGGAGCTTCAAATTCAATAAGGGTATATCAAAATTAGTCAGATTGTCCTGACCACCATTCTTATATTTAATCTAACAAAAACCTGCCCCTGCCCCCCCCCAACCCAACCTTAAGGAAGCCTGTTTAATGAGAAGTTTTTAATGATTTCAGAATTGTTTTTACCTCCAACCTCATCATCTCTGCCAGACTTTTTTTTTTTTAAATGAAAAAGATTTATGCCTGACGTAATTTTAAGTAAGAGCTTAATATACAACAACAGGTCAGAGAAAATATTATTGCTTTAAAATCAGCAGAGAGAAGCGAGGGAAAGCAGCCAAAACAGGAGCTTGGGCAGTTTATATATCCCCTGTCCATCATCCCCAGCTAATGCTCTCCGGGAGAATGGGGTTTAAATTTTTTGTCGTCTATTTTTGTTTTGTTTTGTTTTGCTTGCCCCCCTCCTCCTCCTGCTCAACCTCTCTCTCTCTCGCTCTCTCTTTCTCTTTGAATGTCTGCGGCTTGGCTTGCTGTCAAGTTTCATTAATTTCTGGTTTGGGTACAGTATGTTCCTGGACACACATCTGCGAGCGATCATAAACGCTCTGGAATGCTGGCAGAACATTCAGACCTGCCGGCAGCCGATGATGTCATCATTCTGAGGGAAGGGCTGGATGCCAGCCAAGTTTTGAGAACAGTGCTCTCACAGCCAGAGAGACACAACAAGTGAGAGGTGCTTTTACTGTATGCACAGCTAAGGCCAAAGGTTTTGCACCACCCTATAGAATTAACTCATTTTGCTTCATAAAAAAAGTCGAATGAAACCTGCTAAATAATGTTACGTTAACATACTGAATTACATACCGTTTTGTAGTTTTTCATATACTTAAGGAAAAACTGACACAAATTGAAAAATGTGACATTTCGAAATCTAACATGAAATACTGCACTACTATTATGACTTCCGGTAGACTTTTGCAATATAATTTTGTAGTTTCTTTGATTACACGTTGCTACATAAAAAGATCTAAAATTATGTTCATTTAGTTTTTTGTTTTTGTTTTTGTTCTTAATTAATGTCTCAATCCTAAAATTCTAGTTGATGCAAAACTTTTGTCCAGAGCTGCATGCAGTAGGTTGAGAGTAACAAAGCCAACAAACCCATAAACAAGCAAAGAAAATATCTCTAGCTCAAACAAATATATTTAAGATGACATTCCTGTTGGGTCGTTAGGAATTAAAGGCACCGCCACCATTTCCTGTCCAGTTTGGAAAGGACAAACCGCGACGGCAGATTCTGTCAGCTCCTTCGGTCTGTTATCAGAGATCGCCTCTCCTCCCCTTGAGGCACACCATTCCTGAAAAGCTCCAACTCAAACCTTGCATCTCGCTCATGGGAGGATTCTTAAAAGTGCATTGTGTGCTTGTTAGAAGGTGTGATGCTTATCAAAAGGGGAGATTAGCCCGGTATTGTGACCCTTTTGTGATTGGGAACTCAAGCTACACTTGAGAATAAAGATTCAAAACCAGGGACTTTGGAGGACATCCTATCAGGCTTTACCTCTAACTGTTAAAAAACTGATCAATGTGTGACACGAGAAAAAACTGAAAAGGAAAGCAATAAAACTCTGAAACATATTTCAACTCCCCCAAACTGTACCGGTAATGAAGTTGTTTCTCTCTAATTAGTTTCAGTATTTTATCTAAATGTTAGCCAAGGCAGGAAATCACCAGAACCTGAATAAATAAATCAATCAATAAGTTAGATATATAAAAATCAGTATGCCAGGCTATTTTTTAGTTTTCTGTCAGCTATATGACATTGGGATAGCATCAAGCTGCCCTATTACTTTTGTAACAAATCACCAACCATTAGCACACTGATCATAATGTTTACACATACTGAACACCAGGAGTCAGATTATATAAACTAGAATACTGCATTCATGAGGTTAGAGCTTCAATAGCTTGCTTGTGTCGACAATGACAGGCTTTTCCTAAAACACCCAGGAAACTGTATTCTAAAACTGGGTCGCTGTTCGGCATCTGTTGAGTCATTTAAAAAAAAAAAAAAAGAACATAAACAGGATCTTCTTTTACATGTACCAGCAAGCACAACCTTAACAATGACACCGAGAGAAATGAAAAAAACACATTTCTAGTCCAAAAACCTTGACTGTATTTAATTTTTTCCTTTTGTTTACAGCAATGAAAATCTCTTCCCCCCCCCCTCCTCCCAATTTGCGAAATTTGGCGCAAGGCTCACTGTACATACTGTACCCACAGCTCTGGCATACAGCCCAGGCTGGCCTTCTGCCAACTCCACAATAACAAACACAGTCATTGCCGGCACAAGCAAGGGAGAAGAGGGGGAGGAGGAAGGGGGGCTGAAATGGTACACCGCAATACACACATAGAATACCAAACTGCATTCTTCTCTGCCTTGTAGCTAGGTGCTGGGTGAATGCTTCAGACACTTACTTACAGTTGCACTTTGTTAAAATAAACTCTGATTAGCACAACAGATACGGACGGCGTACCATAGCACAAATTCTGTCGCACTTATCAATGGAAGAAAGATAGGCCGATAAAGGGGTTTTCAGCAAGACTTATCAAGCCTTTGTACAGTAGTAGCCAGAGGGACACTATCAGCTGCAGCCACGCACCTCTTAGGAAGGCGTAGTGTAAAGTTTCTGGTCTGCTCTATGGAGGCCTTTGAAAAAGGGTGCGCGGGAATGTAAGGACTGGTAGCTGGAAGATTCTACTGTGTGAAGTCCCTTCAAGACAGCTACTGTAGGCAAAGCTAACTTTACAAGAGAAGTGTGGACTTGCATGAAGCAACACACTGTTCCTACTGCAAACCAGCACTCGCATCAGCTGAAGGGTTACAGTGCCAGCGGCATATATACGACAATTAAATAGAAACGCAATCCTCTAGTTTGGGCAGGAGGTGGGAGGAGAAAGAGAACGGGGTGGAATTGAATTAGCACATGTTTAAAAGACCAGGGCTGTGTATTTACTTTACCCTTTACTCCTTACTTAAACAAGGTCTCCCCTGTTTGAAAGAACAGCTGTTTACAGTAGAGGCTGGAAACTGTAAAAGCAAGCTGAAGCAAGGCTTGGTATGGATGGCTATCTGTCAAAAGTCTACTTTGAAAAGGAGGGTGGGGGAGCTAAACTGACCTCCACAGGTGAGGCCAGCTCAAGGTACTTGTATTACCCACTATTAAAAAACAGGTTTTAGAGAACATTACATGCTCCTATGAAATTTTGAAACATAAGCTTTTTTTTTTCTAAAAGGGCATAGAGCATGTGTTATATTACATTATCAGTCCCTTTATAAGGGTGTTGCTGCTGTTTAAAACTCATTTAATAAAAGCATTTAACAATTAAAATGCTGTACTGCAACTTATGACAAACCATTGGTTTTGTATCTTGGTTCCTCTAAAATCAGGAAGTAACACATGCTGGCACTCCCGTGCTTACTGTGCATGCATGTGATTGCAGCTGCAGACTTCTAGGAGTGCTCCTTGGGCCTCGATTAAAACCAGGATTAAATCCCGGACAGCTCCTATAACACTTTTATAGAAAACACTGACAAGGGCCCATTGGAAAAGCTAAAAACCAAAAAAAAGGCACCCATGCATGCTAGTAAATGTGCTCTTCACTCATTTATTGGCTGATTTTTTAAATCTGCCACAAGGCTCCTAAAACAGAGTCACCCCACATACACCACAGTGCAAGCGTTGGGTCTCAGATACTGTAAACTCAAGAGCATGGTGGGAAATGCCATCAATCACACACACCCTCCCCTTCCACCACAGTCATTAAGAATGTTAACTCATGAAAAACGATCCATCTTTCTCTGTTGGTGTTGCAAGGTTGGTAGGTACGTACTGTCGGTGCTGCTGGAAAAGTATTGTATAAAATCAAAGGAAGTGAATGATATGGACTTCATTTTGTTTAAAATGGTTTTCAAAGAGCTTGGGCCATCTAGAATGGGATTCCTGGATATGGGAAAAAGCATGCCATCTGACTGGAGGGCTTAGGGGCTGTTAATTGCATGAATTGAGATGCAGAACAATTATACCACTTGAGAATATCAATTAATTTAGAATATTAATAGAACCTGACTTAATGGATTATGTCATTTAAGTCACCCGAATCTGTATCTAATAAGCTTTGCTAATCAATGTATGATACATAATCACTTCCTGCGCTGTAGGTTGCACGGTAGTGAGATTGACCTACAGCAGGAAATGATTGGGTACGAGAAGCAGCAGAAACGTGCATTCTATAGCTCTGTATTAGAAAAAAAAAACACAGGAAAAAATGAATGTCAGGCTGTTTTATCAGATTAACATGCAAGCTTTAAATTGAGCTCTTGCCATTTACTCAACCTCCTGTACTGGTCTGAATCCAGAATGGACACACCTCCATTCAGCTTACCTGAATGAGACAGCAGGTGCATCCTGAGCCGCAAACTGTCCAGGAATCTCTTCCCACAAAGCTCACACCCATAGGTCTTCATTCCACTGTGCAGCTTCCTGAAATCCAGAGGAGAATAGCAGTGGGGTTATTGAAACGGAGTTTAAGCTTTAACCAAAATTGAAAAACCTAGAGCTGACCACAGGAAAGCACTGCACAACTGTGGCTGTTCTAGAAGGATGGCTGCTTATTGAAATGTGCCTCGGTTATTAACCCAGAACTTTAATCATAACATACGCAGTAGTACTAATAAGAAACAGAGACGCGATTAGACAAGAATCCAAAACATTGGCGGAAGTTCTACAGCATTTGCAGAAAGCGCAGAAATTGCTTTTCATATTTCAGAGGCATGGTCTTGTGTATAGGAATATACCGTCGTAAAAACACCACAATACAAGATCTCAGCATTACAGTGATCTTACAGCAAAGCCCTTCTTTGGGATTACAATCCATGGGTGTTCTTATTCAATCCATTCTAAAATTCAGCAGCATGAAAATTCTGCAAGCCATTCTGGAGCTAAACAGCACAACAATAAAAAATAAAAAAAACTCCAGCATTATAAACACATTGCAAAGTAATTCCATTTTTTTAATATTGGAAACAATAAGACATTTTACAAAATCAGTAGAAGCAAGCAAAAGAACATTTAACTGCCAGGAACATTCTCTTCTGGCTTTTAAAAAACCAAGTAATTCTAAACAGCAGAGAAATACACTAGAATAATTTCAAAAGAGCAGATTTTCTAAGTCATTCTGGTCATGTTTACACTGGCTCAAAGGTTTGTGCCTCAAGGGGATTGTGGAATCCAGATATCTCCATCCTACTTTTGTTCTACAGTAACCTTCAGTATTCAAAAACACAAACCTTTGGAGCATTATACATACGACCCCCCTAGTCATCATTTAGAAGGTTATAGTTTGACTGATCGAACATATGTTTCAACTAAGCTGTCATAAATGTGTTTTACACAAATTGCCAGGACATAAACCTGCTGATCAGAAACAGTTGAACAGCTCCCTTTGAACCTTTTTCGCAGTTTAAAATTAGCAATCCGACACACAAAAAAAGCGACGTTAAACTTAAAGAATATTTAAGAAACTCGTACAGCTACTTCTCTAAACTAATTATAACAGAATCATTTTACCATGGTAAAACAGCAAAAGTTGTAATAAGGCACGACAAAAACAGCAAGTCAGAAGCCAAAGTAAACCACGATTTTGTATAGCAAGCTACTACATAAAACACGCTGGGAAACAACATGCAGCTATAACATTTTTTCCCCAACAGTACACACATAGCAACAAAAACAGCACATTTCATTTCATTAAATAATCTGCATTGCTTAAAACCTAATTACAACGTAATTACCTAAACAGTTTCTCCATTAACAGCTCATTCACATTCATGTACACATGCTTGCTTGGGTATAACAGACGGTTGGGGTCAACTGGGGTTCCCGTTAGTTCAACATTTCCATCAAAGGGTCTCTCATTAATAAGAACGAAAGTGAAATATTTGCCTCATTAATGACACGCCCCGCCGTCTGAAAACATACATAATCAGGCCTGTTTTTCAGCTGCCACCCTATTAAATTACATCTCTAATTAGAAAACTACAACCTCTATTGAAGTACGGCAAACTGCAGCTGTGTCACGTAACACTGTCACCTGCATTTACAACAATATATTGTTTGTTTGTTAAAAAGGTTATTTCTATTACAGCTTCCAAGGTCTTTCAGGGATCTCAGACAAGAGTGGATTAAAAAACAAACAAACAAACAAACAGAATCTATGCATAAACTACACTAACTAAAACACAGGATAGTATAGATTAAAATCAGAGCTGATCAGAAAAAAGAATTAGTATTAATGCCATAATATGAAAATGTATTTTTCTTTAGCCTAGAACTTGTGAGGCAATTAAACTTCAAACTAAATAAGTGCATTTATAGTGGTAGGGCAATTTTCTTTTTATTAGCATGATAACACCATTCTGTAATTGTTCCCACCCATGTAATTAGTTCTTTGTTGTTTTCTGTTTATGCCAAATATTTACATGTCACTAGCAAAAAATAAATATGTATATAGACTTTGTTTACACAACTATTTAAAGTCTGAATTCTTTATGTGTTAGTAACCAACAAAGGTTTTGCAAAAACATAGGATGTATTGTACTTTGAGCAGAATTCTGTAGCAGACTGAGCCAGTCCATATTTTAGTGTGAGTTTGATTGGGCCCTATTTAAAACTGCCAAATGAAGTTCACGTGTGTCTCATTAAACTCACAACAAACCCTGGGATGGCTCAAAGTGATTTGCAATATTTCCGTCATGGCCCCCTACTAAAACCAATCTTTAGGCCAGAGAATACAGAATTTCTTTTTTTGCAATGTCAACAGAAGTTGAGTGGTTTCCTTTTTAAACAGGAAGGAAAGCTCTTTTCACTCACAAAATAAGTATATATGTTGCACTGAAGTGAAACTTTAGTAAATACTGACCAAGAATTTGCTCACTCTGATAAAGGACAACCAAAAAGGTGGGAGATGTTAACCTGGGACAAACAAAATACCAACGGTGTTGACTGAGACACAGGTTCCTTCATTTCAGACAAAAGAAAGAAAACAGCCCAGTGTCTCACCAGAACCGGCCCTGCACCAAATGAGAAGGGGATTAGCAGAGAACAAACACACAAAAGCAGGGCAGGAATAGAGTAATAGAGTAAAGCTGCAAGTAATTAACTAGGCCCGTAAACGCTCACAAAATACAGCCACTTCAAAAGGGAGAGTAAGTACTAGAGAGCTGGGGACAGAATACTATCGAGGCACAAACACCCCCAGGACAAGAAGGGACGTCCAAAAAGTGGTTAAGAAAATGAGTTAGAACATGTCATTAATAAATTAAATAGTGTATATACTATTAGTACACCAGTGACAGAAGAAATACAGACATTTTTAATAAGGTGTTACTTAAAGCCATTTATTACCCAAGTTTGCGCCATTTATTACTTTAACTCATCATAAAATGGAGATTAAACTGATTATACTTTAAGCATTCGTATATGTTTAACAGAAGATATCGATTCCTAGAACAGTAAGCGGATAATTAGAACGATAAATGATTGTATTTTATATCTAGTTTTTGGTGCAAACTTAAAAGAGAACTGATGTTGCTGCACGGGGGCTGGAGATATGTCCAATAAAAAATGCATGGAATGCAAGCGCAGCCTTTAGATTACGCTGTTTGAATTCCACATTCATTCTACAAAAAGGAGAGCTATTTAAAATAAATACTGTATTCCTGCATGTTTACTTAAGAACTCTACCCCGGGTAAGAGTAATATACTAGAAACATGTCGTTCAAATGGATTAACTGCCCCTACTGTTTTATATATTAGCCCTTCCTTTGTGCTGGACTTTGTACTTTACTGTTCTGCTGATTGGTGGATAAAGAGCAGCCAACTTGGGAGGGAAAACCAATACAGCCACACAGTCATTATTGGTAATATTTTCTGACCAAGTAGCCGTGACCTTTCCCAGATGTAATTGCAAATAAGCCTTTCATTTGTGTGAACCGCTGCAGTTCCTTCTGCCTTAACTGCCGAAACAGCAGATAGGCGGCTACTTGCGTCAAGCAGACTGACTGCAGCCATTTAGGCAGCTGACATAAAACTCTCTCGAGCCATTTACTCAGTTAATAAGCGACTTTGTCCGACAGTCAGTTTTGACAACGGCAATAAATTTCAAATTTATGTCAACAAAGCATATGTTGAACACCTCACTTCGGAGCTGGAGTAGCACACTGCCTTGTAAATCAGGCCTCTGTTCGAAATGAGAGTAGATTACAGGCCTGCGTTATTGAACTGTTACAGCCAGGCCCGTATAAAATGTGAACTTTTTAATTTTAGGCTGGCCCTTCTGCTATACATCATACCGGAGGAGTTCCCCTGTCATTAGGGGCTATGTACATGGTCCCAGCAGGGCACCGCAACAGCAAAACCAGTAATGAAGCATGCAAGCAGTTTGAAGAGGGACACTATACTGAAAGCTCAATTGTTTCAACTCTCGGACACTGGATTTGCTGCGCAAGACAGAGAAATAAAAAGCAGTACTATTTTAAAAAAAAAAGGAATAATGATATAATACATAACACATGGCCCTGCTGATCTGTGGATTTTAAAACTTGAAATTAATTGGGAATCATTGATTTAAAAAAGAAATATCTTATTTCAAAAGTGCTTTGTTATTTTAAGATGCTATTGGCAAATATTTAATAATTGCATGTACTTTTTAGGTTTGCAATTTAAAATATATTGTGCAATCAAAAATGAACACACATAACTACAGTAGATGTTACCATATTTTAGGTCTTGGAGATCTTTTTTTAATTGTGATTGTTTGAATTATGCATTTGGTTCATATTACCTTACACAGAGCATTTCTAAATGTTAAATGTACAGTATTTAGAATGTATAAGATACAGTCTATCAAAGCATGTGCACATTTAAATTACAATTTACCATTGGCCAAATCTAAACACATTCTGGAAACGGACCAGCTGGAAGTTATGTGGAAGGTACCACACACACACACACACACACACACACACACACACACATCATAGAAAGTTCAAGAGCCCCTGAACAAAGCTAGATTAAGGAATTTGTATGTGC
Source organism: Acipenser oxyrinchus oxyrinchus (assembly GCA_030684275.1). Taxonomy (NCBI): domain Eukaryota; kingdom Metazoa; phylum Chordata; class Actinopteri; order Acipenseriformes; family Acipenseridae; genus Acipenser; species Acipenser oxyrinchus. The sequence continues at coordinate 837,519 of JAGXEW010000076.1, read as the reverse complement.
CCAACGACACTGGACGGAGTTAGGATGGGGAACTGTGGCACATCTGTCCGTTTAAATGAATAATAAAGATTCAAGCTAATGTTCCATCATCAGATTATGAACTAGATTTACAGTACCACTGCATTTCTAGGTTCAGCAAACAAAATGTATGCCAGTTTGTGTGAAATGCACATTGAATTCAATTGTGTGTGTTCCATTTCTATTCCCTATTAGGGCACGCTTCCTTTTTGAAATGCCATTGATCCCACCCACCCCACATGTGCTAACCAAGGTTTTGATGTGGTTTGATATCACTGTGCCATAAAACTAGAAGTAAACCAGCTTCGCTGCAAAATAAAAAATAATAAAAACAACTTAACCGCATCTGTTCTCAAAGTAAACAGGGTGACAGGAAAAGACATTCTGTTCTGAAGATACTGAACAAATGAAAAGCTCTATACGAATTGCATCTGCATGTACGGTCATCCAATCGTATGCTGTATATTGCCTTACTTGTGTTTTGAACTCTGAACTATAACATGTATACACAACATTGTTATACTTTGAAACATCTTATAATTATTTTTTATTTAGCATTCAAACGTAACCTCTTATGAAAAAGCTCTGAATGCTGGTTTTGAAATCAATTTTTCTACAAAAAGAAGAACGTAAATGTTTCCGAAGCCAGGTTTTAAGACCATTAAAGTAAGTGGGCTGGATAGCAGTAGAGGAAATGGAACTTAAAATGGAATTCACGCTAATTCAGCCTGTCAATTGGCTTTCATGAAAGCTCTTATCATTCCGTTACAAATGCAACGATTGCACAGGCAGGTTAAGAACAGCATGATCTCATAAATCAGAACGTTTTCTAAAAACAATGTATCCCTTTTGTAACCTGTTTGTCAGCAACTCATTTCTGCAGTAATGTGTACCCAGCACGCGACAATGCTACACAAACCCTTGCAGTCCATTGTGTCCTAGCCTCATGCTTGCCTATCCTTTTGTTCTTGATCATTTTTTTTTTTTTTTTTAATTAAAATGTAGAAAATGCTCCTGAATTTCCTCAGCGCTGGCTGTTTATCAGTGTCATCCGGCACATATCAATGACTCTCCTCTTCCCCCCTGCAGCAAAGCATTTCATATGAATTCCAGCCACACTCTCACCAATGCTGCAAGCTCGTGCAGGGCATATATGAGCAGCGGGGAGAGAAGAGCTTCACCCTTTACTCTGCAATGTAGCCGTTATTTATCAGATTGAAGAATTACCACCTCGATTTGCCTCAAGGCGTACAGATAAGCTGGCGACGCTACCCGTGTGAAAGGGGTTTGTATTACATTTTCTAAACATTGATTTAAACCCAAGTTGGGAGTTTATTACCATTCATAATAATAATAATAATAATAATAATAATAATAATAATAATAATAATAATACTACTATTTATTTAAGTATCCAGTCAGAGTATCGCTGGCTCTTCCCACACAGAGACTGTCACGTGTGGTGACCCTTATCAAGGCTCTGTAATGCACACAAAGCTGCACACATTCCATTATACACCACAAGTCCCTTTTATTGGGAATCAGCAAGCAGAACCAGCACACATCAGCCTGAAACCTACAGTGTGTTAGATGTGTGGCCTGAGCCAAACGTCCTGAACAAGAAATGAACGTACCAGGACTTGGTCTGCTATTGGAATGAAGTATACAGTACGGAGTCCTTCAGCTCTGGATGGAAGCCCCATGCAATGCTAAAAAGGTATCCCCCTTCCCTCCCTCCTCCTCCTCCTCCTCCTTCCCTCCCTCCTTCCCTCTTCCCCTTCCCTCCCCTCCAAGGCCTGCTATTTTCAGAATACTCTAGGTGGAATGCTTGAGTTATTTAATGTGGTAATGTAGATTTGTCCATTTCAGCTACATCCCACGCCCCCACCCCACCCCACCCCCACCCACCACCAATTCATATTGGTTTCCCCTTGGATATGAAATGTTACCAGCATTATGAGTGGTGGCACTATAAAAAGATCCAGACAAGCTTTTCCTTTCCTATAAATTATTCATGGCTATCACCTTCAGTCAAACAGCAGAAACTTCAAGGATGTCTAACTTTAGAGTATAAAACAAGAAAGAAAGCATTCTTAAGTATCTTGTATAATCTCACCTCACTATACAGTACACAGACACCTACTGAACCTTGAATCTAAAAATCTAAAGGATTACTGTATAAAAGAAATACTGGTTTCAGTTTGTAACATTCTATTTATTAACAACAACAACAACAACATGCGCTTAGGATATGAAAGCAATGAAAAGTCCATTAATCTTTTACATATCAGTTTAATTAACTAAACAATGGAAGATTGTATTTCAGTAATCAAATCTTGTTTAAACCACTGGGGATAGAAATGAGATGAGAGTTGAGGATTTAAACTACGCTGAAGCCAAAACATGATTCTTTTGTCCAAGTTAGCCTCAAGAATAAAATAATTGGTTCATAAAAGGGATGGTGGATTTGAATAAGCAGTTATACAATGTTACCATAATACTGCCATTTCTGAAAAACAGAAGAAGTCATTCTTATGTTTGCCTGGCGAAAAAAAAAATGAAGAAGAGTAAAACACAGGTTAGCAGGTTTGCACGATGACGAGACAACCACACTTTTACCAAAAGTAGACAGCATCTTATTTTATGGGATACTCCAATGAGAGGAATAGACATTCCTTAGGCAGAACATCTCTAAAACAAATGTGTAATTTGATTAGTCTAGAATCCACAATCTGCAACCCTGGTTTGCTTTTTAAAATTAATTATTATTTTTTTTTAAAATCTGAATGGATTCCAACTGTTTTGTACTTCTACAATTCAATTTTTATAAGCTTAGAAAAAACGGAGGTAGACCAGAGAGAGAGAGAGAGAGAGAGAGAGAGAGAGAGAGAGAGAGAGAGAGAGAGAGATGTGACCCACATATTAAAAGGACAAGTACTGCACTATGTAACTCAAGAGGATTCAGACTAAAATAAGGTTTGCTGACAGGTCTAGCAGTCGCAGGGGTACTCAGCTGTTGCTGATGATTTTGTGTCCTGCGTTGCACAGTTTATCTGCACAGTCATGCCCTCGATGTTTCCCTCCAAAATGACACGGTGTAAAAAATCATTTGTACCAGCGAGTCAGCTGTGATGACGGACGCTGTCAGGTAAGCAGAATAGAGAAGTGGATGACTTTCTCCACACACTTCTCTCCAAATCTGCGCTGCTGTTATTTTATTATTGCTATTATTATCAGCATCATCGTCTTCATCGTATAGTACTAGAATAAAATATAGTTTGGCCGACAAGAAAAGCGGTCAGGCCCAATCGCTATATAATAATCGTTTTCTTTCCTGTTTTTTTTTTTTCAATGCTGCGAAACGAATTTTATTTTTCCGCTTACAAATGAGGCCGACTTGAGTAACAACAGAAAGGGGTCTATTGTAAAATATTTAATGGGGGTCTATTGTAATAACCTTTAATGCAACTAATGATATTACTGATTAGATCATTAAATCTCTAAGGTTTGCTATTACAAACTCCACTAGCTTGACCTTGGCAATTCGATATTGGACTGTAACCTTTAAATACACAATCTTTCAAAACGAGAACCTTTGTTCAGGTTATATCATGACAATTATCATACCGATTGAGGAATTGCTTATACTGTGCATGCTTTATTATCACAACAGCTGTATAACTTACTACTGTGCTTCATGCATTGTGGCATTTATATTGTTTTCCCTTCCACACTGAGAAAGGGGAGGACAATAGCATTATATTTTTCAAAAAAAAAAAGAATCAAAAGGACACAAAGCCAGCTGGAAATGTCATTGCATTACAGGGCATTCTATATATATATATATATATTATTTCTATCTTGTTTCCCCATTCATTCTGTAAAAAAATAAAACATAACAAAATGAATAGCTGAAAGGTTTTTTTTTGTTGTTTTTTTTAAATCACACTCTGCCATTGTGAGTATCTGTTCCTAGCCAGAATCAATTAGATATGCAATGGGATTCCATAAGCCAGCCTCAGGAACACACCTGGGGTCCGTGAAGACTATCGCTGGGGCTGATTCAATTTGGACCTGCGCCCCCAAATAGTGTCACGTCTCGCAGCAGATGCCATACCACAAAAGATTAATTAACAGCATACGGACAAGCGTGCGCGTCTCACACATTGAAACTTCAATATGTCTTCATTTGTCTTGGGATGCCTTGGGGCGCACTCGATTAGGTTTCTGTGGGTATTCATCTTTTGCTCCCCCGCCCCAATTTAAAAAGGTTAATTTCCTAATTTACTTCCCAAATAGCATATTCACATAACAGAAAAGAAGGATAAACACTGTGGCAATAGTGTTAACTCCCCATTAAAGGCTTCATCCCACTACATCATCCATAACTTCACATAGCCTTTGAAGTACAAATCCTTCGTACCATACTAATCTGACACGATGGCGATAACCTGTATTCTCTTTTAAAATGGTCCCTTACCATTAATATAAAACTAACACTTCACACATTAAATGTCCAAGCATTTGCACATTCAACCTAGTCCTACATACAGTACCAGCATTTTCACTCAAGGTCTTGTCTAGAAACTTTAGTATACTCCACGTGAAAAGCAGGTATGGCTGAAAAAAAAAAAATAATCCTTATTTGGAACCAACAGCCTTCACATCTATAAAACAGAGTAATGTTTTTATGGCCCTTATTTTAACACGTACCTGTGTACATTTCTGTTAAAGCACTTATCTGCAACAGTGTCACGCGCGGTCATTTAATGTTTAAAGTAGGTCATTTAGTCTGAAGTAAACTTTTTTAAAATGTGACGGGAATTCAAAAGAAAATATGTTTCTACATTTGCATTGCATACTGCATCAGCTAATAGAGTTTAATTGAATTCTGGGGATCAAACTTAATTCAAGGCACATGACACTAAAAGAGCCTGAAGCTATAACAGGAAAATAGCTTATCTGCTCGTTATCTATCTTTAAAAACCTGTAAAATAATTGACTGAATACATTTAACAGATGTTTACGAATACATGCACACATTGTTGTTCCCAAAGAAGGACAATTTCGCTTTCTGACCTACAGAAAACCATTTAAAAAGGGCCTCTCTCTGGTCTAAGCAGCTCAGACGAACAGGTAAGTAGCGGTGCCTTTTTTCTTCAGAAGATGAATTGGTAAGCTGTCTGCTAGAGACAGGCCAAGTAGTTGTGTTTCTGTAATGGGACACTGGAAGTGTCTTTGATTAATGGAACAGCGATACTGAGCTGTTAGGGAACCTTATGGCAGGGAGAGCGATTGAGGCACGGATACTTGCAGACAGATCTGAGAGCCAGAAGGGGTACAAATTTGAGGGTTTTTTAGCTTGCCAGGGAGTAACCCTACAATAGTAGGTCACAAATGTTCATTTTGGACATTTTATAAAACTACAGTGAGGTCACCTGTGCTTAAAAAAAAAAAAAAATTGTAATTTGAGAATGCGTTTAGCCCCTCAGTAAAATAACACAGCATTATTTAAGTGGCTGCATAAAATAAATACAGCTGCATTATAAACATATGAAACCACCACCCATGCTGGTTGCATTATATAGAAAGTATGTTACACAAATAAAAAATATGTATGCAAATTTAGTCCGACAACAGTAACTTCATCAGTGACCACATAGATTTGTACAATTTGTTATCATTGTGTATGGCGTTACTAATGGTAACAACTGCTGTGTTCCATGTGCCAAGGCACTTCCACACTGTGAGAAATGCCAAACGGTACGAGAATACAAAACAACAGGTCCTCCACCTTAACGATGGCATTAAAAACAAGGCAGTAAGACTGCCCTATTATTCTGCATTTGCATTCCACCTTCATTACCATTGTGTCCTTGGAACTCCAGCATTTTATGGAAGCCTTAAATGCAGATAAAAATCCAATCTGCGTAATGAAGGTTTTAGTGCAGAATACAAAACGGAGAAAAATGTCCAAGAAACGAAAGGATTTACAAGGGCTGAAAGACTCAGATGTGTTAATCCAATGAACTCCAGGACCAACAATTCAATCTTAACTACAGTGAGAGAAAAATACCAACTAAAATATTAATGCAGAGCTGGATAGAAACAGACTTTGTATGTAGGAGCCAAATACTGTATTGACCATTGATCAATTTGTATAAAAAAAGAGCTTTCAGTTTGACGGTTTTTTTTTTTATGGAATTGTGGTGCAAACCGATTTAAAATTTAAACCGTGAAGGAAGTTTTATTTTTATTTTTTTATTTCTATATCCATTTTGGACTGTCTCTTATTTAAAAGGTTTTGCTTGGCTGCCATCCATAACCTCAAAAACATTCTGTACAGAACGAAACAAGTCTATTCATTCAAAAACATTCTGGAAAAGTTTGTTTACCAACTGCTAAAAAAAAAAAGTTCCAACAATGCTAAGGTTAGCGAGTGTAAGAACACTGTGTTAAACTGTTAGGCAGCCAAGTCCTGGGTTTGCTGTTTGGAAGAGGTCGGAGATACAGCAGAGATTAAAACCTGTCAGCACAACCCCGTTCAAATAGGAGTTATAAAACTGTCCTTGTTGGTATTTTTAGCAAGTATTGTATAGGCCAATTCACAAATGGTCTATACAATACACTGTGTGGGATGTCAGGGAGTTTCTAACTGCCAGTAAAACAGTTGTTTAAAAGATCTCATAAAAAAAAAGATTTTAAATGATCTTGATATTTGATAGACCATTAGTGACGTAGAAATGTGCCAATGTTTTTCTAAAAGGACTCTGAAAATGAAACAAAGCAATTTGGTGTTATTTATTACAGAGAAATGTGGATGACCAAACTAATTACATTTCTGCATGTCCTGCACAAACATGTGTGTGAGGATATATATATATATATATATATATATATATATATATATATATATATATATATATATATATATATATATATATATATATATATATATATATATATATATATATATATATATATATATGTATTTGTTTATTTGCATTGCTGCATCTCGATTTGATTATTCCGAGGCACAGAAGAGAGGATGTTTACGTTAGGCTCATTTCCAGGCTGTAACCCCTCCTAAGGGAATGCGTTCCTGACCCACAGTGATGGCAAAAGGTATGTGAACCATCTGGACAAAGCTGCTGACCACAAAGCCCCTTATACACGGAGCGGACTGCGAGTGCCGCTTCCACACACAACGCTTTCATTCAGTACCTCATACTTTGACAGCCATCTACTTTTAGGGGTCATTGATAATTTTCAACTCCCTCCTTTGTCAATGTGAATGATTATACCTTGCATCTCCTCTGCCCTGAAGCTCACTTCAGGAGAGGTAAGTGATCCCTTGCCCTGTAGAATAACACACCATGTAGGAATGAAAATCTCCTATGAAGAAGCTGTTAATAATATTGCAATAACCTTTTGCCTGAAAAAACAATATAAGGATTCAAGTATGAGCAACAAGTAACTTTCCTCCAAAGGTTCATTTATTTATTTATTTATTTATTTTTTTAGAAAACATGTATGTTTTCTCATCTATATGGCACTATCTGTTTAAACAATTAAAGTCACGGAAATCATTTTAAGGTATTTTCAAGGACTGTTTAAGAAAGTTTAAAATCATTCTCAGAGTAAACCTTGGAAATGCACTCCAAACCCTGAGAAAAGGTTTCATGAACTGCAAACATGATTTATGATCCCTTAAACAAAATTAAAACACTTAAAAACATTCCTTAAAATGTTATGAACAGGGTTCATAGTTTATACAATCTTTTAAATACAGTTTTAAAGGCACGTTTAACCCCTAAGAAAAGCAGCATACTAAAGACCTTATTCACAGAATTAAAATAGGCCTTCTATATTTGTTACAGAAATTTATTCGGATTAATAAAATAAGGTTTGTCGTTTGCCTCCCTTTTCAGACTGTTTAAAGAGCGATTGGAGCTTTTTCTTGTTGACGCAATAAATTTACTACACAAAAAAAAAAAAGCTGAAAATTATTGGGGTTGTAAAACCAAACTTGTATAATAAAATAAAGTATAAATAAATCTGTTCACTGCTTCCTTTACAAATACCCACTGCATACTGACAAAACTGCACCATTTGAATTGCCTATTAAAATCAGGTTATTTATCACACTTGATGGCAAACTGGTAAGAATCATATTGATTTGGCATAGTTTACAGCATTTGAAAATTTGAATAGCAGTTCACAAATGGAGGGTGATCCCTTCACATTGAACACGCAAGAGCCCGTTTCCAACCCACTGCTCTGCGTTTCTCTGCAACAGGAGGTGCAGCAGCGTGTACTCGGACATGCAAGTCCTGAAGCGTCCGCAGGGGACAGGAGGACTGAAGAAGTTTCACTGATAAATCAACACTGACACTCAATTTGAAAAGCAGGGGATTCTAACTCATTAAAATCCATGCACATTTCAAAGATACAATTCTCAACTGCAGGTTGTCCCCATTTCCACCCCCACGAAGTCAACAGTATTTCAGATCTCCTCGTTCAGAAGTCACACAGCAGACCACACCGCCCGTATCCCAGTAACATCGCTATACTACCTGTGTGTGTGTGGTGGAGGTGAGGTCACTATTGCTGAACGGTAATTTATTAATGCTTAGATTATAGCTTATTAATATGGTCATGTTTAATATATTAATAAGGCATTATTGAACAAGTTATAAATTTAAAGTAAGGAAAGGAAAGGTAAGTTACCTGACTATTTAAATTTCTTCTGACAGCCTACAATTAGATGACATATTGTGTGGAGGGGACAGCACTAGTTCTAAACCTCATTAAAAAGCACCAGGTTTGTAGCTAGCTGGATGAATGAATGCAAGGGGGGAAACAGCGGGTGAACATTGAAGTCTTGCTGTCCTGTAGGCTTGTGGAAAGCCTTTGACTACTCACAGCAGTTCTATTTTAATTCCCTGTTCTGATATAAAATAATTATTTTACACTGCAGGAGTGCTGCAGAAAACAAACTTAATTAAAAAGGAAGAGACAGAATTGGTTTTACCAAAGCATCTATTTACATGTGTGCTTCTGCGGAAACAACAACAACACTAATAATCTCGTCATTCATAACACCGATATAAAAACTATAATAAAATCTGACCCTACACAGCAGACAAATAGAAATGTCCAGAAGGTTTGTCTGTTTTCCTTCAGAAGCTGCTCTTGCACCTTGCGTGGGACTGGTGCTCCTTTTGAGTGACTCGAAGTGAAATGTCACTAATTTGGTCAAGTTCGCTTCCAAAAGTCAAATTAGTGGGCAGATGGCCCACATATGTTTCCATGACTGTAGGAACAGCCTCTGGGTGCTTTGCACGCACTGACATTTGAACCAAGTATGATGGAGAACAATAGGAAAACTTCTTGGTTTCTCAAACTTAACAGGTATTTAAACTGAACGACAGACGTACCGATATGAAACCATAGGTAACAGTTCACACGACGTGCCTCTCATTACTGTGCGTCTACTTAGTAGTTACTTAGTAAATGCATGAAACACACAGTAATTAGGAGACACTTAATGTAAAGTGTTACCAAACCATATACAGTATAGGCAGTTCAGATTGGGAAGAACTTGTCATGGGGTAAGTACTGTAGCACCCACTTTACAAAAATCAATCAAATCAATACGTCAATCTGTCTGGAGTTCCCATCTTCAGGATTTCTTAATTCATCTGAAGAGTTCAGTCATGGTTTAACCTCAGATTCATCTCTCATCTGTTTGGGCTGATGGGCAGGTTTTGACATGGCAGAATAAAAAAAGAATTTCCAGAGAAGAGGAGGTCAAAGGTTCCACCTAGCACTCAAATTCACTGATAAGCACAGAACACATCCTGTGCGTGAGGGTTGACACACAAGCCCTTAGGCAAACAGCAACAAGTACTGGAAAGGGTTAGCCGACTGGAATCCTGAACTGCTGAATACCTGGGATGTACGAGTGAGAAGGGTAAAGGATGGGGTACTGAATACGATTTCACCATTGCTTAATTTTTTTTTCCTATTCAGTATTAAGTGCAGTTAAAAAAAAAAAAAAAATAGGTGTGTTGACAAGTTTTTTCACCCAATAAATCACCTCAGAAAAAGTCAATTATTTCGCAACAGGAGGTCAATGGGTCATTTCGTCAGTCATCAGTACACAAAAGGTGCTTACTGTTTGTTTGAATATTGACCCTTTGAATTCTTTACTTAAATGTGCCAAGTACCATCTTTATAATCACCCCTGGTGCAGTTTTATCATTGCCTCGATGGTTTGAGTATTGACTTCAAGATATTAAAGATTGTGGCTTGCTGCCTTGTGAAATGACTTCTATTTTCTAAGCATGCTCATTGAAATCTCCATTACTGTAAATTTCAAACTTATTTTTCTTTTCGGGGCGGGGTTGACAGTTTGAAATTCACAAAGATGTTGACATAGCAGTGCTTGTTGTTGTGATCCAGTCCATGCAAACTTTAGGAGGACTAGGTCTGGATGTACGAAGTGTTTGCAAGTGTCAGCAGAGGTGAAACCGATCCAAGCTGTGTTAATCTGGATCAATTTTTAACTAAAAAGTAGAAACATTACTGCTTTCCGATTATGCAACCTATTATTTAAACTCCCCTATTATGAAAGCAAGATGCACTGTACACATAAGCAGCAGCAATCTTCAACACTGTCACAATCACTGTTCCCATTTGGATCTTCCTGTGTTTCAATACCCTTCTCTGTTTTAACTTGATGTAACATGTCTACAGTCATACCCTCACACATTGTACTGTCCCTCTCCTATGACAAAGGATGTGGTTAGTCACACACGCAGAGTACTAAAAGGGTTTTTTTTTTGTTAAAGTTGTATTTTCCTGTATTCACAGTCTAATCCTGGGTAAAACTTCTGGTATATTTAGATTTATTGAAAGTAGCAAGGCAAACCACCGCCACATTTATTCTGTGAATATCGCAAATGTGTGGACTGGCTGTCTGGCCAATACAGCATGTGTGTGATTCATTACTTTAACTCTTTCAGCAGTGCAGATCTGTATATAAATTAGGTTTGTTTAACACATGTTAATGTATGGAGAGCCACAGTGTGACCACATCTAGTTAATGTACCTGTATTTAGAAAGTGTATCCAAAACACACGAATGAATAACGGTACATAAAACACAAAATACAATATTCTGCATTTCTGATAAAAAAAAGCTTCTTTTTGTTAACTAATTTCCGCAAGAGAGTTTAATTTCCTAACAGTATTTATGTATTGAGTGTATGCGTGTAGCGGGGTATGCATGGAATCCTTCAACACTTCAAATCTTCTTGTGTGCTGTGGGTTCCCGTATCAATGTAATAATGCACTGGCGGAATGAATAATGGAATGCTTACAGTAATTCCAATTCTATATTCCGTTCAGGTTCTTAGGGTGTCACAATTACACATGCAGCTGCAATTAGACAGCTGTCTTTAGAGCCATGGAAATGGGATTGTTTCAGAGTGCTGGCAACGGTTCTGTTGGCATTGTCTGCAGCGACTAACAAAAGCATTCGGTGTTTGAAGGCATAAATCACAACCAGGGTTTATAAGAAAAATACTCGCCTTCTATTTGAACTATTTATTTTTGCAGGGGATGAGTGGTCCCTTAGTAAATGCATCAACTACATGAGCTGTGTGAAGGAACACCCCCAAATATTACTTTTCTTTGTTGTTTTGAACTGATTTAATTGCATTCAGATTTTATTTTTTTGCTCCAACATTGTAAAAGCTGTATTGCACAAGAGCAGCACATGGGAAGTTATAATGACAGCGTCTTGCCAACAACTGCAACGAGAAAAGCAAACGCGGACTAAAAGCCAGAAAAACAGCATGTACAGTGTGCACCACCCAATACAAACAACAACAACAAAATTACTGATTTAAGGTGGCACTCATTGGTTAAAAGATATTAAACCAACAGTAGCCTTCAATATTTCCATACTGGTGGATATCAATATTCATTTTGTCTCTGAAAAAGGTTACTGACAAGAGAATTCCTCACAATGGGGAGGAAGGCCTTCTCAAATAAGAGTGTTCCAAACCCCTCCTTTTCAATCGAGGCAGCATTCATCAACATCAAGCGGCCGCGTGATTAACATATTGATTTCCTGAGTCTATCACACAGCAGCTATCACGCAGCAACCAGGCTACTGAAATATGCCATTTACTCCAAGGGTGGGATCCGGACTGGTGTGTCACACATTTACAGTGTTATTAAAAGATAGCAGATATAGGGTTCTGAAAAGCTGAAATCCAGGCACTGACCGCAACAGAACGGTGATAAACCATCCTGCAGTTACGTGGCATCAAATACGGGTTAATTTCTCTGCAGCACGATGCAACGGCGCATTGAAAAGGTTTGTTTTAATGTGTTTAAATGTTGAAGTGAAGTGTTTGTTGGTAAGCTGGCTTCATCACTCAAGTTGTCACCCTCCACAACCCCCAAACTCAATGACAGACGCTAATAGACAGTTAGCCACACAAAGACATGTGGTTTAGTTTTTAGGGTAGCTTAGATCTTCTGATAGTAGCAATCCTCCAGTACAGTCCCAGTGCACCCTGGGAGAAAAATACCACTCCTAAAGTTTTACAAGCTTTTCAGTTCTGTTGTGTTCCAAGGAAATGCAACAGCGTGTGACCGTGACTGCAAATTGATTTAAAGCAGCTTGTGCAAGGACAGAGTGACACAGTGTCAAGAATCGCAGTACTTTAAAAGTGTTGACCAGAAAAGGCCATCACCGTCTCTCAAATCCCACTAAATCTAAGCAAATGCCAAGACCTCAACGGAAATAATACTACGGACTCAAGTTATGAAATGTCAGCATGGTTTTTGCCTTAACCGCTCCAGTGCTTTCTGTAGGCATCCTATTGTTTCCAATGAAAATAAGTCATCTGGTTAAACCCATATTTCTGTCTTTAATAAAAGGGGTTGCTTTTTACGTGTGAACTCGACACCTTCATGTCCTCGCATTTCCATTCATCTGTGGTCAGTAACATACATCATGCATTTAAATTACTTCCAGCTTTAGCACTCCTGTCCAATTCCATGTATGGATTCTTTGGTCAACTAATAATTACTGCAACGCACAAAAACAATGAAGACTTACAACTACTGGAAACAAACAAAAACGCACACATACACACAAGTAAAATGACAACCCCTTATACTGGCAGTGTAGCATTCAGCATATGCATAACATGGTACACACCTAGTGAAGACCAGACTAACACTGACAATGGGAAGACGTGCATCTGATTCTTGCATTGTTGTTTTCTTATTTTAGCAATTGCATTCATGGAACTTGCATTGATCAAACACAGACACTTTTGCAAGCAATTTGATATCTTGGGAAAACAGCTGTATCTGAAGAAGGTGCAACTTATGACGAACACAGTATTTTAAAAGCACCCATTTGAAGCAGTCATCTTTTAATCAGCTACATTTGAACTAGGAGACAGGCTGTACTTCTAGAAGCATGCAACATGTTGGATTAGGTCTCCCCCACAACCTTTCAGTTACTGGTCTGCCCTGATGTTACTGCAATAAAAGCATGGCTTTCAACAATATATCAGGAGTAGCGCTGGCGTTATGGATATGATACACAGCTGCTGTTTATCTGAGAAAGTACAGTTATACACAAGTTTGGTTAACAGCGGGAATCTCATTAATAAAAGAACATAACATGCCTGGTGTCTAGTTTCTGATTCCCAAGATGTTTAAATTGAAGGGGGAGTAAATTATCTGAGCTTGACCAATGGGAAGTTTTAAGGGCATATTTGATGCTATGGGAATGGTTAAAGACCTTCTGAACATGAAGAAATATCACCCAAGAGCTTCCTTCCCTAATTTGACACCAACATTTGAAGCTCTTACATGAAGAAAAATTATACTACCGGAAACCCAGAGTGCGTTACAGGAGAAGCTACCCAATTTCACAGAAGAGATACTGCACGACTCATTTCACGTAGGTTTTGGAAACTTTTGACAACCTCAGTGATTGTCCTTTTTGAACAACCCTAGTTTGCATGCTTATGAATGAATGCAGGAGTCATAAAGTAATCAGATCTAGGGCTTTGGTAAAGAAGTACATTAGCAGACCAGTACAGTTGAGAAAGAAAACATCACTTGCTAAGGAAGGCCTCTGCTCTGTTAGTAGGTTATAGTTTTTGGCCTGAGAGAACACAGACATACATTTCTGCTCTTCCTTTAATCGGCTCTCCTTGGATGTACAATAGATTATAGACTTTCTTGGCAGCAGCTTTTTTCAGAGAGACAATGGATTGGTTAGGCAGTCCTTCACAAATAGGAGCGTTCCAAACCCCTCCTTTTCAAATCGAGGCATTATTCATAGATAGATGTACCAATATTAAATCATTTACAGCATGGGCGCTTCAGGTTGGGTATGCATCAGAACTTGTCATGGAGCAAGTACTGTATCATCCACTTTGCACAATCAATCAATCACTCTGGATTTACCATCGTCAGGATTTCTTAATTAATCTGAAGAGTGATTAACCTCAGATTTAGATGTCTAGAAGTGGCAACTTAGTACAGCCAAACTGGAGATGTTGGTTAATGCCAGTTTTTCATCTCTATAAGCATTCAGACCTCTGACTCTGTTCAAGAGGAGACTGGACCATGTTCAAAAAGTGCTTTTACTAATCAGGAACCAAGAAACTTAAACCAAGATGGTCTGTTTATTCATTCAGTGTGTTTTGAAGGCCAAACTGTCTTCCCTCAAGGAAGGTCCTACCTGATATTCCAGATTAAACTCAAGAAGTATTATTATTATTATTATTATTAATATTATTATTATTATTACTATAAATCAAATCAATCCTGTACCCCATCAGCTAAATACATCTTTGGGAATGTACAAGATAAATACTGGTAATTGCAATCTTATCTCCTTTAAATCCAATTCTATGTAACAGACCTGAATTACAGCCTGAAGGAGGGAGGGGTCAAGCTGGCTCAGGGCAGAGAGAGAGAGAGAGAGAGAGAGAGAGAGAGAGAGAGAGAGAGAGAGAGAGAGAGAGAGAGAGAGAGACTATTTAAATTTTCATGGAAGAGATCAGGACACACATCCACCAACCAGGGGTAGCTATACGTACACCCTAAACAAAAACTTGTTTTTCTATCACCTTTTTTTTTGTGTGTGTGTGATGGTGTCAGACACTTCCTAGAGCATTTTTTTTCTCATGAGAAGGCAGTGTAAGCGTGCTGGTTATTTTTAGCCAAACCGAACAGATTCAAGCCCTCCAGTTACTGTACATTCGTCAAATGTTTGGAGAAGTGATACATCTAATATTGACCTTCTCTCCAGATACGTTTCCTTCACAGACACTGCATTTTTAAATTCACCCCTTTGGGTTGAGTGAAACAAAGGACTGATCCTCTTTGATAAATTGTGCTTTAATGGAAATGTGTTACCTGTAGATCCAAACGAATGTGTACACTATGTACTTGTCGATCTCTTCATCTGCCCCTCCTACTATGCACTGTATTCACCTGAGCTATGCACTACGTTACTGGATCCTCAGCTGATGCACTGTCCTTGCATAACTGGTTTCATCCTATTTAATATTGTATTTAGTAGTAGTATTTGCCCCAACTGTAAACTATACTGTATTTAAATATTAATCTTGTATTGTAACCCTGTACTTCCCTGTAACACCTGTAAGTCGCCTTGGATAAAAGGCACCTGCCAAATAAATAATACATAATATAGCCCATATCCCCAATAAAACTGAAGAAAAATGTGCCGTACTGCAGCTCAGCTATCACCCCCAGTTGTTTTCACTAGGTGGAAATTGTGCGTTGTTTGAAGTAAAATATAAATATTCTTACCTCAGTCAAACAGGCATATGCACTAGAATTCTAGAATGCACTGTATTCTAGAATGCACTGTATTCTGTTGATATTATTGTATGTGTCTCAAAGATATTAATACATACGCATCAAAGGGACCTTCCTGTTCTTCGCAGCAGTGTCTAAGCTGAGGCCAGTTATAACACGAGAGGTAATTTAACTACCAGCCTCTGCTGGAATTCATGTAGAAATAACAACAACAAAAAATCCACAGGTCAAGCAAGTGAAACAAGACAAGGTTTTGGTCAGTGCAATGTTAGTCAAACAGCATTGCGCCAATAAAATAATAAAAGTCTGGCCCCCAGCACTTTACGTCAGGATGTTTAAGGGTGTCCAGCGAGAATCAAAGGGGCTGTAACAATGCAAATACTGTGTTACTAGCGGCTGCTGGGGGCTGTAACCTAAAGCACACCTCTCGATTACCGTGCACAATGGCTACACTCTCACTCCCTTGACTGCCAGTCTGCAGGGGGCTGCGGTCTGAATACACTATCGAGGCTGAGAACTAATAAAAGGCTTATTATAGAAAAAGCATGTACCAAAAAAGCAGGGCCAACTGAAACAGGCACAGCTTCAGAGCAGTGTGACTTGACCCAGTTCAGAACGCCTTCAAAAATACGAAAAAAAAGAAGAGGAGAAGCAGACGCACACTAAGCACAGTACATTGTGGAACTTTAAAGAAGCTAAGCATGCTTTTAATTTTAGGGTTGCAGAAAAAGTGCAAGACTTTTTAATATACATTATATAAGAAAAGTGAAATGCGGGATTCATAAAACTTTTAGCTAGAAGGCTAAAACTTTTTCACAAAAACAGTGTAGGCTTTCAGAATAATACTCAATTGTTTTATGAGAATTCAGTGTAGAAACACACATTCAAGTAATTTATATATTATATATATTATACACACACCGATTTTGCCGTACATTCTTAAGCTGAAACATCTAAGGTTTACAATTAGTTACAGTGCCTCTATCAATGTCTCCTAGTAGAAGGCACAGAAGGAGGTAAGCACAATCAACGGCTCCTCTTCTTCATAAGGGGAACGCGAACACATACAACAAAAGGAGGAGGTCAAAACCTTTAAGCCTGCGGAAGAATTGGACCATGTGAATGCAGACCCGATCATTCTTTTAAAGATTCAATGGTTTCCTGCAGCCTCAGTGTTCCTGCCCTTTGGCCGTAGAAGCAGCCCATTTCTCTCTATTATCATTCCCTTCCATGAACATGTCAGTATATCGAATTGCGTGAAATCTCAAACAGTAACAAATACCAAACAGCCCCTTGAAGACCCTTGACTGTAAAGCGTTTGAACAATTTCAGAGAGGGGGACAAAACGCATAGGGCTTGTGTACCACTGTCATCCAACCAAGACATGTAAAAAGGCTTCATATCCAACAGTCAATAGCGTTGTAACCTTGGGTAGCCCATTAACACATGCCTAAGTTAAATGTTTGCACAGTACCTTCAGAGAATTTTCATAGAAAACATGCTTCAATAAAATCCCTCGCCTCTGTTGTCAACATTAAGGACGACAGGCATTCCCTGAAAATCCGGGACAGGTAAGAAAACCTACTAAATCTGCAGAACTAATTAAAAAAAAAAAAGTTTTTATTTCTTATCTGTTAACCTTTATACTTTATTTATGTAACTAGATTTCATTTCCAGTACAAAACACATCTTGTTGCAAATGAAAAATTCAGGCTGGATTTTCAGAAATAAAAATACAGCAGGGTGGGTAAGCATTGCATCACATGCGATACAGAAATGGACATTAGTGTTAAATCTATTCACCCAAGTTCAATTATACAATTTGATTAAAATGAAAAAGTAGGGTTCGATTGTCTTCAATTAAGCATTTAAGATCCACCTGTAAGTGGGCTAAGCAAATATAAAAAGAGATTATTAAATCTCTTGTCATGTTCTGTTCTTTTTTTATGAGCGATCTGCTGCCCGGATTATTAATACTAGACAGGACGTATCTGGTATGCCTGTGGATGTAAAAATATATATTACATCCTGGATTGTTTTTCACCCTTGCTGTGTTTACCTTGCGCTACACGCAGGGCATGAACAAACCGCACACTGTATGCTATTCATGTCTCTGCTCTTCTCCAAAACGCTGAGCATTTTCCACTTACTGTATATCTCCACCCAAGTGTTCATGACTAACTCACTTGGATGATGCAAGCAATCGCTTTGCATCCCTGCGCTTGTGGGTTTATTTTTAACCATTTTCCCCAGAAGACAACAGAACAAAGGTGACAGCTTCTGAATGAAACGGCTATTAATCCATCACATCTTGTTAAAAAAAAAAAAAAAGCTGTTGTCACAGCATCACACACTGGGTTTATTTCCTCCGAACACATCTCTATTTCTCTAACCTCACTATAATTAGCCCATATTCCACAACAGAACCTGAAAACTGTATTATGTGAAGATATTACGATTGCTGAACTGAAATGACAGAAATTGGTAGCTATTAGTGGTGTGCACTGTGAAGTGATATTATCCACAACTTCGCCCCCGACAACCATCAAACAGCAGATGTACAATATTGATTTATTAGATCTGTAAATATAGAAGCATATAAAAGGGTATTGCTTGCTTTTTCCAGGTCGTGTTTTAAAGCTTCTGTCAGTAACAGAGCGGTATGAAGCAGAATGTCTTTCAGCGCAAGGAGAATGCAGGGTTTAAATGCCGTCACAAAGGTTCAATCATGCTGGACCACGGCTGCTCGGCTCCCAAAAGCCCTTTTCCAGATGCACTCCGACCCGGAATCCATTGTTTTCCAGCAAAGAGGGCAATCCATTCCTAATGTCCACTGAGGCGTCTGTAATGCATGTAGGGTCTGTTTCTGTGTCATTCCCACCGCACAACTTCAAGGCTACAACTGCAGGAAGATTATGCAGGATTTCCATGGCAGATGGTGCCGTTTTGTACAACAGACCGAGTTTTGTTGTGGATTTCAAACCCACAAGCCGCTTTCTGAAACAAGCATTTGCAAGTCCGGGTAGTAGGAGCCCAACTAAAGTATCAAATAAAAGTCTGAACTGTTGTCGAAGGTGTCAATTTAAAAAAGAGAGAGCTGTACTTATTTAGTTTCAACCACCATTTAGATGGTCACTCTTTAAAACAATACAGATGAAAGTGGATTGAATTAAAATTGCAAATCATATTTAAATCTACATTTCAATTACTGAAACGTATTGGTCAAATGACCATTTACTGCTTCTTAATTTGTTTGTATTTATTTATTTTTCTTTGGATTTCCAAATGCTATCCCCCACACTAGCTCTCCCCTTATTAATGCCTAATAGAAATGTCTAAAACATGTCTACAAAGCCGCTCTGGTCCACTTTGTGCCCCAACCCCAACCCCCAACCCCTTGCACTCTCACACCCGTCAGTGAAGGCCTGACTGAGCAACAACAGTGGCCTTCCCACAAGGCTCCTGGGGCTCCCGTTTCACTCAGGCAATGAAAGGGCCTACTGTAAATAATGGGGGCCTGTTTGACCACGCCATTGTCTGTGGCGAGACCCCTGCATCCACTCTACTGTAACAGAGCCGCCTCACCACAATGGAGCCTCTCATGGCTCTTATAACCTCTGCCTCAATGTGCTGCACCCACTGGGTCAGGATTAAAAAGCACTGTCAGGTTCTCCACTCCTGCTCCAAGGGGGCACAGTTTAAAGAGGCTCCGTCCCCTTTTTCTTCCCCCCTGTTGTTAATATCAGCACAAGCTGTGAAGCGGGACAGAAAGTCTAACAGAAGTATGTTTTTTTTTTTCTCACAGCACTTCAGTCATCATGCAAAGTACTGGAATATATATGGTGTGCGATATACCAATAATGCTTTAAAATAGCCACACATTCATAGAACTTC
Organism: Acipenser oxyrinchus oxyrinchus; assembly: GCA_030684275.1. Lineage (NCBI taxonomy): Eukaryota > Metazoa > Chordata > Actinopteri > Acipenseriformes > Acipenseridae > Acipenser > Acipenser oxyrinchus. Next base: position 817,714 of record JAGXEW010000076.1, on the reverse strand, counting down.
AGAGGAAGATTTTATAAACTGTTTTATAAACCTTTCTACACTAATCCAGGAGGAGAAGTTGAAATCAATTCTTCATCCATTCTTATATTTTACAAACCATCCTTGAGTGAAGAACAGGGTCAAAGGCCAAGTGAAATATTTCCACACAATAAGGTGTTTGCAAGTCTTCAGGAAGCTGATCTTTAAAGATAATAGAACCACCAGTCTAAAACCCAGCTTCCTTACCACTACTCGAGTACCTCAGTGATGACAAGCAGCCCCACCTCTATGTTATTTAATAAGCTGTACGCTACAACTGGCAGTTGAATAACACATCAGGAATTTAATGTGTACAACAAGAGCTTCCTGAAGCCAACTGTTGCCTTTATTCAGTTAAAACAAATAAACACAACTCTACTCAACAGGCTGCAAAGGTCATATGTTTCACTTGACTAAAATAACAACTCTAGGGGCTCCCGAGTGGCGCATCCGGCAAAGGCTCTCCACGTGGAGTGCTGGATGCGCCTTATAGCCTGGACGTCGCCGGTTCGAGTCCAGGCTATTCCACTGCCAACTGTGGACGGGAGCTCCCAGGGGGTGGAGCACAATTGGCCGAGCACCGCCTGTGGGGAGGTGGGCTTAGGTCGGCCAGGGTGTCCTCGGTTCACTGCGCACCAGCGACCCCTGCAGACTGGCCGGGCGCCTGCGGTCTTGCCTGTAAGCTGCCCAGAGCTGCATTGTCCTCCGAAGCTATAGCTCTGAGGTGGTCGCATGGTGGGTCTGCAGTGTGAAAAGAAGCAGTCGGCGAACGGCACCTGCTTCGGAGGACAGTGTGTGTTCGTCTTCGCCCCTCCCGAGTCAGCGCAGGGGTGGTAGCGGTGAGCTGAGCTTAAAAATAATTGGCTATTCTAAATTGGAAGAAAACGATTAAAAACAAACAAACAAACACACAACAAGTACTCCAGGCTGCAACCCTACTGTACAAATGGAGCTGTGATGGTTATTATTGGCATGGTGTTGTGTAGCCCTCCTTTGCTTAAAGCAGCAATTCAAGTCACTGTTCCCCCAGCTTGTATAATGAACCCCCAACACAGAAGAGAGGGGGAGTTAATGTTCTCATCTTCAATATGCTAACCTCAAGCTCTATTTTGTATGCAAGTGCTGTTACTACACTATCTATCATTCATCTCAAGCAACTGTTAATCCCTTCGGGGGGTTTTGTCAACAAATACATAAATCAATTATGGTTTTAAGCTTTCTTCCAAGATTTACCCAACTGATCCCTTAGGATTACAAAGCAGCTTAGAAAAGTTCCTGTCGGCCACAACTGTCCCAACAGCTACCAAAAGGGGAACTAGAGTTATGCGCTGTGTTGCAAAACTCTAGTTCCCCTTTCGGAAGACAACTGTTACTATTCATCTAGGTTCCACAGTGAAAACAAAACATGTAATGTAACATTTTAAAAATCTACCAAATCTGAAGAGAACTGCTTGTTTTGCTGCCAATACCCGACAAAGAACCATGGAGATATGGAAACAAACTTTAAAATGGGTCAATGGCTTAATGCCACACATTCCTCAGTCTTCCATTTTAACAGCCTTAGTGAAAAATACTATTGTTTATCTTTTATGGTAAAAGATGGGGTTTTTTGCTTTTCCCCAGATGCAGCCTATCTGACAGCTGAAACCACTTTTCCGCTTTTAGTTCAAATAGAAAATAATGACGCTTAGCAGCCTGGTATGAACCAAGTGATATCTAATGATAGGGACTGCTAGTGATCACGCAATCCCATATCATCAAATAAACATGTAGTAAGAAAAGCACATGCCTTGTGATTACCTTTAACTGCACACCTGTGGTGGAGATAACCCCACCCATCCCATATCAGTGTCCAGCAACAGGGCTTATCAAACCAACTATTTACAAACCGCACTAACTAAACCAAATACCTGCCCCTTGAGCAAATGAATGGAGGATGAAATACAGCTCGTGTCCTTGGCCCATTGATTACCTGGTTAGTAGCCCACGGCCCTCCGAATACAGTACAGGAATACCTGCAGCGTGCACAACAAGCCATTGTGATTGCTAGTTTATGATCTCCTCTTTCGCACACTTGTGTCGCTCCATTGGGGCCCCTGCCACTCATTCACAAGCTATTCACCCTGCAACAAAAGGGCTAATTAGAGCCCCCCACAGCAGAAGCCAGAAGATGGTTCTGATTTGCTACTCCAGGCGGAAGTCCCATCCCTCCCTCCATGTATTCTGAGGCTGTGCTTCCATTCACACGGCGCCTGCACGCTTGGCTTGCCTCTTTGCTCTGGTTCTTTAAGATGTGAGCACATCGGCAGCATGTTAAAACCAGTGATGGAGAACACCACGTCTTCTGTCATGAAGTCAAGAAATGAGATGCTAATAGCATATTGCCAGAGATTAAAACCCTGGTGCGGGAATGAAATAATAATCATAATATATTTAAAAAAAAGGAGAGATTTATACTTTAAAGTAGAGAAGCAGAAAAAATATATCAAAATTAAATACTGTAGTTTTAGTTATTTTGCTAGTGTCCTTTTGCAAAGAATATCAACGTGGTTGTAAACAAAAAGGATTAAAGTCTATATTTGACTTGGCCTCTCCATGCTGAGTTCTCCCTGTATGATATTCTTAGATTGATTCCCTGTTCCCCATTCTGAGCTGGGGAACTGTTTTAGGGGAAATTTGGCAAGTACGCTTCAATTTATTTTACCCACAAAACACCCAATCAAAGAAAGCTGCAGCATTAGCCCCAGCCCTATAAACTCTTTGCCAACAGCTGGCCGCATTGTCCTTATTCTTCTGCCTGCTACCTGGAAGTGGAACCGCAGCTCTGCTGCTGCTGCTCGTGTTAATTTTTATCTCTAGTTTCCTTCATCCGACCACAAGCGCACAAATGGAATGCAACAGGGGCCCCAGACACTGCATTTCATAACAGATTTCAAGGTAGGTAGCAAGAGACCGTCTCCCTCTGTTGAGGTTTGCAGTTAGGCTTCAGAGCTCAAAGAAACAGAGGAGGAGGGAGGGGGGTCTATCTCGCACTATAAAACAACGTAAAGATATTACACAATTGGCTCTGCCCTTATCTCTCCCACGCAAAGTCAGTTTGTGTGTGTTGCGTAGCTCTTGTAAGCCGCAACCTCCTAATTTTAGATGGCTTTCAAAAAAAAAAAAAAAAAATCGTAACAAGTCTCTGAAGGCAGTTGTTGTGCCGGGTGGTTGGAGGAGATTATATTTCACTTACCTCTACCTAATGCCTAATGTTGGCGAGATCACATGGTGAAGATTCATCCCCGATGGATAAGAAATAAGGATGATATCCAACTGTAATTTAATTAACTCATCATTTTAAATCGAGCTGAACTGCAGCGAATACAACAACCCCCTTTCTTATTATTTGACTGTTATTGTGTATATGTATTATTTGTACAGAGCCACCTTAAATCTCTTTAAATCCGATGCTCATTTATTCCACAACATTGCATAGAAATGTTTTGACAATAATCTGGCAGCTTAGTCAAGGTATCGAGTTCTTTTCAAAATGTGTAACTCCGTGTCAAGTATTTAATCAATAAGTCTGGTCTCTGGCGACGGAAAGGTAGTGTGGATCTATGAGGGATATTGGAGTAAATCTTTATCGTTCGGCAGGGCTTGCGATAGCTTCCTGTAACATAAGAGACATTTGTTGTAACTCAACGTGGGAGGACCAGCCTCAGACAACAGGAACTAGTTGCTAAAATAACCCATGCTTTTTAGCACTGAGATTGGTTGCCGGTTTTGTCTATTCTTTGCTCTGTCATGTACACATCATAGAATCAGCTCCCTGTTGATTTCAATGACATTTATTGTTTTGCGTAACCTGGAATACCTGCTTTAAAATGCTCACATCTACTGGTAACCAGGACGTCTGATCTTTGCTTCATAACTGAAAATGTGCCAGGCCGAAGTGGCTTGTTATTTCCTAGTGAAAAACAAGTTTGTTTTTTTTAGAACTGCGGTTGGTATAACTTTAACAGCACAGCCACACTCACAGGACTCAGGTTTAACTTCAATACACTAATTAGCAGCATCACTTTATCTCTCACCTGTCTTACACTGAAGCTCCATTACAGCGCTGCCTGCAGAAAACCGCCAATTAAAAGGACAGGATCGTTTGTGCTATAAAGTAGCTGGCACCCTTGGGATGTGAACAAGTGGACTTTGTATCAATAGCTTTTAAACACAAAAGGTTTGAGACTGTAAAACTGGTAGCAAAAACAGGTGGCTTTTTCTTATTGTTCTTTTCTCTGAACAGCTTGCAGGCCAGGTTTTCACTACTTTTATTAATATTCACATACTGTACAGTAGCGTAGACACCACAGAAGGCAGCCCAACACTAGTCAGAACAGCAGGTAAATCAATCACCATGAGCAATACGTCCGACGGGCTTTCTAAGCTGATTCAGTTTCAGCGAGTACGGTTGGTAAGGGACCCAGATATCATCAGTGTAGCAAGTGCACTTATCTACCATCAGCAGAGACAGATCAAACATCTTGAAAAGAAAAAAAAAAAAAACAGCAGCTTCTAACTCATGATTTTCAGAGGCCATGTCCTGTTTCACTGCAGCGGATTGCTTTACAAAGCAAAATGAGACTTTATAGACGAGTGAATGACTGAGCGACGGTATCATTTATAGCCGGCTTGGTCTTTCCAAATCTTTACACAGCGCTCTTGCTGTTTGTCAAGTTTAATCACGCACGCTAGACATGGTAAGCACGAGCTTTGATTTATATCCATTATTTCACTGGGAGTTTCATTCTGGTGATGATGCACCTGGCTTGGAAAGGGTCCCCTATAGAAAGCCCCATACAGTAATGACACACACTAAACTTTGAGAATATTTCCCCACACGTGTGTACTGTAGTAGCAGGGGATCTCATTAAAATCACAGCTTCGATTATTCAGCACCAGAGGAAGGCTGCTTGAAGAACTTGCAGGTGCTCCGAGAAACGCTCAGACTTGTTAGGAACAATTGAATATTAGACATCAGCACCTTGTCATCGAATAAGGACTGCAAGTAGCAATAGTCATTATTGAAAAAAAATATATAGATACAAAACATTGTTCCTTGTTTAAGCAAGCATTTTTAAAACTGAATTCTTTTTTATTTTATTTTTTAATTAATAGGACGCACAAGACAACAACTACAAATATATATATTATATATATATCTATATAATATATATATATGTTTAACCTCCTTTTAAAAAACGGTGTCAGTTTTACTAACTGCTTCGCCTCTTCCTCTCTTTGTTGATGGTTGATAACATTGCCCCTCCTCAAATGACTTTGCCATTGCCTGCTTGACACCTGTAAGCATACCTGGCACACACAGATAGGACTGGAGGGTTTCCGAACAGGCTTGCCAGATCTCGCAACACTGAAGAAGCAGGGCAGCCGTTATAGTCTGGGTTTACCTACACAAGTGCCTGCTACCTGTCAGGTGTTCTCTGCCTCCAACTCTCTGCATTGCTCGCTTGAAAGCACCTCTCATCTCAGGGAGTTTTATCTTTTTACCCGACTGGAAAATATGCCACTTAATCAGCAAATCTGCTCTTGGTATATTGAAGAAAAAGACCACAGGGTTATCGGTTAAACTGATATGGAGAGATAACGCGTTACCTCCTGTTCAAACACAGGTATGAATTCTGAGCCGTTACTTCACTCTTCCAGCAACTGTGTTAAGTTCTTACAAACCAAAGTGTGGTGAAAAAAAAAAAAGATTGCTAACATCTTTAAAAATATATGCACTATCTGCTCACTTTTATAAACGCTACCCAGCAGTTCTATTTTAATCAATCCTATTTTAATTTGCTAGATGCCGCTTATTAACAACCTCTCGGTTCCCAGCAAAAAGTTGTCATAAACCAAAAGTTGAAAATAAGCGAAAAACACCAAGAACGTTTCCAAGTGTATTTATATGGGATGCTATACAAATATGGCAGTGAAACACGTGTGTTTTAAATGTTAGTGTTAAAAAATGAACATGAGAAACACAATACGCAAACATAGAACTGTTTACTTCACACGTGCGTAAAAAAAAAAGGAGGCGGCTTAAAAATTACTACAATTGTCCTTACAATGAGTAAAGCAAACATAAAAAATATGTGTTGTACTTCCAATCAATTCCAAGGAACACAATTTTAAAATAAGACATTGTCCAACGTTGTCTGCTTTTTACAACGAACCACCTCCCGCTGTAAATCCTTCTCAATTTTGCGTGCAGCTTCGTAGCCAGTTTCAAAGCCACGATTCTGCCTCAGGCCACCAGAAATATGCAGGTGCGAAGTCAGTGTGTTATAAAAACTGCATGAAGCATGTGCATAAATCATGCAAGTGCGCTCTGCAGCACTGGCAACTAGTAATAAAGTTGTCAATAAAGGGCGTGCAGTTGCTAATATCAGAATCCCATATAACTGAAAGCTGTCATTATCAGGGTTGCTAATAACTGGCATCTACTGTATCTTGTATTTCTAATATCATTTACTCTATTTTTCCCGGTTTTATTAAATGGGTGGGGGGTGTGGGATCAAACTGCAACGGTGGTCTTATTTCCATTTCGATCATTCCAAAGATGCTTCCCATTGTAAGCACATTTCCCTGAAGAGGTTAATCATTACGTGTTCAGCAATATAAAATACATTATACTGAAACAATGGGCCATCAGTTTCTCAAGCCATATGCAATAGACTTTAGCAATGTTGTTTAGACTTTTCCCAGCTGACTATTTTACCATCCAGGGTTACCAGTTTAATCTAATCTCCTGAAGCTGCTCTCCTGCAATACAAACTTCCTTCAAGAAATAAACCCTAGCTTGTCGACCCTGAAAACGCTTCAAGTTAAAGAGTTTCTGTTCTGGCAAGATAGAGCTTTGATTTAACTCCTCAAGGAAAGCGAAAACAAACAAGTGCCTTCCAGTTATGAACACCCCCACGCCAATAAATCTCTTGGAGTGATCAATATATCACTCTGGGGGTTGTAAAATAAAATCACTGGAGTTCCACAGAGCCAAGCCTGAACCAACTGAGCAGCTCTCAGCTTTCTGACACAATCCAGGGCAGCAGTGAATGAATGGAACAGGCTAAATTTACACAGGAAGCAAGCACTTACCAGAGCATTCATTCTAACACACAAACAAAACCCTGTGCCATATCTGGAAGCAATTATGGACAGTTAACCTGATCTGCCTGCCACCAAAATTAACTCCAAACAGAAATATTTTATCACATTTGTAACAGGAGATGGCAAAGCCTCGTGTTTGACTGCCGGGGAATATTTAGTAATTAGTCTTTTGAAATATCTCCCCATGTGCTCAGCCTGTCAAAACTATAGTCTATAAAGTCCATTAAACAACCTGATATCTTTCATGCTGCTAACTACAGTCACAATAGTCTTCAGGAAGCTGTGCACCTTGAACAAGCAAGTAATTACAATGCACTAAAATGTGTATAGTTTAAATACTTTCATGCACGGCAGAAGTACATTTTAACTTTCCCCAAAAGTTTTGAGGATCCTGCAAATGTCTTTGAAATTTATTTAACTTTTTTATATATATTAACAGACAAACAAATACTAATTGGAGCAAAAGCTTAGTAAAATCAGGGCAAAAGTTGCTAATCATTTTTTAAGCAAGCCTCTGACTTACTAACCTAATTATATAGGCTTAATTGTGGCATTTCTCTGCCTCCAGACTGAGATCGTAAGGATGTAAGTCTGTGATGGCAGTTCTGAGAAAACTGAAATTCTGGAAAGAATCAATTTGATTTGAGGCAGCTATTTACAGCACACAATAAATTACTGCTAATACAATTTACATATAGGTAGACAGTATAGTACTAGAGAGAGCTGTATATTTTCTTTAGTGAACAGCAGTAAGATCTACAGACATTTGTTATCAGTTCCTTGAGGTCTTGAACAATCTATACCGTTTCTTCTTCCAGGAGGCTTTCATCCTGTTGAAAAATGCCCAGCCAAAAGGAATCCCGGGTCAAACTAACAGATGTTATTCATATCCATGCGTTTTAATCAATCAGTGTTTTTGTACCTATCACAGACAGCTGTGATCTACCTCTGTGAGGTACGAGATGCAACTCCCCAATAGAATAAATAACTCCATCTAACCTGTGACCCAGGCCCTTTCCTACATGGATGCGTTGTAATTTAAATGAGTTCATTATTGCCTCTGAACTGTCAATAAAGCCAGTCTGAGGAGGATAGACTAACCATCTTTTAAACACAGATCGTTAAAAAAGACTGAAAATTAGACCCAACCACTAATTGCTGTCATATATTGTAAGGGTCGCTTCTTGGAACATGTTTTTACAAAAATAATCTTTAACAGCCTGCTTTTCTGTAGTGAATGCAATTACAATATCATGCCATTCTTAGATCTTGTTATTACCAACAGCTATTTGTCTCTAACAAGGTGCAACTGCAGCTCTGCCGCGCAAGAGCCGGCGCAATTTCGAAAGGAACATGTTACAGTCGTCTTCTGTGCCTTGTCTTTGAAGTACTTTAAGGACATTTAAGCAAAATCAAGTCCAAACGGAGACAGGCGCAGTGTTTCAACCTTTTATATTAGGAGACATTTATTGAATCAGCTCCTTCCCACACACTGCAGTGACAGTCTGAGAAGAAATAAAACGAATCCTGATATGAACTTTAACCGGTGTGCATTCCTGCAGATTAGGACAAATGAAGCACTAAATGTCAAAATGCCAAGGGCTGTGAACCCATGATCAGGAGATTGTTCTGCCACTGGAGGTTTCAGCAATTTGTGAAATTAACCAGGCAAAACTCGCATTTACAAGTCGACTCCACTTTTCCTTTTTCTACAGAAATAAATCCTTTTTTGTTTGTTTTTTAAATGCAAAGAGCAGAAAAATGGCAAGCTTAAAATGAACAGGCCACTGCATGACAGGGGTCTGTTCCAACCACCCACACATAAAGCCTTCACAAACTCATTTAAGCCCACTTTTGGGAGCAGGTATGGCATATTATTCTTACACAGCCGATCCCCTTTCTAAGAGGTCCGATTAAAAGGCTTATCATTTTAGCATTTCAATCAAAGTGGGAAACCTGTCAATACCTTGACTGGCAGACCACAGTTACTATATCATACTTCACACTTCTCAAGGCTTGAGGGAAAGGGGCTCATTTAGATCTCTTTGGGATGATTTTGAAATGCAAACGTTTTATAACTCCATATCGTGACCTCTTGTTTTCTTTCACTAGGGCTCCTATTGTTTAGCCTTTTATTTGTTCGTAACAGGGAATAAAGTTGTCAATCACAATGACTGACAGCTCTTTAGCTGGATGGTAAAAAGGTTTCTTGGGTTTTTTGGTGGGGGTTGACTTAGTTGCTTGGCTTTAGTGGGAACTGGAGCATGTGAAGGGTCACTTAAAAATACTACTACTACTAATAATAATAATAATAATATAAAAATGAAATGTCACACCTGTTTACTCACTGCTATTTACTACCCATACTGAGAGCCAAACAGAGGTATAGCTGTTAACTGAATGTTCCTGCTGTAATTCTATCTTACCTGCTGGGCAGCTTAAGTTGCTAAAGCCCTGATTGATTACATTAATAAGAAGCTGAAACAGTCACTACTACCTGCTAGGAAGGAGAGGAAATAGTTAACTAACTAACTCCCCAAAGAACGAATTAGAAAGTTCAAGGCTTTGGTAATCCACCGCGATGTATTATTCACCCTGTACTTTTCTGACAAGAGCCAGAGCAGGGCCTGCAATGCCAAGCGCACTAGCAGAGGTCTCCCCAGCTCCCAAAGGTTACACGCTCAGGGTCAGGGCTCCGTTCTCTCTGCAGCACTCATTTCCGGAGCAGGGCAGCTTCTTCCACTCATAAAGCTAATAAGGGCTTCCTTGCGCTGGGACGCCGGGACCCTGAGAGCAATGCTTGCCACTGACCGCGCTGCGCAGCAGGGGGGGACTGGATTCCATTACCGTTTCTTTACCAGGTGCCACTAATAAGGTCCACCAGCAAGAAACAGGGCAGCCGAGAAGGAAGGGTTCAAGATCTGGAAATTATCAGCTCCGGGGCTTATTACACTCAGAGAGAATGGTGCTGGCAACTTCAAATCAAGGAATATCATCATTCAAAACACGGCATTTTAAACAACGTATGCCGCTCTTTTTAATGCTGTCTGGGTTTTGGGAGTGGGTTGATATTGGCACGCAAATTCTGTTGTTTCAAATAACTTTGAATTTGAACTGCATTTAATTCCATTGTTTTGTGTGCTTTTTGCATTTATCTTTATAAGTTGTATTATAATAATAATAATAATAATAATAATAATAATAATATATATATATATATATTTTTTAAATCACACCCCAAAAAATCTAACTCCATGGAAAATGTCTAATACTGTAGGCACAAAATGATGGTAAACCACAGTGGACACAAACACACATTTTAGACAATGATAAGCAAATTTGATTAATCTCAAGGAAATTGAGAATCATGTCAGCTTTCCATTATAAACAAAATATAAAATTGTATTCAAATAAGATGCGATGCATTCTAATGAAATAATGCATTTACTTTATAAACGTCAAAGCCCTGCTCAGAAATTAATTATAGGGACCAGCAGGTCTCCAAATTTGGGGTCATATTTACTGCGATGCAACAAGGCAATAATTTATGCTCGTTTTCCACCAGTCTGCCTTAAAAAGGACTCTAGGGTTTCTTAAACGACTGTGTGTGTAGTAAAAACACCACCCAAAGTAAAAGCAACAATAAGAAGCTACTTCAACCATGACTTAAAACCAACCACTACTTTGCAGCTACCAGATCACTCAATCAAGTTTCCTTCTCATGCAAGCTTTATAGAGACCTATTAAAAGTTTATTTTATGATTATTCAAAGCAGACATATGTGAAATATGGTTCAAGGAAAATAAATCATAAACCTGGAATTTATAATGACCGTGTTAACCGGTTGGTTGGGGTTTAAAGTAGCAACCTACACTGAAGTTCTCATTCATGTTTTCCTGATTATATATCGCTGTAATAAATACCCAAGTGAATTCTTATTAAAATGTGCACTGTTCAACATAACCAGACAAAAGCATGTGTGTTACAAACACATGTATTACCTGTGTTGCTCCACGGCGTCATTATCTGGCAGCTCCGCCCGCACACGTTGCAGTGCTCGTGCTGGTTCCTGTGATCTGGCTTCATCCCTGCCGCAAGCTCCCCAGCTTGTTAAAGAACTCCCTCTGAATGAAGCTCTGGGGCAAAAGCCCCGTAAGCAGTGAAGTCCATGGACATGGCGAGCGTTGGCTGCATGTGGAGGGCAGACGCCATGGAAGCCGGCACCGACAGCAGCGTTTCGGTTTTATGGTTGGGCGGCAGAGAGTACAAAGAAGCGAGGTGCTTCTCGTGCAGAGAAGCCAGGCTTTCCAGCCCCACTTGGCCCGTCTCGCCCTGCTGATCGCTCACGCTCTCCTCACGAACGTAATGCAGTTCACGGGCGCTGGTGATCACGCTGCTGCGGGTAGGTGTTCCAGGGCCGTCCTTGTTTTTATCAGAATCGCCACTCTTGTCCCCGCTGGAAGAAGTGGATTCGGATGTTGCTGGGCTTTCCTGGCCCGACACTTCATCCACTTGCATTATCTCTGTCTTCACTTGAGCTTGTTGAAAAGAGCTTTGCAGAAGAGACTGCCCGATGCTCATCAGGCTATCCACTGCAGCCTTCGTGGGGCTCATGGTGGAAAGTCCAAATGACGTTGAAACAGAAGGACTCTGATCTACCATTGTACCTGTGGCCAGCCCCTGTTGGGCTGCATTGGCGTAACCACCTTCCTCCATGGAATGCTTCTTTGACATGTTCTTGATGTACCTGGCCTTGCGGTCTTCATCATCCTCAACGCCACCTTCGTTCATGTTGACTTCAGTATCATTCTCGTCCGAAGCCTGGATGGTTTCCAGGATCTTCAGGCATTGTTCTTCTAAGTATTCTATCTCTAAGATCTCTGCTGCATACAGCAGGTCATCCAAGTCTTCCACTTTAGCTTGGAGTGTCGCAGTGTAGGCATACTCCAAAATCTGCTGGAACGTCTTTGGTGAGAGAAAGTCCAAAGTGTAATGCTGGCTGCTTCGGTGAAACAGGATCTCAAACATCTTACTAGTGCAAGCCAACACCGTTCGGTGGCCGTGGAATTCCTGGTTGTCCACCATGATGACCACATCACACAGCGTCCCTGCCAGGCGCATCTGGTTGGCCTTCAGCAGAAGCGCTGTGGGGTGGTTGGGGTTCTGCAGCTGGATCATACCCATTTTAGTCAAATCCATAGCGTTGATGTCTGTTGGACCAACTCATTAGGCTGTCGTTTCCTCTGCTGTGTACCAAGTTATCTTTGTAAACAAGATAAACCTGTACAGAAAGAAAGGAAGCAAAAAAAAGGTATTAAACACATGTGACAGCACCGTCATAAGAAAACATAATCATTGCAATTAAAACACACAGAACACGACAACTTGTATCCACAGACCCAGCTACTAATTGCCCCTACTGATTACCACTGTAAAATAAGCAGCTTTTTTGAGTTTATTTTGTCTGGGGTGTTTAAGGTAGTTAAGGTGCTACCTGCATAAATGAATGCCTGTTGAAACAAGTCTGAAAACGTATCGATTTGATGTCTCAATTTGAGTCCATGTGAAAAGTTATTGCATTATGTAATGGAGAATTGAATTATGTATGTCGTAAAGCACTTCCAGCCTATTACAGAGTGGATACATTACTGAAGATGAAAATACTGATAGCAATCATGAGGGTTCTGGCAATACAGTGATAGGCCATCACTTTAACACTGGTGTCAGGAGTGAAAAACAGTGTGCACTGATGCATGCATGCATAGCATAGCATAGCATCAATGAAGCATACTGTATCAACTGCAGCCTTAATATAAGGTGTAATGCATTCTATTTGTGTTGCAGATAACTACTGGTATTACAAATGTAAAAATAAAATAAAGCATGAACTGTGCACGCTGATACAATGTTGTCTGCAGTGCAGCCAGTCTGTAGAAATAGATAAACTCCATATCTATGACACATTTTCACACAAGAAATGCACACACACACACACACACACACACACACACACACACAGCGTTGTTAAAATCACACAAATCTGGAGTGCAACAGTCTGGACCCTGACCAAAAGAAGCTGGACTTAATAAAACAACTGACTTTACAAATGCTAGAGTCACATCAATGCAGATTTAGCAGCTAGTTCACAATACGTGGAATGGCTTTCAGTGGCGAAATCGGATGACAAAGCCCATCACCCATTTGGAAGTGAGATGGCATCTTACTCAGTATTCGCATCACAGACAGGAATACATAACAAACAGAATGGATGCAGCAGCAGCAGTCATAGCTCAGAAAGGGGATTCGAATGGAGGTTTTGCTGCTGCTAGATTACACGATTGTACTGTAGGGTTGACCAGTCTCACTCCACGCAATACCAGCCTATGAGTGAGTTTTCCCACTTATTCTAACCCATATGAATACAGATGTTTAACTTCAGGGAATGCTTTCATGAACACCATTTCAGCATAATAGAACAACACATTTATAGCAGTGTACAACTATGGCCAAAGGTTTTGCATCACACTATAGAATTAAACTAATTTTGCTTGACAAGGTCGAATGAAACCTGCTGAATAATGTTACCTGAACATATTGGATTACTACCATTCTGCAGTTTTCCATATACTTAACGAAAAACAGACACAGATTTAAATATGTGCCATGTCGAAATCTAACGTGAAATACTGTACTACTATTATGGCTTCCTGTAGACTTTTGCTATATCATGTTGTAGTTTCTTTGATTAGATGATGTTAAATAAAAGATCACAATTACATTGTAGCACATACTACCCCCTCAATCTTAAAATTATAGGTAATGCAAAAGTTTGCCATAACTGAAAGTCATAATACTGCACAACATTCATTTACATGCCCAGCAAATATGGTAAATTTTATCCCAGATATTTTAGATCTACAGAGTCATCATGAGAAGGATAGTGACCATTCTGGTTCTACAGGGCTACAACTGGACTTGATGGAGATTGGACAAGTTATTCCTATTTATCAGAAATGCCAAATACTATTAGTAGTTTGCTCTGCAAGTTGAGGAAATTCCATTTTATTTAAAAAAAATTTCAAACCAATACATTTAAAAAAAAAAGAACTTTAAATGCAATTTACGCTTAAAAAACTCCAATTAACTTCATTTTAAAAAGTATGCAAAATAGAACAGCGACTTTAATACACCAAAATTAGAAAATAAGTGACAATTTCACAAATTCATAAAGTACCACATTTGCTCTATGCAATGCATTTTTGTAAATTATTTTTATTGCAGTATTTCACAATACGTTTTGTTGAATACGAATAGAGGCAGCTGGCACACAGACACGTTGCAGTATTACTGGATGGCATGTCATGCTTTTTTCCCCCCAATAAGCGAGACATCCAGTGCGTTTTAAAGACTGGGTTTATTGATGAGAACCAAACCATACATGCGTTTTGCTTTCATAAAATAGGACCGTACTGCGTGATGGCAATCAGTCTCATCTTAAAAGAACAATACGTATATCATAAATCACCCAAATTTCTAAGTTGTACAGTAAAAATAATAATATAATCTTGCATACAGCTACAACGGTATGCCAAATCAATTGCACGAGTAAGCCAAAACAATTTAACCCTTCAAAAACGGGGAGTTTAAAAACAAAGGTTTCGTCCGTTTTAGCGTTCATGAAAAAATACATCATGCATGCAAATTATCATCCTAGTCTCGTATAATACGTATCTACTACATACGTGTGCAAGTGAACTTCTTCAAGAAACAAATACATACGCGCAGGACTAAATAAGAAAGATATTGTTCGCAATCATTATAAGGATTCATTCACAAAAAAAAAACAGCAACGAGAAAAAAAAGTTTACATTAAAAAAAAAATGTTGCTAGATCAACACAAATAGGTACAAACATTGCACAGTGGTCAAACTGCTCTCCATAGATATGTATAAAACGAGTTTAATGGACTCCGGCTACATACCACCCCCTCAATCAAAACGGTATGCAGCACGTGTTATTACTGTTACAGCGCCAAAATCAATATTTCCAATCCATTCATGTATTTCTCAATTTACTTTAAATCCGTATTTAAATAACTTTACAATAACATCTGCTTTTAGTCCTAGTCAAAATAAGGAACGATGCTAGTCTTAAGTGTTTCAAAAACCATGTTGATGTCATAAGAAGAAGGAAAGATGATAGTCTTGTTAAGTGATTCATATATGCGGATACACTGATGTCGGAAATCAGATTTTATTTTAATGTAGTCTGTTGCACCCGATGACCTATTAAATCAGTTAATTAATAAATTAATCAGAAAACGTATTTCTCACTGTAGGCAATATAGATAATTGTCGGAAATTAAAACTGAATAAGCACAAAAAACGCATCATTTGATAATAATCCAACCCCCAGACAGAATAACGCATTTTGCTTTGACAGAGCACGGTCCACGAACAGTTAATGTAAGTGAACTAAATTGTAATTGCATTATTTCTATAACGCGTTACATTACTCACTGCACGCAGGAATAGATCGCACTCCCAAGTAACCAAACATTCTACTTTTAAAAATCGAGGAGAACAAATGAATGCTATCTCTGGTTAATGAGCCACTTCACTATTTCCCTCCAATGCAAACTGTGTAACATTAAACAGCATTCGCATTCCGTGATGTGCTGAAGACGAAACAAATAATAATGAACGGTTCCTTTTATTTTTTTAGCCCTTTCAGTCTTGCTATTACCGATTGCTCGTTTTCTCCTAACTGTAAAACAAATCCCGCATTACCTTATTGAATCCCGCTGCTTCCCGATCCGTGCCCTCTTAGAATTACTGGTACAATCGGACCAAAAAATACAAACGCTCCGTCCAAATTGATCAGCGATTTCAATTGGTGGTCTTACAAAGCACACTAATTGACACACGTGATTCTTTCATTGTAAATGCAATAATATATATATTTTGTATTCTATATTTAGAATCTTTGCGTTTCTGAGCTGGAGTATCACGAAAAACAATTACATTAGACACCGGCGGGACAAGTGTGCATACAGTTAATACAGTCTTAAACCCCTGTGCAATTAAACAGACGTGGCGATAGCTACCTGTGAGAATAGGTGCATTCCTAACCTCGGATTTACCAGCCTTCAGCTAACAATCTAACACTTTCTTGCCTCTGTAATGTCTTTAGGTTTGATGCCTCTGCCCGTGTCATTCGCAGCACGCAACGCCGAACTAGCATTCGTGACAATTTCATAGCACACGGCTTCTCATGCACTGTGTGTACTGCGCATCAAGGGTATGCAGCCACTGCGAGCATCCGTTCAGCAACAAACCAGAATCACCACATTAAAACAAAACCAGAAAATACTAATCACACTCGTGCTTGCTACCGTACCTGATAAAACCCAACATAAAAACACATGTATCATTGCAAAATACCATACGCTGTGCTCATTGTACAAACTGTATTGTGCAATGAACTGTGCAGTCAGACCTCACGTTTCACTTGTTGTGATCCCCAGAATACTAAAACAGTTACGTCAAACACTGCCTTGCATTCATACACAGTGTAGTACAGTATATATACAAGCCGAGCAATAAGAACACAGAGTATGCATTCTAAGAAACGGCGCCGCTACAGAAGCGCAACACTGCATTTCGATTGAGCGGAGCATGTACCACTGCCTGTCGGAACTCCTCTTTCCAGTAAAACCTGCTGCACGTATTACAGCAGTCGTGTATTTAACACATGTACAGCATGCAGCGAGTGCTAAATCTGTTTATTTTGCGATGCACTGTTTTTAAACTGCACTCCGGAAGGCATGTGTACTCACCTAGGCTGCACGTTTTATTTCTGAATGTGTTGTTATTAAGGCAGCTGCATAGTAGAGCCGTTCACAGTACCCGCTCTCTCAATCACTAACTCCTCTCAGCTTTTAGGTTAGCAAATCAACACAGCGGTGACGTCACCGCACTGACTCCTTCTATTTCTCTATCTTTCAGCCCCGTGCAAACACTGCGAAAGTGAGCCACCTAGGGGCTGCCATCTTCAATGCTGGCAAAACAGTTCAGAGACCGCATTTTAGAGTAGACAGGGAGAAGTGCTGTAGGACGGACGTTACAGTATTTTGCTACGCTTTTTTTCTTTCTTTTAACATACCATGCAAAGGCATTACCAAAGACATATAAAGGGAATGCACACAATACTGCAATTACTGTAATATATACATTAAAACATCTTACTTTAAAAGCGACCAGATTGTTTCAAAGCAGTTCCGTTTGAAACAGCAATGTGACGCCTACACAAAACATGCTTTAAAAAGACAAATAAAACGCAGAGGCACGTCTTTTTCTGTGCCGTTACAAAGACTGCCAAATATAATTTTGAATGCCTTTTGAATGAGCGAATACTTCAAACGTAGTGTTTGCAATTCAAGTTGTATTTAATGTAACGCCGATAAATTGTTTTGGGCAGATTGGAATATAACACATTAGCAAACACCTGTTACAAGACAATCAACACAATCAAATAGTTCAGTCTGTATTCCATACACGATAATTGCTAATTTAAACAAAACAAGAAAAAGTACACTACCAGTTAGTTTAACTCCGTTTAATTTACACAGATGCTCATAATGCGTCTACTTCTATATCAACAGTTGACACTCTCTTACAATGTGCTAATTAAACGTAATTAGCTGCACTGGAATTATTTAGAATGTAACAGTTGGTAACACTTAGCCACGTGTACGGCGATACAAGTGCTGGACAGCGCCAAAAAGCAATACATTTAGCAGGATCAAATATGGAGCCACTGATAGTAATATACATTTTATTAAAGACACAGAGCACTGATAAAACACGCGCTTTAATGTTGTAGAAAATATTCTGTGTCCTTACGTGTCGGTCAGGTGTTATTTTGCTTCCATGTTCTGAATACATTACACAGTCTGAAATAGGGGCCATGTTTAACTTTTTACAGGCTTCATTCACTGTCTATTACGTCTCAACGGCGTGCTTAACAGGTTAAATAAATAACACACGCCGGGTTACTGGTGTATGTACTTACCTTTTCAGTGTCTGTGTGTCGTCTCTGTAAATGCTTTTTTTTAAATTCTGTATTTTATTGTTTTGTATTGTATTTTATTAAACACATGAATGAATATATAAATACACAATAATTATGGGAATAACTTTTTTTTGTATAGTAAAAACATAAACATTTTCGGTAGGCCTAGGCCTCTGTGCATTCTATTTGTCAATATATCTTTGGATAGTTTTAACTCAATAAAGTATACAACACGAACTCTCACTAGTCCTGAAAGCTGTTCCTTTTAAACACAGGCGACTAAGTCCTTGCTCTGAATACATGTGGTTTGTAAGCCTCTAGCCAATGATTAGCCCCTATTAATGATACGTTGACATGCTCCTGTCAGGAGCCAGGACCATTGTCTTCTATAAGTTATAGATTAAGCGACACCCACCTTTTGGAAATACCAGTTGAATCTTTTCATATTCAGACAAACTCCTACAGTTGTTGACTGTTTTAACGAGGCCGCTACAAAAGTGTGTTCCTTTTCGTACTGTACATCTGCGTAAAAACAAGGCAATCAGATTTACTAAATACGCACGCGTTTGAGTGGCGTTTCCATTGCAGATCCTGTATATAAATCACTGCCATACCGAAATTCAAGACTTACTGCAGTATTGCTTCAGAAACTGCTGTGAAATGACCAGATTATTTTGAGAGTAAGCTTTTAACACTGTTAATATTAATGACGATGCTATTTGTGCCTTTAGAACAGTGGTGGCCAATGCAGCAAACACTAAAATCCATGTGTGTGGATCTCAACGGCCTCCGCGATCCACCGTAAGCTGTGACCAACAATTATTAGAGGAATTTGATATAACAGTGGCCAGTCCGTAAGATAGCAATAACAAAACAAAACAACCACAACAACAAAAACGTAACAAACGCGCAATCAAAGCATTGTTTATGTTTTGAAACCTCGTGTAGCCAGGGTTCTAGGCTAACTTTTAGTTTTAGGCACATGCGCCTAAGTTAAAAAATGTAGGCGCCAAAAAATATATATATATATATATATATATATATATATATATATATATATATATATATATATATATATATATACAGTTTGCTCAGATTTATTGTTGAATATCTTCCTTTCTTACATAACATTTGTGGAGTTCAATACTTTTTGCATCAATAAAATTATAAATGGACAACTTTTTTCCAACTTAAATGACTTTTTAAGTGCCTGGTGCATGTTCCTCAGAATGTGCTGCTTGCCTGTTTATGGTAGCGGGATGGTCTGGCTGAGGTTTCTGGATGTATCCTTTTCGGTACATTGCGTGCTGTTTTGAAGCACTGTGCAGTGTGTGTAAATATATTTTCATGTTTGAACTCCTGGCTCCCTGTTAAAAATACAGCTTTGCCTGCCATCAGTTCCCCTGCATCCTGACAAAACGTGCAAAACATGGATTGTTTTAAAACATTGTCAAACATAAAACCAGCCGTGACAAAAAAAAAAACGATTGTGTGCTTGTATGTTAGTGCATGTTCTGATTTGTCGCGAGATCTTTTGTGAACAACCCGTCGATACACCTATTGGCCACGTGTACTCTATCAGAATACTTTGTACAAATATTAGATCTGCAGACAGTCTCTCAAGCATATGACGAAAAATGAATTAATAGGCCTAGTACATTTTAAATTGATTACCGCATGTTGGGAAAACAAATGTTATTTGATTACCGTTTTTGCACAGTTTGCACAAGCAGGCTACAGTGTCCCACAATCACCTACACATTATACTAATAATACAATATTTCTGTGTGACTGTTTCCTAAAGGATTCCCTAGTTTACCCTTCCGTTCACTTTAAGTACAAAAATACAAACAATGAAATGCTTGATCTCATAAAGCGGTTTCTTCAGTAAACGTCTTTTTTCCCCCCCAATGCGCAGTTGATTTTTTTAACCAGTGATTCTAGTAAGCAGTTCTTACTGCAGCCTATTTTAAACTGTACTTGATGCACCACACTTTGCATAGAAACTCGGATGCTCTGAGTTCATGTTTTTGGTGGCTTGGCGTCTTGCTCTACCCTGCAGATGTACACCTAACACAGGTGTAGAGAACAGGAAAGGGTTCAATACAGCCTAGCTGCAGTTAATAGCCATTTCTAATGACCCCAGCGGGCACCAGGCAGCCTTTAAACTCCAATATCCTATAGTCTTGCAGACTCGCTGAGGGGAGCACAAGAAAGGGAAGGTCTTAATCTTCTATTAATCCCTAATTCCGCGAGAGAAAAGGAGAGACCATTTTGAAAGAATTGAAAACAGCGCTCAGAGGCCAGGGCAGCTCCAGATACTCTTGGAGGAGAAATCTTCCTTTCTCTTTTCTCAAGCCCCGCTTTGAAGCTGGGGACTGGTTAATGCTGTTAAAGTGAGATTAATGCCTGAGTTTAGGAGGAGTGAGGCAGCAGAGAAGGCTGGGTTTTTGTGGGCAGCTTGCCAGCCTTCAACACACACTATGGGCTCCATTGATTCAGTGGCAATATGCAGGGCAGCCAGATAACACATGCTGTGCCCAGATAAAGCAACGGATTTGAACAGGCCTGCTCTGATTACATTGTAAAGGCGACCTGCGTATCATTGATAATGGGAGCGCAGTGAAAGGTTATGTATACAGTAGAAAACACCACAGTTTCATAAGGGCACAACAATAATATATCCTTTTCTTTAAATTAGGGACCGAACAAGCAGCATAACCAAGCCCAATCTGGTGTGATGCAATACACCGAGATCCATTGCAAACTGAGACTGGCAGTCACACAAGCAAAGCATCGATTTAGTGTGGACAGTATCTGTGCTACTGTGAACAGTTTCAGCATGTGCACACTGTAAAGAAACGACAACCGCTGGTAAACATTACTGGACAACTTATCTATGTATCATGTGACAAGTGGAATTCCAAATCATGTTATCCTGCGATACTTTGACACAGGATAAGCAAGGGTCTTGCTTAAGCCTGGACTGTCCAGTTCACGTTCTGACCCACTGACCCACTGTCCTGCAGTTCAAAACTACGACATCTCATTTCAATAACAATAACGAACAGGATCGAACTGCTCTAACGGTGTAACATTTACAATAAGAAGGTTGAAGTTAAAGATATGAACGTGCTCTTTAATATATCAGCATTATTCTTTCCAAAATGATTGTCTCGTCACTCTCATGCACCCTTTCTACTGTTACATGGTGGACCTCCTTCTCTAATTTCTGACCTCTCCCTAACAATCAATCCATTTTATTAGAATGAAGGAATGAGTTATATTAGATATTCCTCTAAATATATCATGTAGCCACAATAATACAGCGAAGAAGCTTTTTTAACATAGCTACATCCTTTTTAAAATGTATCACAGGTACATCACAGGACTCATTACCACAACAGAAATCTCGTTTGCACACTAAGAAATCAGTCTTGCAATGCTTCTGCAAGCTACAGTATGATCTGAAGCGAACTTTGTCAAAAAATACTTTCGAGCTAATGCAAACATCATTACAGTACCGGTATGTGTACATTTTCAAACTTCAATCTGTAAGCCATTCACCAGAACGTTGCTGAATTAGTAATAAAATTCAGAAATCTCCCCAGGCCTCAAAGTCTATTTGTTTTGCAGTTAGCGATAGTCTGAATCAATCCTTGCTTGTTACAATCTTGTTCCTGAATGCTGCCCTCTGTCTCAGGTGAATAGCTTCTTGATGAGTAGTGCTGTCTCGTCTTTCAGAGGCTGGGTGTAATAAGGGAGACAGGTATGCTAGAATGAGCAGGGGAACTGTGTGAATATATCTTCTATTGAGATGAGCTGAATGGGGGCCTTTCCACCTAAATGCTCCTTGTGGTAGCTCAGGTGTCAGGTCCACTTTCCTGCACTCTCACCTCCACCTTTGACCTTGAGGGATGCTGCCCTGGACACAAGGCCTACCCCTGTGTGCTCGCACGAAGAAAGCCTTTCTTCAATTCTTTCTTTAAGTGACACAGATTTCCAAAGACAATTGACCTATTATCTTGGCCTCCGCTGGCTGGAGACTTCTAATATAGGTCACGACTTTAATCAATTATCCCAGGGTTAAAAAATGACCTGCAATGATAGTGCGGCAACAATGGCATCCCCAGCGAAATGCAAAAATAACAACTGACTGACTGGATTTTATTTTGTTCAATGCAATTAAACGTAATGAGGTTTTCATCTGGACTTGGGTTTAATAATGATGAAGTGTTAATGTATAAGTTAATATGTTTTTTTTTTTAGGGGGCCTCTTGCTCCATTAAAGATTAAAAACTTCTGTACTAGTCGATACAGAAAATGAGACAGACCTTTGTGTGACTAAAACGTCAAAGTGTAGACCTGATGCAAACATTGAAATAAAATTAAAGTGGTAGGACTGATACAAAACAGTAGAGAAGATTTACATTAGAAACACGTTTTGAGGAATGCAACCTGTCATCAGCAGGGATGTTAGACATCTGTTTGATGTGTAACAAAGGAGTAAAACACTTTACACTTTAACACAATAACCAGCAAAGTCAAATAAACCAGGCTTGCTGAAAATGTTTATCAATAAATACACCCTGACTGCAAAGGATAAATAGGAAATAACTACGTGATATTGATTAAAACCTGAGGTCTTGTGCTTCCTAGTGTGTTTTTGCACACAAATAAATATGCCCTTTGTTGAATGTTATTTAAACTAATAGCACTGGTATCTGTTCTATATTGGGAGTGTGGAAACTCAGTTTTAATATACTCTTTTTCTGAGAGTATTGTTTTTGATTGAAAGCTAGCACCCTGGTCACCCCTGTCCTCTGTGTGGTTCCTGGGGACCATGCTTTTATTTGGTATAGTGGTTGCTTTTCAAACCCTTCATGTGATTGCTTGTTGAGAACCAAATAAGGAGAATCTGTGGCTTGACCGAATACGTGGCATATGGACCACAATCCACTGCAATCCACATGTTCTGTGGTTTGTCCTTGACGTTCTGTTTAGAACCCTGTGTGTTTTATGAGGCATTTCTGTGGAGCCCTAATCTCGATTTGGTTCTATGATACAAAGAGACAATTCTCACATACTGAAATCATTTCAATTTGTTATAATTCTTATCCAACCAAATAGTCACGGTTAGTTCCATTCCCTAGGGCTTGATATTGTAAAACTTTAACATAAAACTGGTCCTCTAATCTTCAGGATTTATAGGCTTTTGTTCCTTGCTAGGTTTTTGCTTTAGTTGGGGATTTTTCAAGAACTGCTACATAGTCTTCCTGGTACACTTTTACTTCCTGTGTCAGACTTACTCACATGGTAACCAAAGTGACCATGTAAATCAATCCTTACCACAGGAAGTGACTAGTATCAGGAAAGAGGAGATGTAAACGTTATTTTGCTACTTTGGTGCTTGAGAAAGCAGAAAAAAACAAGGCATAAAAATATAATACCAGCATAAGGGGCAGGAGTGATAATATTGTTGATGCTAAGGTAATTGATTTTAAAGTTTCAGGTATCACTCCTGTAATTGGGCACAGCTTATATTCTGATCCCACTATAAAGAACCCTCTGTAGTTCAGAATTATTATTATTAGCGGTTCTTTACAGAATCTAAACAAACAAACAGGTTCCAGAGAACACGTTAAGGAGCCATACAGTATATGTTTGGGTTCAAGGGTTAAACTAAATGCCTGCTGTATTTTCTGCTTTCGAGGGACTCCAGACCACGGGACACATACTGGAGAAAGCCTTGGCACACCCTGTGCATTCCGGCCCCTTCCTTCCTCTGTGTCCGTAGTCGTGTGGGAAAGAGGCTTGTCTTGTGTATAAAGCACTCTGTTTTGACATCCTGGGAAATGCTAAAGCGAAACATGCGCCTTCCAGTGAAGCGTTGAACTACCTGCAGTCAATGAGGGCAAACGCTTGCCTGCAAAACTGAATTTGACTGCAGAGTTTTTGAAGTCACTTCAAGTTAACATTAGAAGTCTCCTTCCTGTTGCAGCCTATCAGTAAGTGGTCGGTTCTAATTTCACTGAACGCGACCTCTCAGGGTGAAATTGAAAACAGTGTAGTTGCAATTCTAAACAATTTAAAAATGACAGAACCATTACAGTCCAAATACCCAAGGAGGAGAAGGCTAAACAAATACATTTACATAATACATTAAAAAAAAAAACTTTTGCTACAATGTAAAAAAAGTTACATTATCAATATGACCCCTGACCTTTGTTACAGCTTGTTGCTTAAAAATCAGTATTTCCTCAATTAATGTCAAATAGAAGCCAGACCCTCACCGAATGCAGGAGAAGCCATTGCAGGTGAAGCCACTCCCAGCTTGTGGAGCGGTCAGGGGAACGCATGTCGTAGATGCTAAATATCTTGGACTATAAGACAGCTCTTCCTTTTTATCTGTTCTTTTTAAGGAATGATTTCCTCATGAAAGGTAATGGATTGACAGCAGTGTTGACTGAAGCCTTCTGTTTGCTAAGGGCCTGTTTACCCAAAGGGCCCAAGCAATGCACCTCAAATTGAAACTGTTTAATCAGGTGTCAGTATGACACAAGGGCTTTTAATGAATGGAAATGCAACGACTGCTGGACGTGTTTGAGCGCAATCTGGTTTTGCGTTACTGGCACAGAAAAACCCAATGGATTACATATGATAGGTGATGACAACTAAGATTTTACAGGCACGCAGAGCCCATTGACCGACACTTTTGTAACAGCACATTAATTTTATTTGCTACCAACCAAAAAAAACACATTGTTTAACAAAGAATGTGACACATTTGAAATGCAACACAGGTATCAAAACTTGTTTTAAGAAATAACTACTGCTAAGCTACGCACATCGTTCTCTTACGAACAGTAAACACAGTCAGGTAAAATTGCTCATTACAGTCAGTTTGTTCATTTGAATGACTCTGGAAAAGACAATGGGAAAGTTAACCACTCATGGTGATTCAGATTTCAAGGGGAGTACAATTCAGAATAACAACCCCTAGCCCCGGGCCCCACCAACCTCCACCCCCATCCAATCAGGTCACCGATACAAGCATGCAGTCGTATAAATGTATCTGTAGTGCAGTGTCTGGTGCATGGAGCGGCAACTAGGAGAGCTGTTAGCAGCTATTTTCCATGCTATCTTAAAAAACAGCAGGTGCTTTCAAGAAAGCCTCTCTCGCCACAGGGGCCTCTGTTTCATTCCAGTAAAGCTGACGAGGTTCAACTGACAGAGGCTCTGCAGCCAGCCAGAAGTGTTTCACTGGAGTTTCAATAACGGTCCATCTTTCCTGGAGCTGATGAGCCCTCGCTGGTGCAGAGAGAGAGAGAGAGATCAGCTTGACTCAGTAATATCCTTAGAGGCTGACCCACCTGCCTTGTGTAACATGCAGAGGGGCCTGATGAGATGTAATGATTTGGGAAGCTGGAAGGTCACAAGCCTCTGAAGGTGCGTGCAGGGTGTTTAATGCTAGAACATTTCCCAACAGCCTCTATTCCTTCTGTTTGAAAAGTCTGCCGTTGTATGGGGGGGAGCAGCAGACTCATTTACCTCTTTGTTATATCATAGGACAGGGTTTGAATCCAGCTCAGGTTACAAGTGAATGACTTTAGCCCCCTCACAAATTGCCAAAATTTGGCATAATTGCCAGTTTGTTTGAACAGGGCCCAGGACTTAATGGCAGGAGGTCATCAGATCATATGTAAGCATAAAGGGTGTTTGTTACACTGAACTACTAAGATCTAATTGTACAGGTATGGATATTTTCAACTGAACTGTCTTACATTGCTGTGATTCTAGACTGTTGGCTCCGAAGTTTTCCAAAAACTAAATTAAGATAACAGTAAAGTTTAGTAAAGTATAGTGAAAGTGCATTCATTTATGGTAAATCAAATAAACGCAACAAAAACGTTTTAAAAAATGGTAAAGCTTAAGAAATGCACAGTGTAATCATGGCAACATGAAAAATGTATGGTGCTGAGCAAAATATGAATAAAAGGAACCACAACACACACATTTAACAAAGTAATTTAATAAAGTTATTTTGTTATTTGTGATAATAAAATAAACTACCGTGTAGCTGAATTTTATACCGATTTCAACTTTCTCAAAATTCATGACAATAATATGATTTCAAAATAACAAAAGAATGGTTGAACTTTCACGGCACAAATATTGAACTCTAGTGCTATTTCAGTTAAGTCCGTGTTTTGACAATTAAGCAGACTTTGATATGAATGAAACTTTTTCGAGACAGTTGTTGAAGCAAAAGGCAACACCGGTCTAGAAACATCACATCAGACTTGATTTCATTAATCAAAACAGACGTTACACAAAACAGTCTTTCAGCATGGCGCGAAAGCCCTTATTTACAATATAATTGCTGACTGTATGGAATAAGCTGCATAGAACTTTACTTACAGAACCGTTAGTCTGTTCAAGATTCCCATGAAGTTGCTGTCCAGAAACATTAACTTACCACACTCCCAGCCCTTTCACACAAGCCCAGAATTCATCTGCGCAGGGACAGCGTCAGTTAATGAGGGCTTGGCCCTGTGATTTGGAAGCTTGGTTGCTTTTCAAAAGCACTGGGCTTGAGGGCTTGATAATGGACACTAAACCTTAAAGCTAGTTCCCTGCTGTTCTCATTGGGGCAAAATTTTATAAACTTCCTTTCACGGGTTCCCCAGCTTGAAGTGGCCATTGTTCCCCAGTCGGCGAGGTCTTGATTATTCACCAGTGGAAAAACAATGGGGGAGATGAGAAACAACACTGTAATCACATTAGCGCTGTTTGTGCGCTTCTTTAACTGGAGATCCAGCACTTTTATTAAAAAAATAACATTCAGATATACAACTGAGGACTAAGTCCAGCAAGCAGACCTACACTTTTTTTTTCTTCATCAATGTAGCACAAAAATAAATTGTTTTATAAAACGAGCTTTAAATTGGAATTTGCCCCTCTAAACCCTGCGCAACCTTCCATAACACAATAAGAACACACCTTTCAACCCACAGCCTCAACCGCAATGCATCCTTAGAATTCTTTAACAGTTCTTCCAGTAACTTTCTGGCACTGCAGGTGACAGTGATATGCCCTTGATGTGACCCTGTTTGAAAGTAGTGTTCATATGTATATACCGTATATATGTAAATATCAATAGCATTGCCACACGCTGTGTTATACCACCTGTACTAATTTGTGTGTATCGTCTCTTTTTTAATACCGGTTATAAAGCCACATAAACTTCATAAAACTGCATCTTAAAACATATTTTTTGTATTGTAGTTGTTTGTGATTATTTTATAACAATTGCAGTTTTGTTTAACTGAGTTTCTCTTGTAAATTTTTTTTTTTTTGATCTCAGTGGGACCTTCCAGATTAAATAAAAAGTAAAAAAAACAACAAAAAAAAAACTGTGTTACTGTATGTTTCCACCTGCTATGTGCTGGAAACATTAAATTAGTCACTTTCTGAATAATAATCTGTACCGGAGAACATACTTTTCAGATTTGCCAATTTCAATTGCAAATGTTAACAAAAAATGAGTCAAACCAATGTTTCTGATTTTGTATTTATGGAAACCAGAGGTCTGTTTGGTCCTGTGAGTCACAGTTGAAATGATCCAACTGTAAAAAAAGGAGGCCCATAAAGTCACTGAGTCGCAGCACAGATCAGAACTAATCCATATATATATATATATATATATATATATATATATATATATATATATATATATATATATATATATATATATATATATATACATACATATACATACATATATATATATATATATATATATATATATATATATATATATATATATATATATATACACTCACACAAAACAGCATCCTCTATGGTAAAGAAAAAGAAAACGTGTTTTTAAACACTCCAACCTAGCAGATACAAATTGTACATAATAGAAAGATCTCAGGGTTGAGTCTTTGTCAAAGTCTGTTGTGTAATAGTAAAAATAAAAATAATATATTTGACTGTAAACATATTTCTACTGTATATAAAATATTCTTCAATCTTCCCTCTAACAAAAAAATAAATAAGTGGTAATATTGCTGGTGCTGATAAGAGACAAGGATTTTAAAACCTTGGTAAGCACGTCTTTAAAAAGAGTAGTCAACTGTTTTTTTGTTTTTTTATACAGTGCAATCAAATCTCCTTGTTCATGTACCTCTGCCGGACTATAGCAGACCCCTCCACACAGCTGTGATGCATTGAAGAGGAAACAGAAACTCATTCTGTTTTAGTGTAAGATTCCAGCTGTCCCCGTGAAGCAGAATTCCCAAACTTCCCTCTGAATCTCTCCAGAGTCATTGTTCTTCTGAGGAGCGAGTCAAGCCCATTGCGCCATAGTGTTTAACCACTGGACTGAACAGCAACAGAGTAATCATATTACAGGGTCCCTGGGAAAAAAACAGATAGATCCACAGGGTATCTCCAGGTCTAATCCTCAGAAACTAAATTCTCTTTTGCTTTTTGTTTTTAGGTTTTTTTGCAGTTTTTGCAGTTCTACGGAAATTTCTTCTGCTGGCTAGTTATCATTATAGGTAATTTCCGCACGTGTTGCTGCTGTTTAAACCTGCAATTTTTCTTTTATTGTTAACAGCCTGACAACTTTTCACACTTCAAACTGTAAAGTCTGTTTCAAAGCTCTTTTCAAAATGTCCGCTTTAGTGCACTGGGGTTTGAGATCTGTCCTCTAAATCACTGCAGGAAGAGCGATTAAAAAACAAAAAAAAAACAAGTGCTCTGGCTTTTCAGTTCCAGTACCACATGATGGATCGTTATTGCTGCGTTATCTGTTTGACACTGTGAGCAATAACAATCCTGACACTATCAGTGCACTAGAGCAGACATTTTGGAAAGAGCTTTGAAACAGACTTTAAAGTTAGAAGTGTGCAAAGTTGTCAGGATGCTAACAATGAAAAGAAAAATGACGGGTATGTTATTTAAACAGTAGCAACATGTGGGGACGTGTACCGCTATATTTTTCAGAACCCCGCTACCTACTCTTTAATACCTAGCAAGAGAGAAAATATCCATACTCAGGTTTACCATGGTAAATAAAAACTGTCTACACTATGCAGTTACCATGGAGACGCTTACTTAAGGTTCCTTGTTTTGAGGCAACAACAAATGTAACAAATTTGACTTTTAAAAAGCTTTTTGTGTCACCTCAGAGAGCTGTAGGCATTGAACACAAAACTGTTACAAAACACAAGCCCAAAATGTATTCTTGACCTCAGCAATTGAAATACTGGTGTCGAAAATGTGTTTGTGAAATCAACAATTAAACGGCTATGTTGTCTCTTAATATTTAGGCTCATTATTATCACCATCAAGCTGCTGAAAATCTAATTTTCTGTATTCCTCCACCAACAGCAAATGCAATTGCATTTTTATAAATAATTCACATGCAGGCATAAATCAAGCCGCTAATTAAACACATTAGTTTGATTTGCTTGTAGATTTACCACTCATGAACCCTGGTCGCCGGTATTAAAATAAGACTGAAATATACATGAAGCTCCCATCCACTGAAATGAAGATTTTAATTTAAATGCCAGAGACTTTGTCTGTCTGGTACACAGATACAGAGTTCCACACAGTTAATGCTAAATGTGTTTGAAGGCCTTGTTTGTTTTGATAAGCCTCAAAAACAACCAGAGCCGTTTATTTTAAGAGTTTATGGTTTATTTTAAAATAAATATGCAGCTTTTGTTTCTGTTGTAAATTTTTCATGGTTTACAAAATATTTTGACCAGGCATGTTAATAAACAATAAAAATATATGCACAAATTCACTGATCACACACAGCAGTGCTTGTATCAGTTATTTGAAAAACAAACAAGGGTAACACATAAAAATGTCACAAAATGTATAGGAGTAACATCTGACTAACTCGTGTGTTGTATTGTAGTTATTTTAAAATACATTTTCTAGTTTAAAGTTTTAAAAAAATGTCTACAGATTCACAATGAAATCGGGTGCTGTTTCAATTCTCCTGGCATATTGCACACACCTTCATGCGATCCTTTTTATCTCGGCTCTTTCATCTATCGGTAATGACAGTCTATAAGTTCTATTGTTTCTGGAATGCGGGTTAAACATGATTGCATCGCTTCCCTGGCGTGTCAAACACATCCCTGTAACAAGTCATTCAACAGTCGGATCCATTCTATCTAAATCCTTTTTCTCTGTTCTGATCTAAATTTAAAAAAAAAAGAATAGTATATTATCCAAATAAAGACTGTATAATCCAGGATTTCACATGCCTATGACCTTGAGTGTGGCGTGTTGTATTTTTATCATTTTCCTATAATAAAATCCAAGGTCTCCATTATCTTACATATTATCGAGTAGGTTTTCTACCATTTCTCTTTATTGTAACTGAATGTGAATGCGTGTGCTGTGGATTTCTTCCAGAACCCCCTTAAGAAACGAGGTTCGCATCTAAATGGACAGTTTCCTAGGGAAAACCTACACATAGAAACGGAACAGAAATGCATGCAGAGCAAAGAAAGAAAACAAAAAGCCTGGGACCCAGAGTGAGTTCCAGTCCCTCACACTGTATCTCACTGAACACTATCCAAACCGACGCATTCAGAAAACACTCTGCCAACAGGCTAACAGTACATTCAATCAGCAACTAAGTTACCAACCTTTGGTCCGGGCCTCTATCGTGGTCTGTGAGTAAACCCCTACTCTAGGAGGCACATGTGATGTTTCGAATCAATATTGCGTTTATTCATTTTGCAATTTCAAAGGTGTCTCACACGAAGGAGAAAAATCAACAAATTAAACCCTGGTTGAGTTAAACAATTTGAAAGTTTATTTTATCAATAACTGGAGCTGGTTGAGTGTATGAAGGAAATAACGGACTCCCTGAGTAGATAACGACAAGACCTTCTCTGAGCTACGCACACAACCAGACCTACTTAGCAGCTATGCGACAAGTGTCTTGACTGAGCTGTAAGTAAACCACTACGGGTCGCTGTTTTATTGTGGGTACCCATTTGTTATTTAAAACAAAGAGCGAACATCATTTTTATTGAACAAGATGAATATCAAATCAATGTACTGTATCTGGATAGTTTCAGATCACTGCAGGTCATTATTCTGACTGATTTTAAAATGATTTTGAAGGGCCTTTGAAGACACTGGCTGGTATCCGTTGCATTCGGTGGATGGTGCCATGTGGCGTGTGAGCCACGTGCAGGTTAAGACAGTGTTAGCCGTTATCACATGGGGGGGTTACTGCAGCATACGCTGAAATGAGTACATTGTATTGCTTGGATTTCCTAAGTGCGGCTTCTCATTTCACTCGAATGAAATGATTAATGAAGGAATAATGGCAGTTCCTTAACTACGCCTTTCCCCTGCTCTTCCATGTTTTCAGCACAAAGACGTTTCATACCTCACAGCGCTGTTGTGAGCACTTCCCCCTGTGGCTGCCCCTACACTCTGTAATAAGAGAGCATCGAAAACAACCAGCTTTATATTTTGGTTGCCACCGGCAACCAGGGGTGGCGACAGTTCTGACCTCTGCTTAAAAGAAACTGCTTTCCCTCCACAAACGTCATGGAGGAGCAGGATGGACAGTGGAAAGGGTCTGCTGGTCTGGGTGCAGGTAGGGTTAACCCTTCCTCTTCTGGTGGAGTCGCTCCCTTTGAAGCATCACCAGCAGGCCCCAGCTGTATAACAGCAGGCCGTCGTTAGATGACGCCCTTGTGCACCATTTTGTAGAGCAGCACACAGTTGTAATTGCAGGCTGATTTGTGGGGTATGCTTTAGGTCTTGTATAGGTTTCAGCATCAAAGGTTTGAGTAGCAAGAGGGGAATATACTGTATCAGAGATATACAGTACACAATAGTACAAGCCTTGAAATGACTAACCTACACTAATATAGCAGTCGAATTTTACAGACTCGCATAGTACCACTACAGTGTCCACTGCTGCTGCCAGTAATTAAAGGTACGATATTCATTTGTCTAAATAGTAGTATGGACCCTAACAGTCAATGAATGGGTTCCTGTGTCTTAAACAGGGCTCTTTCTACACACATCATTCGTGGCTTTTGTACAGAGAGCAGAAGGAAGTATATCCTGTTGGACAAAGGTCAAAGGTCCATGGAACCCGACTGTTTCGTTCTGAACTGTGGGTTGGTAAATAAAGGAAGTGTACAAACTGTCAAGAAATATTCTGCACCTTAAACTAGTGTTGTAGGACGATTACACTGAAGAGGGACACAAGCGTGTGCATAGCGGCAACAGAACTGATAGGAAGCGCTAGTCTGCTTCTTAGGGGTCATTTTAGTGGTAATCTTGGAGGATTTGGGGAAGAAAAACAAACACAAGAAACAAACAAACAAGCAAACAAACAAGCCAAGGGTCAACAATGCCTGTTTACTGTCTTTGAAAATAAATGGATATCCTTTTGTATTGATCCTCATCATTTAGAGATTCCTACAGTAACACTCACTCACTCACATAACACAGCTGAGCGGGACATTTAGAACCTACTATTGAAACAAGTTGAAAGAGGAGATTTTCTGAGTGGATTAAAAGATTTTTGTAAAATTGTTTACAACAAAATGGCGTCCGACTGAAAGATCACAAGGATTAAACATGACCAAGAGGTCAATGTGATCAATGAAATATAAATAAAAAATTCATTTTGTTTTAGACACGGTCCACAGGCTTAAAACTGAACAAATTCCAGCACTCAGCAATACATCCAATTAAAAAAAAAAAAACAGTGGAGGGATATGTTTGCTGTAATACAACATTTAGATAGAAACTGCCACAATGTTATTATTGTTGTTTTACTGTGTGTTTACAATAAAGTGTTTTGAACAATTGGGGAATGAATCAATTAAAACAAACAATAACAGAAGACATATTTAACTATCCCTCTCCCCTGGCTCTGGTTATCTATCGATCTCATCTCCCCACATCCTGCCCTGTCAAGCTTTACTCTGGGTCCTGGTTCTGGGCCTGTTGTTTCCCAGAGGGCTCAGGGGTGAGAGGCAGCTAATCTGTTTGTTGTTTTTCTTGCCAGTGGAAATGGACAGCAGAGGTGTCAGAAATGTTTGTTTGTGGCTTAGATGTTTATTCACTGTTTATTGTGGGAAAATGTTGCACTTTTTTTAATGAAACTGCTGTACTTTGCATGCCCTGCCTCCTTTAATTATTCAGTAGTGTCCCTTAAAAAGCTGAGTGAAAATGTGAACGTGTAAAAATGTTTTTAGTGTGTGGTTGTGAAGTCCAAAGAGTCCACAGTGTAGATGACAGCTGGATCCATGGTAAATTTAGACGGTTGTGAAAACATGAACGAAACAAGAAGATCTCACAGCAACCATGCAGTATACAAACACCATGCTTCCTAATACACTGTGGCATTCCTCCAAATAGACTTTCTTTAAGGCCTTCTTTATGAATTTACAGTCGTGTGCAAGTGTATTAGAACACCCCACTGCTTCTGTTGTGCATATGAAATCAAACCACTGCGACTGAAAATCCTGGAAAATTGTCAAAATAGGCATATCAGTGATCATCTAATTTGATTGATGACTATAATAGGCCACACATGCAATTAATTTAAAATAGAAAAAGAAAAGGAACACTTAGCCACACATGATAAAATGCACGAGGCTTTTTAAAAGTTGTTTAAGATGCCTAATTAAAGCACAAAGTGGTGTAGCATTTTCACACATGGGTGCCTATTGTTTCTGATTACTGATTACTGACTCATGCAGGTAGGTTCATGAAGGATATAAATGACAAATCTTGAGGTCTTCTAATAAATGTGCACACTACTGTACAGAAATACTGTAAGACATGCTTTTTGAATGCTTTATTTAAAATCTTTTGGCAATTAATTGGGGTATAGTTATTTTTCTAATCAGATAGACGTTACTTCAAATGTATATTTTATGGGGATTCATTTGCCTTCCAGTAGAGAAACACATTGAGTTACAGATTTCTCAAGTGAAATATAACACATGGCAATCCATGGCTAGGATGAAATTAGGAAGCACAAATAAAATAATAATCTGACCAAGATAATAGCGATTGTGTGATGTTAAAACAGTTAAAATCGTGATTTAAAATGAATGACAGCGCCATCTTAATAACATGCAAAGCCAGACTCCATCATTTAGCATGTTCACTTGAACAAAGCTGACACTTAGGAAATCTTTGTCAAGCGCATGGCAGGTCTTGTACCCAGATTGGAAGTTTATTTATGCAAGGTCAGGATCTCTAGGACAAACCATAAGTAATCCAAGAGGTTTTCCCGTATCCTATACAGTTCCGTCATATTCAAAGGACATATGGATCCCATTAAAGAACAACAGCTAATGTAAAAGTGGCTTGACATTCCAGTGGGTAACTCAACCCCCACTGTCTTTACCAGCTATACTGAAAACTGCGGAAACTCTGCAGGAGAAATGCAGCTTCGACTTGCTGTTCGAAGACACCCCTCAAAACAGAAAGAAATCAGCATTTTGATTTACAAATCGTGGTGCCATTTTTAAACATTGGCATGTGTTCTCACTGTTTGACAGCTTCGCAATGACTGCAGAGTTTGATGTAGAACTTTTTCTTTGATGTGTCACAATGCATTTCCATTAATTCTACCCTTCCCAACCCATTACAATGTTCCAGTACTTTTTAACTAATCCCCACCCATATATATATATATATAAAACCCAAATTTTACTTTTTCCAATACCTTTTTTTTTTTAATATTCTCTGAGGGAATTTTAAAACATTCTTTTACTTTAGCAGTGACACCTGAAACAGAGGTCATTAAAAGGCATTTAGGGCTGATTAGGAGGTAACGAGACCCAAGGCGAAAGGTTTCTTAAGTCAACTAAAGAGAACATTAGGAGCAACAACATCTTGAACGCAGAGGCGACTTTACAGCCAGCTCTGTGCAGTAATCTCTGCCTGTGCCACCAAGCATATTTCTGCTTGCAAGAGTATCTGTTGATCTCTGTAAGATATGGCAGGCAGGCAGTTTTTACACACTGATTTTCTTAAGATCGCTCCAACATGTTCTCATGTGTTGCTGATGGGATTAAAGACCTTTGAAAGAAATGCACTAGGGTAAGGGTCCTTGTGACCCTTGACCTGCATTGGAATCTGACCTGGACATACTGTAGTGGTTAATAGCTCTCCTGGAACCTTCTAACACCACACTCAAAGTCAAAAAAGCATACCGCTATGGCCAAACGTTTTGCATCACCCTATAACATGAACTCATTTTGCTTCATAAAGCCCAATGAAACCTGCTGAATACGGTTACGTTAACATATTGAATTACATACCGCTTTGTAGTTTTCCACATACTGACACAAATGGATAAACGTGGCATTTTGAAATCTAACATGAAACACTGTACTACTGAAATGGCTTCCGGTAGACCTCTGCGGTATCATTTTGTAGTTTCTTTGATTACATGATGTTAAATAAAAAATGAAAATTATGTTCATATAGTTTTTTTGTTTTTTTTATATTAATCTCTCAAACCTAAAATTCTAGGTGATGCTAAACTTTTGGCCACAGCTCTACTGCAAACTCATTAATTTAATTTCTTAAAATTAGTAAAGCCTTTGTCCATTCATTCTGCCAGTAATTCTTATTATTTGAAATTAATAAATAGCACTGTAATCACATGCCCTATTTTACACTGTGCTCTTATTTACAAGGGTCAGAATATATAATGCTATGATTACACTTAATGAAATCGCAGCTGTTTCATTATAGGAGGTTGTGCACAACCTGCGTTCTAAATGATGCAATTACCAGTTATAGATTACGAGTAGAAATAATACTGAATGATAATACTACAACGTGTTATGATAGTGTAACTATTACATGATTCTTGTCTATGAAAACAGTATTTTCGAACACTGATCAGAGGTTCTTTAACTAAGGGGTAAAGCATGACAGGGGCTGATAGATGCTTGTGGTGCATTTGTATTTAGCATTACGACAGAAAGACACAACATGTTTATCTTACCTTTACTGACAATGCAGCTGTTTTTCTGCCGTTTTTGGATCTCTATTTCCGTGCTGTGCAAAACAAGGGTCTTCAGCTGCATGCTGAATTTCTGCCAATAAAGTTTGCTGCTTGGCAGATTGAACTTGCTGACTAAAATGTTTTTTTTTTTTTTTTCTGATGGCTTTCTGTATTTGATTGGCTGTTTTACTGTGGTTTATTTGTTTTGTGGTATATTCGCTGCTGTTTGTCGTGAGGACACTTACAGACGTTCTTGTTTGTGATTCGGTGAGAAGCATCAAAAGTTGTATAATGAGGTTAAAATCAACAAACATAAATCCAAAATGAACATGACAAGAATCAAAACTGAACCGCAATACAACAAACAGGGCTCCCTGTTTCATACCCGGCCCCTCTGACACAGTTGTTCAGACTAACTCCAGTGTGGAGGCACCCAGTTGGTAAACCACAAATAAAACTATAGCTGTACATGTTCTCTGCAGCCACTATTGTAAGACAATACTGGTGCTTTTGTTTTTGCCAGATGTTAGAAGCTAGAAGCATCTGGCATAGTCTTTCAAGTCATGTCTTTTTTTGGACTGGCAATGTTTGACAGATATTACAAAGCTTACTTGTACTAGATCTCTGTAGCAGACTCCAGTCCCATTGGGGAGGGGGATGTTTATTTTGTTGGCCGTCAGGTTCATTAACAATCGCACTCACATTTACTGGCTCAGTACGCCATATGGGTTCCCAAAAAAGGAACATGAAACACAACCAGGAGGACACCATTTGGCACCATAAAAATGTAGACAAACATATTTGTGCAGCCCCCTGTCACGCAGACACAGCGAGAACATTTTCACTCACCAATGAATTCCAGTGTTAAGAGGTTGTCCAGATCTATGGAACTGCCTCCACTATACATACCCTGGTTGGCAGATTTCATCTTCTGTGGGGAGATAATAACAAAAATGCTTAGTTGTCATTGCTGTGGATTACTACTGTATGTTGTGTGTGTGTGATTTTGTCTGTATGCCACACAGATAGGGAAGCACCTTCCAACCAAGCATCTATTTGCAGACCTCTATCAAAGTCAGATCTTAACCATCTTGACAGAAACACATTTGAAGCAAGGAAATGCAGTTGGCAAGGATTCCACGAAGTGGGTCATGGAGATCATTTACAAATAAAGAGTGTGCTACATATGGTAGGTTTCTACTGACCTCCCTTGCAGGTGACCTTGGCAGCAGGAGAATCAACTCCAACCTTAAAACATGAATGAAAGAAAAAAGGTTTTAAAAGCCTGAAGGCAGAATGCTTTTCAGTAGAACAATCCCACGCCCTCGCCTTCCTACGATCTAGGATATTATCTTGAGAGCTTTCCTGGAGAGTTATCTTCAAGAGCTTTTAAGGAATTATTTTAGAGGGCAGGGAGTACCAGCTTTATGAAGGGAAGCTTCTATTGCTTTTCCACTTGCTGAAATGATGCAAGCATCACCCCCTGAAAAAAACTGCTCCTCTCTGCATTTTAGTAATATTTTTAAATGGAAATTTCAGCTGTTATTTGGCACCTAGATGCGCTCTGTAAAGATACTGCATGGTTATTTACAGTAACTTACATTTTTTATTTTTATAAGAAGCTGTGTAAATAATTAAGAATTTTAAATTATATTAAGATAAACAAGTTTTAATTTTCGGAAATACCTTGCATTTAAGAAGAAACAAAATCTTTATTTCTAAATTCTACATATATTTGATCATTCTCATTTTATTTATTTTGTGTTCATTTTAAGATTTATTCTTAGATGTGTATAAATGAATTGATTAATGAACATATTAGCCATCCTCTAAGTGTTTGGATATTGTCAAGCTATCTAGTTTTCTCGAGGTATTTCAGTTGCTTTCTCATGCGGCAACAGTACGACCACACATTAATTAAACAAACAAGTGGACTTTTGGCGCCACCTAGTGAATATTTCGGGAATTAATTGCCAAAAAAACCGTGAAATGCTAAAATATTGTTCACTTACAAACTCTAAAACCTGACATTTTAAGTTTAGTTAACACTGAAATAACCTCAGAAGACATATTTATTGCTACCTATAGTGCAATATTGACCTACAGTGCATTTGCAGTTAGCAGGACAATATGCGACCAACCTTATGTCGGGACTTCATTATACCTTGCATGTGGGTGACATCATAGACTAGCATTTGTCGGTGAAGCAGTACGACCAGTTGAAACCAGTAAATCACCAATTCTGACCAGTATACACCTGCGAGTGTCATTTCTGGAATTCCCCGCCGGGATGAAATGCAGAGTCGTGTGCACAGGAGGTTGTGGAAACGAACACATTGTAAGTTGTGCTCTAGATGCGTTGAAGTCTAACAATAGCACCAGAGCGCCCCCTGGTGGCGGCCGATAAAAACACAAGTCTGTTAATCAACGAGATAAAATCAAGTATATTAAACATAACCTGGGCACAATTCAAGGCAGTTTTTTCAGAATTTTAAATTACACAACGCATGCGAAGACGGATTAATTCACACAGGTCGGGTAAGTACACTCCGTAGTCTCCGGGTTGTGTGGGTGTGCTTAATCATCATAGCATTTTAAATTATAAATAAAGAAACCTGTACTGATGTCATTTGCAATGTTATATTGCAATGTCATTCTTTGACATTTACCAGTTTCCAGCTTATTTACATTTCCCAAATGTAAGTGTAGCTACAGGGATAGTTTGCATGTCCCCTCTCAGTACCAGTCTTTTGTTAAATGTTCCCAGTGTTTAGATCTGACTACTTTACCTGGTAAGCTATTCCATGCATTTATAACTCTGGATTCCGTAGTATACCATTGCGCTTGCGCAGAAATAATTGTGCATGTCCTGCTTTATATACCCAACAGTGCCCTCTAGTGGAACATGTGAAGAATGCATGTCCCAAGGAGTTTAAGAAAACGGCGCTGTAATAAGTATTAATAAATCACAGTTCTACATATTTAAATAACTTTCATGTTTATCACTACTGGCAATCAAATTAACTTTATATGTACTGTATACTCCCGCAAAAGGTGAATTTAATACCAATAAAGAGGAAGAACTTCATTAAACATTGTACGTAATATCTGTATGATACAATACCAATAAACGTGTATTCACTGCCACTTAAATGAAGCGTGGACGATGTGGAAATGCGATATTGACACTAAAGATGTTACAGTCGCAGTTTTCGCTCTTAAACTGTATTTTCCTTGTCGTATCTGGGTTTAACTATAACTTGATATCACGGGATGTGTTTTAGTCTTCAGCAGAGGTTTTTGAAGGGCAGTTCTGCTGCAGAATTTCCACTGGCAGGATCTCAGTGCCCCGGAGAGAACTGCAGAAGTATTCGGATTCTTTATTACAGCTGCCGTCCCTGAACACAGACTCAGATAGAAAGCCAGCGGCCAATTCCAGGCTTCTGTAACTGGATTCAGAGCAGCCTCTGACAGCTCAAGAGTGATTTAAAAGAGAATCTGGACTGAGAAAAATGCACCCTTTTTTTTCCTTCACATCTTTTTAATGACAGGCTGCTTTTTTTTTAATGCATATGGGTAAAAAAAAAAAGTTTTACAATTTATATTATCAAGGGCAGAGCAGTAAAATAAAACTAATTGTGATCATGCCAGTATTAATGTGAAAACATCATACTATTATAATGTCTGTTCACCTGTATTTTAAAACTACATGGGGACATAAGAAAAACAAAATGAAAAAAAAAAAAAACTAAAAACTAAACTAAAACGCAGCGAGGGGTGAAACGGACACACAGTAAGCAACCACTGTTTTTATTTTGTAACT
The DNA here is from genome assembly GCA_030684275.1 of Acipenser oxyrinchus oxyrinchus. Taxonomy (NCBI): domain Eukaryota; kingdom Metazoa; phylum Chordata; class Actinopteri; order Acipenseriformes; family Acipenseridae; genus Acipenser; species Acipenser oxyrinchus. Next base: position 777,599 of record JAGXEW010000076.1, on the reverse strand, counting down.
TTTATTGAACACAAGTATTCTGACAGAATGCAAAGTCAAAATGTCTTGGTTAGTACTCAGTATTTACACCAGGGACAGTGGACAGAAAGGTGGCACCAATGCTTCACGCTGTAAAAGTTGTATACAAGAAAGAAGGCCCCAAAAGCAGGGAATGTCGGGTAGGGGTGAGAATGGAGGTTTCTGGGTAACTCGACAAGGTCCTTAAAAGGGACTAGTGTCTTGGGATTTTCTAAAACAACAAGGACAACAGCCTTTCCGTTTCTTAGGATAGCATTTGGCTTATAAATCAGGAGCATTTCACTTTGATCTTGTTCCTAACAAATCGCTTCATGGCACAATACATTGGTTCAAGGCCTGTGTTAAATCACAATAAACTTGGTCCCACATTGATGGCAGTTAAACAGAGATAACCATCTTCCATGGCAATAGAAAACTAATGGAATGATAGAACCACGAGAGATTCGGGGCAACGGTGCATGAACGGCTGTGCGACAAAACAAATCACGCCAGAACATGCTGTCCAGCCTACAGAAACATACTTCAGTTTGGGGCTTGATGCTGGCTCTGTAAAACAACAATAAAAAAACCAAGAAGCATTTAGCTTTTCTGTGTCTACTTCACAAGAAGAGGACTGAACTAAACCGCCAATCTATTTCACACCAACAGGAGGAGGCACATTTTACTGTACAGGGCGGCTCTCGTAATCTCCTATTGTGCCAGCCTCTGCGAAAAGGACTGTGATGGGAGTATCACAAAGCTAGTGGTCTAGTTTAATCGAGTTTAAAATCTCCAGTAGCTTGAGGTCCGCAGAGTGTAGATATACACGCAAGCTGGGGACCTGAAACTCACTTCCCAATTGAATCGAGACATTTTACACAAGTACCAAGCCCCTCACAGAAAATGTACATGTAGCGGTTTACCTCCATTTTCACCCCCAGAGCCTAGTGTATGCAAAAACACATTAAGCAAAATGACAAGACCAGCATTTTCACAGTTTGAACTTACAAACTAGCGACACCATCAGTTATTGTTACCTAGACTGCAACACACATACATGGAATAGAGAAGGCCCCACAGTAAGATTAATGGACCAGGGCACCAGGCAGCAATCTTTCACCATCGAGTCTCTGCATTACCAGGCAAACACAAAGAAAGTGAAGTGGATGCCGAACCAAAACATTTTGAAGGCAATTTTTTTTTTTTTTTTTGTTATCGAACAATTTTCTTTTTAAAATGTTCTGTACTATCCGCTAAACCTTTCACAACCAAACTATGCTGTAGTTTTTTCAAATACTAGGACAAAGAACACATTTTATTCACACTAGGATATTCACGCATTCACAGTGCATAAGCAGTTTTAAAAGAATGAAAGAAAATCTCAGAAATATACTGTACAAAAAAAAAAAAAAAAGAACCAAAAATCAATAAGGGGCTGGTCGCTGATCTTATCTTTGAACCCTCAGAATCTATACCAGAACATCACGGTTTTACTAATGTAGCCTTCCAGCATTGCATTTTTTTTCCCATATAAAAACAGACTTAAAAAAACATTTGGTTGCCATTTTAAGGTGTAATTGATGATAGAACAACAGATCCAAAACTCTCAGGAGCCTTACACTGTGTTATTGTGTTATTGTTCCCTTAATAAATAAGTCTAAAAAGGCTTAAAAGGGGATATTCTCTCCCACTGCAAGAGGGAGGCATTCATCCACCTTCCCAATGGCTTCTTTAGTCGCACTGAAGCGCCTACCATATTTCTAATGGCAAAGTCGTGATATTTGTTTTTTTTGCTGCCGTATGTTGACTGCTACAGCTTTACAGACTCAATACCTTGAAGATTGTACTGTATAAATACTAGTGTGCTACAGCGCCGCTCTGCTGGACACAAAGTGGATATACCCAACTTTGCTCCATTTTGTTTAATGTTTAACTGTCAAAGTCTGCTGTAGTTAAGCAACTGTGGCCCACCTGTAAAAGCCAATGCTTGGGTTCTATGATAAGTTCCTTGTGTGGACCAGCCCGGTCTATACAACCCCATTTTCAGTGAGAGACGAGGAGCCTCTGAGAAATGAAAAGGAGAGCAACAGCAATACAAATGAAGTGTAAGAAACGTTTTCTATGTATTTATGTAGAGCTGACCGTGTGGTTTTTTAAGTTGTGTAAAAGAAATTATTTCATATATATATATATATATATATATGACACACAGGTGATTAGAAAGTATGTTTATCACCTCAACGTACCATATCATTGATGTGGGGTAAACGCTTTCTAATCACCCTGTGTGTGTGTGTATATATATATATATATATATGGTAAAAGAGCAAGCATGGTGTTCATAAATGGGGAAAACTGAAAAAAACTGTAAACATACAAAAAAATAAAATCGAATTTAAAAAATCCCTTTCGAGAGGCAAGCATGCTAACCTATGGTCTAATAATCTAAAACTCCCGAAAATAATACAAAAATAAAATAAAAAAGGCAGTTACTTTTACATTTAAACTTTTTTTTTTTGTTTGTTTAAAAAATGAAAACAATCGTGCCCTGTAAACACAGAAAATGTAAATTGGCAAAGAACGAGACTGCAAATTGAACTATATATATATATATATATATATATATATATATATATATATATATAAAATATCCAAAGCCAAATTTTCATTCAATCCTTCATTTTAAACAGTGCAACACAAACAAACAGTGAGTATCTGGATGAAAGCCCAGGTATAGGAATGGTATATGCACACAATGTTCCTCTTTCTAAAGCTGTGTTTTCCATGGTTTACTTAATCAAACTGATAGTGGGGCTGATCTCCAGTATCCCTTGCAATCCTAGCAATGCAGTGCCTCTCATAACAAGCAGTTTCAAATAAACAAAACAAACGAAAAAAAAAAATGTCTGCAGCCTGACTTGCAATCGGCATGCCAGTTGAAATTGGAGTTTTGTTTTTTTTTTTTGCTTTTTGAGAATGCATTTAAGACAAATAAACACACACACAATTGCAAGTGCACACAACTGAATTTCCCTTCTACAAATCTACAAACAGGAGAACGGGTTTTCTTTTTTGTTTGTTTGAGAAATAATAAAAAGACACTGAAGAAAGAACCCCTTGTTTTGATTATTATGGTGATGATGATGATGATGCTCGTGTGTAATTCTACGTGTCTTCGTTTGTACAGTTTCCTCTCCCGATGTTGGTTCATGCTTTGCTCTCGTTGCCGTTTGTTTGGGTGGCTTCGTTGGGGACTGTTTTCACTTCAGCCACTGGCTTCTTGATCTCGGCCTCCTCCGGGTTAGTTTTTTCCTCTGCTGGGACCTTCCTGTTTAGGAGAAATGCAAAGAAATGGGAACATTTAGTAGTTCAATTTAAAAACCAAAAAAAAAAGTTCAGTCTTTCCTCTTTTTCGTCTGGTAAAGGGCCAATTTACTTTCGCACTGGGGGAAAAAAAATAATAATTCAGAAACAGTTTCCCACTTTGTTAGCTTTGGCGTATAACGGAGCAAGCAAAGACTGCCCCCAGTTTGTTTTGTAAGAAGGAAGAATAAACATAACGCTACAAAACTAGCAAGACACAACTTTGTGAATTTATTGCTGGTTTTGTTTTTCCTTCAACTTGCACTGGAGAAAGCTAAATCCTTTTCCTGTCGTACAAAAGGGCTGGAATAAAATCATTTAAATGTGCCTCTGCAGAACCTGCAGCTCAGTGTAGAGCAGATGAAATGGGATACCATGAAACAGAGAACTGATTTTCCTATTTGCCTATGTGGACAAGACAAACTAACAAGAAAATAAATAAATAAAGAAAAAAACAAACTGGCAATGATCCTGCTTTACTAAAGATACCTTTAAGCTTTCGCTGCAAAACTGACACATTGTAATGCCAGGGTGGAAAATGTTGATTGATGAAACCTAATGGCTGTGTGGCAAAGTATTTAAAGGGGACTTCATGCTGGGATACTGGGATACAAACTACAGCCTCCTGCAGATGCCTGTTTCCCATAACAAGTTAATGACTGCATCTGCGACTAAGATAAAAACAAAACAGGAACAAACGTGGAAGAACAGTAGGACCCACTGCTCTCAATAAGATTGCTCCTTCCAGTTGATTTTCTGATCTATGCATTATATTTTAAATGGTTTTTTTTTGTTATGCATTTGTCTTAAGGGTGTTAGCCATTTACACGACAGAACGATTAATCATCTAAACAGCAGTTTTCTAGGTAGGTCTTTGTAACTGTTTGCAGTTATAGGTTTTAGCACTTTTTAGTTCAATGTTTTGGGAACTGGTTCACGGTTGTGTGTTCTGCGCCCCGCGTGAGGCTTCTTGGCCTGAACGAGGTACTTCATGGATTTACGGTCACCAGGTTCTATTCATTGATTCAATAGCCTTTCCTGGTCCACACGTTTATTATCCATTGTACTGAAACACGTCTGTCTGAAATGTAGATCATGTTTCTATAAAGCAATGCACTGTGTGCAGGCTGTCAGCTTGCTCTGTGAAGGATGCCATCTCTTGAATGCGTTGACTGCAAAGTGATGCTGTTCAAACAGCACAAAAGGACTTGTTACAGTAAGTCTAAACTGAACTTACGAATCACAAACACACAAACTGTACCCTGGTAACGACTATTCATATAAAGTGTTGTTTGTAGAACAATGCACGGGGTGGCATCTTGGATAAGTTGTAAAAGGGGGTACGTCTATTTCTGCAGTTCAGAAATGAGTTTTACCATACATGATATTTTGATGCATTTAGGTGAACAACGCACAAAAAGTGCTTGGAATAAATCCATGCAAGCTCAGGGTTCTCTAATTAAACTAGTCCTTTACTTGTAGATTCAATCCCATTTAAAGCCTCTTGTATTCTAACTATTGTGAAGCTGGATCATGGCTTCTCCTGTGTGCAGGAAGAATTGGAAACAAAAGAAGAAAAAAGGCTTTTTTGATGGGCAGGTGATTGAAGTAAATGCCCAGGGCACATTAGACTGGATCTGCCTCATTGATGTTGGAAGGCACTTTCCAGATACAAAATAAAAAAGAAATGTGTGCCAAGGGACCTAACAAAGACACGACAAGAAAGGACAATAAACATGCCAAGTAAATGAGATGTTTAAAACAGTCGCTTTTCAATCTTAGACCGATCCCAAACAATACAAAATACACTTGTGATGTTTTTAATAGGTTTAGTGCTCTATCATTTTCTCTTTAGAAATCTGGTCACATCGGCTGTTTTATTTTTTTAAATCCTATTCAGCATTAATGAAACGTTTTTCTAAGACTAGGTAGAGAAGGTAATGTAATTCAGCAAGCAGTCCCAGTAAGCGTATAGGGAAGATCTTCTATTTTATTTGCAATCGAGTATGTTGGTTATATCAGTTTCTGTGATTACACTTTCAAAATAGATCAATTGCCTCTGAGAATAATAAAAATAAATACAAATCTTTTTGTCCTTTTGCTTGAAAACAAAGTCCACTCAAAGACTAATGCATTCATTCAGTTAATATTACTCAGAAAGACACAGACATGCTGGGAAATGACTTCTACAAATATGCTCCCTGTATAATCTTTAACAGTTGTGTATTTTAATTTATAACATTTGCAATTGAGCATCTTGATTTTCAGTGCTTTTGTTTGCTGCATTTTCCATTTGTTTTCTGAAAGGAAGCTTAACATTAACAAAACTTTTTTTCTTTGAGGGCTCAGAAGTTGTTTTATATACATTTTGTAACATGTGACTTTTTATTTTCTTTTAAATGCTACACTAAACCTGGCAGCATGACTTAAGGAATAATAAAATTAAAATTAAAGCTGATTTCTGGGAAGGTACCATCAGGAAAGATTATAACAACACATTCAAATGGCATTAACACCGAGACGTAACCATTGCACTTGACCAAAGTTCCCAATCAGAAACTCATTAAGCATGAATCTTGTTACAGGGTTGATCTGAGCAGCTAGATTTTATTAGAGCTTTTTACAGCACTGGGAAACCCTCTTGCATTGCAGCGACCTCCTATATACGGTAATCCTGGATAAGCCCCCAGGTGTTGTTAATGAAGTCAGAACATTTTCTGGAATTGCTCCTCGTTGCAGAAGTTTGTTAGAGGGGGAGAGGGGGTTTCTTGAAATTCTCATAATATACCATTCTCTGTTTTTTAAACTTGAGCTTCTTGGCTTTACACAAAAAAAAAGACTGTGTAAGGTGACTTAAATAAACTAACTTCCTGGCTGTCGTTAGTGTTTAGTTATTAGTTCCAGTAGTGAGACACACATTCAGGCAGAACAATGTGCAAGGGCCCTATCCCTCCGCTTGGTGACCATGCTGTGAAATTAGTGAACAACAACAAAAGAAAAACGCCCTCACAAGCATACAACGTGACACAAAGACAGACGAGACCAGGCCAATAAAGACACAAGAACAAACATGACATTCAACACACTACAAGACTGAGAAGAGGCCATACTCGTCCTTGGCTGGAGTGGATGGCTTAGTGGAGTCTGCAGCGGCCGGGGCCGGCACAGCAGCCTGATTGACAGCAGGAGGAGGATCGTTTCCCCAGACAGCGAAAACATCCTTTGCGAGGTCAAGGTCCACTCGAAAGTCTTCGTTCTGGGAGGGCTTCGCATTGCTGTCGGGGGCGGATGGGTTTTTCGGGCTGGTGGGGTTCTTGGCTGCCTCGGTTGGGCTCTTCACCGCGTTAGGCTGCGCCGCTTCGTTTTTGGGGCTCTTGGCGGCATCGGTTTTGGGTTTCGGGGCCTCGGCCGTGGGAGTGGGGATGGAGACTGCCTCTGGAGGGGCCGCGGGTTCTTGAGTCTTGGTGGCGGTTGGGGCTTTAGGAGCATTGGTGGGATTTGGACTTGGAGCTGCTGGGCTGTTGGCAGCTGGGGCATCGCTGAGGTCGACCAGCGGGCAACCTTGGATGCAGATTCAGTGGAAGCAGGTGCGGGAGAGGTTGGAGAGGTGACTCCTGCTTTGGGTGTGCTAGCCTGCTGGACAGGGGTGGTGGCAGGGGCAGGGGCGGTTATGCTGGAGGTGAGAGTGGTGGTCTCACTGGAAGGGCTGTTCTGGGCAGTGGCAAAGGTTTCAGTGATGGTGTCGGAGTTAGTGGCCACAGAAGGGATCATGTCCTCAACAGTAGCTGTGGTGTCGACAGGGTGCCTGTGAGGATAGGAGTAGAAGAGAGAAAGACAATATAGCAGCAGTGACAGAGAAAAAAAGCGGCTAAGGCACAAACACACAGCGCGTGTGAGTGAGTGAGTGAGTTCCGCATGCAAGTCAGAAAGCACGAGGAACAAGTCATAAGCACAGGAAGCTTAGCCAGCAAGAAGCTTTTGGTAAGCCCAAGGGGAAGGAATACACATAAGGCATATAGGGTTAATATCACAGCCATAGCAAACAGCTAAAACAGACGCAGCTCTCCCTGCGAATCGAACCAAACTAGTGGCTGGCTTTCCCGCTCTACAATGTGCATCAATTAAGGCGTTACTGGTTGTCGCAGAATCGCTAGCAGTTTTACACAGACTGATGTGCCTGTACAGAATTCCACATTGAATTGTGTGTTCCGGTCGATATGGGCATCATTTCTTTCAGTTGCCGTATCTGCTATGGCTGTTGTTATCTCTGTAATAATTGTAGCTTTTAACCAATACACTGATGGATGTATCACCAAAGGAATGGTTGGGGCTGATCACAACGCAGACACATAGTACAAAACCAGAAAACCAAAAACAGCTACAACAAAATGACAAGGAACAATGAACAGTAGATGCTAACGCTTCTAAAATCAGGATTATTATTCTTTTTTTTTTGACAGATTAAAATCACAGATAGTTCACACTTCTTTACACCTTTACAGCTATCATATGCAGTCACATATATTTTTTGTGGATTGGTGCCACCCCTTTAGAGAACCTAATATAATTGCCAGTCTTAAACAAAATGGAAAGTTAACCAGTTTACATCCAGGGCCCAGTCCAAATCTGTCCCACTGTCTATGAGAGCACAGATATGAATCAAGAAAAGATTACCACCGTATAGCCCTGGCAAAAAATACTTTACCCAACTGCAATTGGTTCAACGCTGCCAATGAATAGATTTGAATACCCTCCCTTGAATTCACTATGTTGAGGAAACCAAGGTGATTAAGAATCGAATCGTTTGGAAGTGTTTGCTTCCTGAGCACCAAGCTGGAATAAGGTTATTCATTCACTGACGAGCCACCCCTGGTTCCGGCTTGTCGTGACAGTGCGATGATGTACTCCATCTTGAGAGACCCTTTCAGGGGGTTGTAACTTAAAGGCAATTGAATTGAAGAGGGGTGTGTGGTGTGCTTACTCTGGCTCAGTCAGCGGGGTGGTCTCGTTGGTTCTGGTCAGGTTTCCATCATGATTTGGTGTGTGTTCATCCTCGGTCCGCACCTCCACAATGGGCTCCTTCGATTCGTCTTTGCTGTAGAGAAACACAACTCTGCTTAGCCCCTTAACCTACCCAAAATAACGAAGAATATCAAATTAAACTCAAAGCACTGCACTAGAATTAGCTTGCCGTATGAGTAAACATTAAATATCTGGATTGCTGATGTCTGAACAAATTGTTGCTGATCACTTTTGGGAAGCAGTGTTTAATTATTATTTATGTATTTAGCAGACGCCTTTATCCAAGGCGACTTACAGGTGTTAGAGGGCAGTAGAGGGTTACAGTGCAAGATTCATATTTAAATAAGTTTACAGTAAGTGCAATAAAACTACTAGAATACAATATGAACTAGGGTGCAACTGGTTAGGATTACAACAAGTTATATCTACAATGACATAGTGGTGCAATAGTGCAAGGATAGTGCATCAGCTGAGTAACGTGGTGCGAGGTCAGGCAAGTCCAGTGCAGAGTAGGAGGGTAGATCAGCAACCTCTGCCTGTTGCATTTCACCCACCTGTAACACGCTGCATAACATACATGTTAAATGCAGCACCACAACATTGATAATTGGAGAAGTGTCAAGGGTGATCATATATTTAAGAGGAATAAAACAAACTGTAATGAAAATAGAACCAAAATAGGTTTTCCTTTGTACTTATTGGAATATTGGAATTGTATGAAATTGCAATTCCCCTTGAGCAGATACTCACGAGAAAGCAGCTTTCCCTCCTCCATGTCCTTGCCCTTGGCTCCCGGCCTGGCTTGCCACAGACATTGACAGCGATGCACATGAGAAGGCCACACTTGTTGAGGAAGTAGCAGGTGACGTCCACGACCACCAACAGGATGATGAAGACGATGATGAGGATCCCCACGATGGCGCCGTGCCCAGGCCGAACCGATGCCACTGCCTTTGAGTTGAAAGAAGAAGATTGACGCCATTAAGCACCAATGAGAAACGGCTGTGTGCTTCACAACTCAAGCTGTGTTACTCAGGGAACCAGAAACCATTGGAATCCACGTTGAAACCAGGCATGCGTTGAATATAAATATCTAGTAGGTAAAACGGTCTTATAAATACACCTGTATGAGTTTCCCCTGACCTTCCTACAAGAATGGAGCTGCCTCCTCCCCTACAACTACCCTTTCTGCTGGACTGAGAAAATAACAACACGGGGTTACCCATCCCAATTACAAAACTTCAGTCCAAACCACAGAGGACAGTTCTATAGAGAAACGTGATATTCTGAACAGTGTGAAACTGACCTGTTGTAAAAAGAAAAGACGTCATTCTTTACATTTCATAAATATTGAACAGAAGGCACATGTTTTACAGCTGTCTATATCTTTTAGATAGGTAAGTGGCTGATGTAAAACACATTTTACATCCTTACAATGGCAGCGATTTCAATTCTCTATCAGTGTTTTGTACTTTCATATCAAATGAAGGCACAAAAATATATACTTACCAGAAATATACCTCAAAGTTTACCAAGCTAAAAAACTAGGCTACAAACAGGTTAATAATACTATTATGCGTACATGTATATATAGAATGTTCAGTAAGCTATATATATATATATATACACATTTACAATACCTTTTCTACCACGATGAAACACACAGAACATGTAGCTCTAGTTTTAAATGAAATGTGACTGGAAGTCATTCTAATACTGAGTACGATTAATGAACAGTGTCTAAACCACAGTGTCTAAATGAATCAGTATTGTTGAAATACATCTGAAAGGTTAGTCTCTTGGTGATATGAAGCCCTATTCACAAATCAACGTATGTTTTTGATTTAAGTTTATTCTTTCAAAACTCTCTCTTACCTTGGGGGCAGGGGTTGGGGAGAAAACATATTTAAAGCGTTACAAAGTTTTGAGAACAGGGCTTGTGGTTCAGAGTCTTCCATGTCACAAACAATCAAGGAAACTACACTGCAATCCAACACATCAGTGAAATAAGCTTTCATTTAAAAACAAATATCCAAAGAACTGACACACACAATGATACAGAAGGGTGACACAGTCAAAAATAAACCCTTTATCACATATTCTTATTGTATAAATACAAAACACACATCAAATCACACCCAAGTCAAACCCCTTTCCTTTATTTTTTTTTATTCATTTTTTTATTGTAACATTTCCCGTTCTGAAAAGTTGTTCCAAATATACAATAAAGAAAATATTTCTTATCATGTTGTCACACGCATGCATCCCTCTTGGCATGAATACCTATTACCCAGAGTTCTCTTGGCCTGGTTTCCAGGCTGCTCACTGATTGGAGGAGGGTGAGAGAACTGCTCACCATGCTGAGAAGGCGGGTACACATTTATCAACAGTGCGATTCCAAAGACCTCCAACAAAAAACAAAAACAAAACAAACACACACTCACAACAAAAGCACATCTATCAACAGACAAAATTCACCGAATAAAATGACAACCACATTCAGCTAACAGAAGTAATAATAGGCAATTATTACGACAAATATCGGTGTCATTTCTTGCTGTATCTTTTTGACTTTCGATTTCTTCTCTTCTGTACACAGAAAGAGCGCCTATTAAAACAATTCCATCTGATTCTTTAGCTAGAGGAAGTGTTTTCTTAAGTCTCCTCAGATGGTAACCTGACTAAGATTCAAGTTGCTTCCAGAAGAGAAAGCACTTTATTCATAAGACTTTTAAAATTTTTTTTAATGGACCTTTAATGAAGCATTTAAAACTGGTCCCTGGTTATCCCCTAATCCTGTTTAAACTGGGAATTTCAGTACAAAGCTGGTTCAGGCTCAGTTGTTTCTACATGTACTCCAGTGCAGTACTGGTTGCTGCTATCCACCCCAGGACAGCCCTGTAAATCAGATCTTTGATCTATCCTGAATAAGCTGAACTTGAACGGAACGCGCCTGCAACGCTTCAGTCTGTTAAATGATACTTATTAGCAGGCATTTTAAGCCACCTGATCGAGCCCTTTCATTTGCAGGTGTACACTAGCTCCCACCTCGTGCTAGGAGTGCTTGTTTCAGTAGCGCTCATTCATATACTGGTACTGCACATGTTTTGCCTCCACTTTCTCAAAGCCCTTTTATCAATGCTGCGCACATCGCTCTCCTCCATCAGTTATGAACAATTCCATTCCTCTCGCTAGTTATCAGCGTGTAGTGTTTCTATGAGGATGTCTTATGCTAAATTAAACTTTAATTCAGATTGATGAGTACAGCATGTCAAAGCTATCGCTCATGGCTCAAGTCCTCTGTTGTGTAAAATCTTTCACTGATTTCTCTAAGGGAATGCATATACCTAATTCAGCTGCAAATGCGTCCTCATAACATGTGCAAATAAAATAAACACATTGGAATACATCTAAACTCCAGCAGCACTGTACTCATGTCATTGTCTTAAAACAGGACTTGAATGCTGCTATATCTACAGCGGTGGTATAATACAGTATCTGATGTATTTCAAGTAAATTTGTTCTATCGAACTACTTCATTTAAACATTTTCCTGTTAGTCGTAAACTTAGGGTTCAGTAATAGCTAACCTGGAACAAATCCTTGGTCCTGCAGTTTTTACTGTATCAGTGAATATGCTGGCACATTTCGCATGCATATCTGCCTCTGCCAGTGTATTGTAGTAATAAATAATACAGAACAATGCTTCCTCTAGCTAAATCAGTTCTCCAGCTCAAGGATGATGTACACCTCAGGGTAAAGCTGCTCTGCTAATGAGTTTAACGATGATATTTGTGTGTATTTATAGATGTGATCACATACGCTGTCAATCTTCCACACTTCTATGCTGGGTACGCAAGGACAAACATTTCTACTGAGCTCTGGAGTAAAAGCACAGGGGCTTAGGGAGGGTGGATCCTAACGCCGTCCGAAATGTGCCTGCAAGTCTTTTTCAGGCTTCGAGGCATTCAGAATCCCCAAAAAATAAATACAAAATAATATCATGCATCGACCATATTCATAATGTGTGGTTCAGCTTTCAGTCGGCAAACAGAACCTTGAACAATGGATTTACCAACACATTCTGTATAGCATGTCAATCGCTTATACAAAGCAAAAGCATCCTCTGATGGATTTCAACAGCAGGAGTTCACTTTGCATACTGCGATGGTATGACCGCTGGCGTTAAAAACATATTTTCTGCATTTACCTGGGTGTACGCCAACCTGGCTCAGAAACTGATCCTGCATTCTCTCAAATCCAAAAGATAACATTTCATTACTAGCAAAAAACAAACAAAAAAAACTCATTGTTTCAGGAGCAAATTGGGTCTTATAATAACTCAAATGTATTTGTCATTTGATTAGTAATTATTTTATCTTAGATCATCTCTGTTTAAAATAAGTTTGTATCTATTTTAATGAATAGTAGATTTAAAAACCTCTAACTCATATAAAAGCAGCTGTTTCTTGCTCGGTGATTAATTGACTCATACTAAATACAATACAAATACACTGAAAAGGGGTAAGTTCGGTCAGTATTTAGCTCTGCTGCAGTTTATAAATTAAAGCTAGACCTCATGGTCTATAACAAACTGCTCCTTCCCTCAGCGTCATTCACACCCATAAAACAAGGAGACAACCTTTAAATTTAGCTTTTTATATAAATTGACAAGGTTGGTGATTTTTTATTTTATTTTATCCAAAACAAGTTGCATGACAAATACAGCTGTGATTAAAAAATGGTGCTATTATTAACATGAATTAGCCTAAGGAAACAGCCCTAGGGGTTGAGTATGATTTACCTGGTGTGTCCATAGTTTTGAAGTTTAGTTTCAGACGTACATGTTTAGGCAGTTACAGCATGCGCCACATCTAGATACAGCGCTTTTGCACAATGTTACATGGAAGAAAGGGCTTTACATCCATTTTATTAGCTTACACAACTCGCTGCCTCGCTGGATATGAATAGAAAGATTGTAGTCTGGTACAAACTACAATGCAGCTTTTGAACAATAAAAGTTCCAAGGAACACATCACCCCCGGACTATATGCAGATATTTATTTTTGGGAGAAGATTAAAAGGCATAGAAAATGAATAGCCAGCCTTGCTATGAAACAGCAGGCGTTTCCTTTCTTTGCTGAGTCTTTATGAGAGGAAGATGACAGTCACTGCAGAGAGCAGAAGGGACACAAGGGTGTAGGTGACTGATGAGCTCCCCAATGTTGCTGGAAGCCCCAAAATGAATGGTTCCAGGGGTATTTATACCATGAAAAGATTTGTAAAATAAAATCAAAATAGAAATAAAATCGGTGCATATGACAATGTGATGATCCATTGGCGCCCAAGGTCACAAATGAACACGGACAAGGGGAGGAAGGTAAGGGAGAGGGGAGGGAGAGAGAGAAAGAGAGAGAAAGATAGAAACATAGGTCATAAATACAGAAACTTAAGAATCAAAGGTAAATTGAAATGAAAATAAATCAACACAGGTTAGAGAAAAGTTAAGTGCACATAAAAAGAAGAAGAAAAAAAAAACAGCGAGTGAGAAGCTGAGCTGATGACACGGGACGACATAGCAGGCCAAAGGTCAAAGTGTGAAGGTCAGAAAAAGGTCACCAAATGTGGATGTGGTGATATGGAAGGCTGTAGTGAGAAGACGTGTGTCAGGAGCAACAATGAACATTGAGAAAGAACAACTTCCCTGGTTTGGCAGAATAAGATAATCTTCTCAGAAAAATCTACCCCACCCCGCACTCCTATCTGCAGTGCAAACTCTACACCCAAAACACAGCAGCGACCATTTCTGTTTTATTCATTCCCAACATGGAAAGTTGTCCTTTAAAAAAAAAAAAATAATAAAATTGTGAAGAATGTTTATAGATGTAAAACACTGAAGTAGTAATGATGACTGAATGCATTATCTGGGGTTATTACACACTCTGCAACAAGTATAGTGGCACATAAAATAAATGAGCACCAGCCATGGACTGTGCCCTGCTCAACCTTAGCTTGGGAGGTTTGGATAATTTCATTAGGACCAACTAATTCCATCCTTCCGGCACCATTAAACTGTGCCAGCAAATATTCCTAGCCCTGGATATTTCAACCAATACCACTGGCATCTAGGTTACACTCAGATAAAACCCCAGAAAGGACAGTTAACCCAGTCGTGCATGAGGAGACTGTTAAGACATTGACATCAAGCATTAGCACACTTGCAATGCAAAAGACTTACCTGCACTTGCATGCTTTACGAAAATCTACCAGCTTTTTTTTTTTAACCAAAAAATAAATAAATAATACTAGCTGTTCATAGCATCAAAACAGAGGTGAGAAAAGCACCGCCTTGCGCATCTGTTAGCAACGGTAAGTTTATTTTTCTAGGTTTGCAACAGACGTTATCAAATTGATAACTGTTGAGAGTTCTGGGTGTAACCAGGACACAGCAGTTTGCAAGTTATCTTGATCTCTACCCCAGAATCATGTTGGCTACCAGTGATGCAACCAATTTAGCTGCCATCCAAACCTCCAGTGCTGTCTGGCTGGATCAACCCAAGCGTATGGGAAAGCATGTCCCTGTGTCATGCACTTGCTGTTTGCTGGTAATATTTCACTGAGTTAAAGCACTAACAGATTATTCCTTTCAAAAGCGTTACCATGCAATATCACAGGGCTGCATCACCTTTTGAGAAACTGAGCAGTTTACGAGCATGAATTTAACAGAACAAGAGTGAAGTTATTTCTTTCTGAAGATATGTAACTGGCATCCTAAAAAATGTACCGAATACCAAATCTCTTCAATAGACTACGTGATTTGAAGATCAGTTGTACATGCTGCCTGCCCGTCCCTTTTGATCCGATCTGTTCTTGGATTAGGATCAGTTGCTCTTAAAAGTACACAGAGCTAACAGTCTTAAATCTTCTCTATGTATCGCCAGCACTTCCCAGGTCCTATAAAAACACATCCAAAATGACTTTTAAAACCTCCCATGAAGACTGGTGTGCTGTGCGAAGCGCAGCTTCAGATGCATTGTGATGGGGAGACAGCTCTGCTGCCCTGTGATAAGTGCACAGCTGTATTACAAAGAGCACTGTCAGTTGGGTGTAGGCCTACAACGACCCTTTTAAAATAAGCTTGGGATTATGTTGTTTTTTTTTCCTATAGCGAAAATGCAGTTACCAATTTACTTTAAAGCACAGCAGCGGCGCTGAAGGTGACCCAGCATACTATCAGTGTTCCTTTTTAAAACAATCAGAGCAAACGGCGATGTATGCGGGGTGCCAGGGCCCGACACCCGACTGGCAGTGCTGCTGTTAGCATTGTGGGCGTACCTGGCATGGAGGTGGGTTCTGGAACGGTCCTGAAAAATAAGGTGCTTGGTTTTGATTTTCCTTGCTGGTTCTCCGCCACCACGTAAACCTCATACTCTGTGTTCCACTCCAGGCCTCCGAGAATGGCGTACTCGCTGTCGGCTGGCAGTCTGATCTCTGGTTTCCAGTCGTCCATTTGTTTCTGGGTGAAAAGAACCAAGGTGAGAGAGCAGGGGGCTATGAGGGGGAAATCACACCAGAGACACGGGAGCCCTGCCAGCTTGTATACACTCTCTCCATGGACCTCATTTCAAAGCTTTTGAATGGACCTTGTCAAAACTCTATTCAATCATCTGCCTGTCCCCCTTTGGTCTTCAGTTCGGTAGAGTACATGCACATTATTGCACTTTGTAATACTATACAATCAGACTTTTTGGGTGAGTGCTGTTTTTTCATTCTTTATGAGTTTCCAACAATCCACATGCTTCTTTTATACCGTGGTCCTGCCAATAAGTCCTATATTATAATGTCAAGACCTTAACCTCTTTTTAATTGCATTCAACTAACAAAGAAAGTTGTTTCATGAGACAAGACTTTGTGCAAGCACAACTATACAGTAGTGCTGGATACTTCCCATTAATGATGGTCTTTGATCATCGGGACTGGTTAAGCACTATAAAATCAGCCCTTGCCATTTTAACACACAGCACAGGACAAATGCTACAGTAAACACATATATATATTGTAATGCAATTACATGCACAAGTAGACAGACTCTGCTAAAGGCACTACTTTAGTAACACTGAATACATACTGCGGTATAATTCTGTAAGGGGTCTGTGCTGTCGAAGATACTCACAGCTCTGTACCGACTAGGTAATGTCTGATGGGAGAGCCGCCATCATCCTGCTTGATCCAGTTCACTTTCAGAGTGTTTCCAGACTCATATGGCTTCCTTCCAGTTTAGGAGGACTGGGTTCCCTGTGAAGAAAATATTGTCGGCACTGCAATTAGCAAATATGGAACACGACTGCGCTTGGGGTCTGGAGTTCAAAGAGCCTAGCTGCAACAATGATTCCATTTCCATTTAATATACAAGTGAATTGGTCCCACGAGTCCAGTTAGACTCACACGCCATTTTCTTTTATGCTACTTTATACGGCTACAACAAAAGCCTTTCAAAAGGACGAGGATCATCGCAAACCCTTTTGATCTCAAGGGTCGGGCTCAACCCTAAGCCTGTTGGCTCTTTGCAGTTTGAAGCACTTGGTTCAGTTCAAAGCAATTAAGCATTTTTTTTTTAGAAAAAGCTCCTGGACGATATCTGTTAACATTTTGCAGCACACAGAATGGGGATAGCGCTCATTGAGCCAGGTTCTCCTGCTAAAACGAATGTATTCACGTTTTGCTATGGGTCAGTCATACCCTTCAATTAGTGTGACAGTCCCACTGTGCATGCAAGCAGCACTTCGATTCCTGTTATCTTTAATTAGGTTATTTAGACAGCGTCGCCTTAATACATAACAATATGTGGTTAAATGCAGTGACGCGGCGAAGTGCTTATTTAAAATACATATTAACCCGTGCTGGGGTCTATCCATTGATTGAAACAGCAGTGGATTTAAATTCCACCACTGTTTAAATAATTCATAAATGTTATGAAAATCAATCTTTCTTGTCTGTAAAAATATGAAAATAGCTCAGGTTCATATTTGAATGATTTAAAATGACCCCCTCACTGTTCAGACCGCATTTTGCCGACACTAATGCTTGAGAACGTTGTATAAAAGAGATCCCGTGGAGTACAGAATCGACGTAACTCTGGCTCTTTCAAGCAAAGCGCACCTTAAAGTTTGGGAAAAAAAGACCATTTCAGTGTTGCAGTTTGGGGTTTGCAAATGCATTTTTGTTCTCCTGACAAGAGACAAAATCTCAACAGAACAAACTCTGTGGAAGTGGGCGAGAAGGCATGTAAAGTGCAGAGTGCTCCCTCAGGGGTCTTTGTTCTAGATCCTAGCACTCCAGTGAAGAGACACGTGGCAAATCTAATTAGCTTCAACGCGTTGTTTGGAGAAGTTACCAGATTACATTTCATTATTATATGTATGGTGGTGAGGGTGTGCAGGATACTTGCACAATTAAAAACATTTACAGCTACAGCTGAAATTAGCATGATAATTAAACTCTCAGAGCGCACACTTCCTATCTCTTTGCTACAATTAAAATGCGATGCTTACATGGGTACTTTTGGTCACTTCATTTATTAGGGGCCTCTGCTTTGACACAGATACAAGAAATCAATTATGTTGCAACTGCGTTTGCAAGAGTAATTGAGAAGGTTAGTCGACAGTGGTAAAAAAAAAAATGACCAATTTTTTAAGTAACCACAACAACGTCTTTTCATAAGTAGGCTGTAATCAATTCTAAATAATAATATCATTCTGTTTAACTGTCAGTAATTCAGGAATTATTATTGCTGTAACATGGAGTTGAAACACTTTTGCTTTGATTATTATTATTATTATTATTATTATTATTATTATTATTATTAATTTCTTAGCAGACGCCCTTAGCCATGGCGACTTACAATTGTTACAAGATATCACATTATTTTTTTACACATTATTTTTACATACAATTACAATTACAATTAAAGCTAGAATTTAAACAATCTTGTAATCCAAATATACATAGCTGAAAATGAAATAAAAAGAGTTAGTGACAAAGAAATCATTTAGAGGTGAAGAACTAGTTCAGTCATGAGCATCACTCCTATTGTTAAGCGTTCACAATGGCTAAGGAAGAAAGACATCATGAATCTTATGAACACATGGTTATTAGTTAAGAATAACATGCTCTAACATGCAACACTGCGGTTACTCACTGTGTCATGATAGTGACCTGGTTTGTGCATCGTAGTTAAAGAGAAGTCCCATTTACACCAAGGGTCTTATAATGTTCATTTACAAAACCAAGGACCACTTAAACAATCAGTTAAATGCAAACCACTTTAAAACGCAACATCTATCGTTTCCTATTCAGAAATTGTGTTATCTAAAGATAAAAAAAAAAATTAAAAAAAACTTAATTTTTGTGGGCCTACTGTCAACAATGACAGTTTGGTGCCATAAATGTTGTTCGCCTGGTGGTCAGTATTGTAATTACACTACTATCTGCCAAGCGTTTCTCTCGGGATAAAACAACATCTAAATGGTCTGCACACCTTTATGGTATATAGGGAGGGAGCCCTTAAAGAGTTGGCACAGCTCTGAAGTATCAGTGAACCAATGCAGTATTCTTCTTGTGTAGCATCACTTTGTATATCATTTTCTTTTCCAGTCATCCTGGTGGCTCTTTAAAACTCAGAAGATTAAAGCCCACCTGGGCTCTCCAACACGTCTCCGCTCGAAGTGCAGCTGGTACACCTGAGTGTAACCGTTAACCTGTCCCCCCTGCAACATTCCCCCCAGTGGATGAAGAAACGCATTGGGAAGAAATACCACAGCGAACAAGTGTGGTGTTTCCTCCATTCAGGTTGGTACCATCTGAACCACGCTGAGTTTTAAAAAACAGAACAGGATATACAAAATGGATCGGAACGAGAAGAAGGATGCATTAGTTAGGATAACTGTGGGATTTCATTCACGCAACCAAGTTGTTTTTAAGGCCTAGTTTCAAACACGGTTTATTCTTTACTCATTTTGACCATCCTTCCACCCTGGAAGTTGGTAACTAAAGCAGGTGTAAATGGGACTCAAGTTAGGTCAGTAGGTCAAAACACACACCAGGTGAAGAAGAGGTACACTTGCAAGACAAAAACACGAACGGAACATGCAAAAGAGAGGCTTTCCAGTCTGCCAGGACGTGACCCAAAAGGCTTCAAGAACAGAAAGAGAGGGGGTTAAGAAAGAGACAAAGAAAACGAACTTGCATGCATGCAGCAATGATTGGCTGTTATCTCTGTTAGTTCGTTTGGGGAAAGTGGTTGGGTCACTGTTCCATGTCCCCTCTTCATATAAAACAATAAAAAAAAGAATACACAAAGAATCCAACTAAAGTAAAAAGTGCAATGCTTTTGAGCAGGTCAGTGGCTTCACAAGGTTTGTCGATTGTTATTCATTTAGAAGTGTGAAAAAGGTTTTTATTCTTTGGTAGCAGGGGAAAGCGGTGTCAAAATAAATTTGAAACGTGAGGTTTTGTTAGCTTGCAAGTGTGGTGGTAATGACGGTTAATTTGGATCACAGTATAATTTTTTTGTAAAAATGAGGAAAGATTGGTCGAGTTAGAGGTCAACCATTTGCTTTGTTTGTACTCTGGCATGAGCTGGCTCTTAATCTGCAAAACCTAAGCATTAAGCAATACACATTGCTGGTCTAGAAGTGGAATCAGATGCTGTGGCACAGCAAACACTATAAATCCAATCCAACAACTGCTACAGTCATTTACATTTCATATCCATTACAGTTTCCAAGTGTAATGCATCTGAAGTTGCATATGTCTACTGTAATAAAGTGCCATATTGAAACATACATATCGTATATAATAATTTCCAGGCTATTGCTGGCTATAAAAAAGCCTGGGACTTTGGTATCAAATTACTGATAATAATCTTTAATAATCTAGTGTCAAATTATTAAAGATTATTAATTTAACTAAAGCAAAATGGTTGAATGTCCAGGTTAAATTTCAAATTTGGTTTTACATGACAGATTTAAACATGCAAAGATTGTTGATGGTTTTTGTTAAGTCTAAAGCCCATTTAAGAAAGGGGATTGTGTCTAACTTGGTCCCAAGTGAAAGATCAAGCTACAGAATTGAATTTGACCAACCAGAACATAGAGTTTACCTTCTGTTAGCCAGCGTGGACGACATCATCAGCACCATGCAAGCCACATGACAAAGTCACATGATACGCACGCACATGATTGGTTGAAAGGAAAGTGGAGGAGGTCACATGGAAAATACAAAAATTAAAAAGTGATGAAAACATGGTCAAGGTAACAAAATAACAAAAGTTAAAAGACCAAAAAACAAAGAAAAACATAAAAACACATTAAAACCATGAAACAATAGGGAGATTAAAACAGTATTTCCTCTGGCTGAAAGAGATAAAACACTTAAAGCATTTTCTTTATTTTGTTTTAGTTAAACATGACATGTAAAGCAAAGCTTCTTTTTACATACTATTTAGCAACACCGATTAAAAGCAATTTAAAAGAGCCACAGAGGAAACTCTGCAGTATTAAAAATACTGTTCGACGGCAACCAACCGCAATAGATAATGCACATCGCGAGACCGTCAACTTGGCATGTAGAAACTCACTTTACTTGTTTCATTGAAAACCCAGGCGCTGAAGGAAGACAGACAGACAGGCTGGCTGTGAGCCCAGGACTCAAACAACAGCCCTGCTTCTAGGAAGGCCAGATACCCAATTATTTTAGCCCTGGCAAATTAATAAAAATCATGTTGCTCTGCTCAAATCTCACTCTGCCAGATGTGCAAGAGGAGTTCTTGCCAGTTTCATTGTTCAAATGAAGCGTTTTTTGAAACGTCAGCACGATCAGCTCTGGTTTATAACTGCTCCGAACGGGTTGGCTTTACAGTTACGGTTTAAATAAAAACAGAAACAGAAAATGTAAAGCCCCAGTTACTATAAACTTGAACAGATTGTTGTCTACGATCAAGTTTGAGGTTCAGTCGGTCTAAAACTAGAGCGATACGGCTGTTAAATTGTGGCTTTTCCTCATTGGAACTAAAAGCCATCTTGAAATCGTCAAGGAGCTACATTCCTGTTGGTGTAAGATCCTTGTTTAATTTGTATTGTGTTTCGGAGGGATACCCCACCTGTCACTCAAGGCCTACACACAACTCAATGGCAGTCTCTGGAATGACGTATTTAATGCAGTCCTTCCAGTTTAGTGTCGTATACACATACCAACCTGGGTTTAAGCAATGGAAAATCATAATGTTATTTTCTACAGGCCAGGTTGTTAATAAATCATACTTACTGTAGTTTCACTGTAAAACAAAATACAAATAATAATGAACACAATACACACAATGGCTTGAAACTATGATTGTCTAGAATTACAAAAGCAGTATTCATAACTATACATATTTCATGAAACTGAACACTAAGCAGTAAGAGGCAGTTGTTATATGCAAGAGGTTATGGACTAATGCTCTGTAATTGAAACACCATTGTCCCATAGCGAAGTTGTCCTCATTTGATAGGAATGTTTGGGCAAGATTTCATCAGCTCAGAATGTTCTATCCCACACTGATCCTTTTATTAAAGAGAGGATGTTGAGCACAATGCTAGAAGCCAGGGTTGACACAGAATGTTATAAGGGGAAGATCGCATACTATGCAAGTAGCAAAAAGGAAATACGTCATCTGTCCACAACCAGTAGCTCATACCTCACACTATTCTGTCCAGGACAAATTGACCTAAATAAAAAAAATGTTATTCTCGGCTTTATAAACACGGCGTGTACTGTGTGCTTTGTGACATCATTACACACAAGGACAGACCAGTCACCTACTGCTTGTGTTCTCTTTGATCAAATCCAAGCCACCAGTGTCTTTCAAGTTAAAGCATGCCTTTTATTACCCTGCACATCTTACTATTTAAATTTCAGGAGCTTGGATTATTGTAATAGACATACTGTAAAGGCATGGGAGCTTTTAAACACTAATTATGAAGGTGAATAGCTAAAAACAAGATAAAAAAAAAGATGACAAAACACTTTTCGTACAATTCCCTACACAGTTTGCATAACAATGGCTACAATTACAAGGAGAGAAGGAGCATTCCATTGTGGGTGTCAACAGTCGTTGTAAATGCTGCCAATGGTAATATATAAATAAAAAAAACAATACTTCTAATAGATAAATGAGCAACTCAGGCCAATCAATACGTATTGCTATTTCAAGCGGTCTGGTTGTTATCACGTCTGAGCAAAGAACTCCAAGCAAAGGAGACTGAAAAGCTTTTAGACTTGCTGCAGAAGCTTGAGGGTTAATTGAAAGACTGCTGGTGCCCAACAGCATTGACTCCGTGGTAAATAACAAAATGCATCATACAAGGTGTGCATTTAATAACCTTTCACACCACTCCTGGGATATGACTGGGCAGTGCTCAGGCAGTCCCAGGAGACCTGGAGAGGCTCAATTCAATAGATTAAAATCTGTCTGCCGTTGACGGGGTGACATTTAATCACGCCTTGGATGTTTTATTCAGTGCAGGAGAAATACTAAAGTAACATGATATTCAAGCTGTGGGATATTTACTTGACAAGCATTCGGTTTTAAACCTTGGAAGTATTCATATGTTCTGTCTCAGCAAAAAAAAATAGTACTTTACAATTCATAAATTCTGTTAAAGCTGCAATCGCCAGCATACAGTATCGTGCACAAACAAACCGCACCCTGAGCTCAAATTATATCTATGGCCTTTACATAACAAACTAATGCTTGTCCTTAACCTTTGGCCTTCCTCACACTTGCCGCCTTTGTACAGTAACTTACTTAAACTGTCGCCCGAATGTAATTTGAATTCCTTAACATGCTATGGTGTTTAGTGGCCCTAGGTTCTGTTGCTACAATAATGTGGTGTAAGTAATAATCGATCTCATTAGTGCAACGCAATGTGTTTTTTTTTACTGAATCTCAGAAACCATTACAAGAACACGCCGCACTTCAAACACTCTGCTTGACAGTTTAAAGCACACTTACAAGTTATCAATCCACAAGAATCCATTCCATCTCACCGAAGGCCATACTACAGCAGGTTTTCTATGAATATTCACTGCAGATCTATCCGTTTTACTGTACAGGAAGCAATGTTGCCATGGCTACAGTGAGAACTGAGCGAACCCTTAATACCAGAGAGAATAACAGGGTAGCAACACTTCATTGACAAAGAAACTGTTTGAAAGCAACACAAAATGGTTTCAATGAGACATTTACTGTGCCAGTTTTCTACAATTAAAACATTTTTCCTAAATTGCAGTCAAAGATGATTTGAACAACAGTTAAAGTGGTCTCTATACTGTAGACAGGTCCTTCTAACAGATGGATGCTTTCAGCACTGCAGACCTTTATACAGGTCTAGGGAAGATAACCACAGAAAACTACAAAGTAGTACAGGACAGACTACATCTAACACACACATAGGCACAGCTGTGTCCTTTTCAAGGTAAAGAGTGTTTCTGGTATGGTATAGTGTGCTACGCACTGCCCAGGTATGTTGTTTTAAGAGAATGCAAGGAGTACTTTTTGTTTTTAAACAAGGCAATATCAAACGTTAAAGCAAACACTGCACGCAGTTAAACAAGCAAGCAGAATGGAAATGCACACGCACAGCACGCTGATGGAATACTCACTATCTGTGCTACTCGGAGCAGAGGAAGCGGTGGTCACTGAGGGGATGATGAAAACACGATTATGAAAGAAACGCAAACTCAATTATGGAAACGGGGCTGTGAAAGACAAGCCAGCCTTAAGCAATGATTTACTAGATTAGGTTGGGACGGACAGAAACCTGTATGCCGTTCATACAGATACTGACTGTGGGATTACATAGCCGATGGAAACTGTGTACAATAAACCATGTTACGGCTACTTAGAGGTTGGGAAAAGTTTTATAGCACACCTGGGAAGGGGCTTTCATAACCTCTCAAACATACAAGGCTGGTGGTGAAACATGCTTTTAACATCTACCTAGCACATTTATCAGCACCACTATAGAAATCCAGAAAGGTCCCATTGCTCTCCATTTATCACTGTGTTCTGCTTAACAAACACTTTTAGTGCCTGGAATGAGTCCTAGATAACGCTCTTCCCCGCTGTGTAGGCAATGACAATTCAAATAAACAATGGCATCTGTATCTATAGAGAGCTGCTCACAAAGATTTTGCCCGGCTGTTGTTATCCAAAGTCAGCAGAAACAAGGTGTTTTGCAGCCCCTCGAGCAGCTGTTCCATCACCTGGTTCTGTAGATTGAGTTTTACAGAACTAATTCCACGTGGTGACGACAATTACTGTACCCTGCTGTCCAAGACACCATGAAGATCACCTTATACAATCAGACACTTGCTTCATGCAAACAAAATAAACCATTAATAATAACACAATGACATGTAGCAGACCAAAGCCAAGGGTGAGAAGACAAGCATTCTGGGATACCATCATGAATTCGTGCAGTACCAGTATTACTAAGCACTGCACTCTAGAAATAGGATCCAACTGTCCCATCCTAGTTCCCTGAACAAACACGCCCTTAGCACTCCTAATGGACATTCTTGATTGGAAACCACCCAAAAAGTAACCTTGCCGATCTTCAATATACCGCATTCATCAACCAGCACACTACTGCAAAAATCAAGCATCACTTGCAGCAATTCAATTCGGGAATTGAATCATCTTGTTATAAAATTGAGTACAAAGATACACTCTCACTCATATTTCAAGTACTAATATAAATGAGCCGATAACACCTTAAATTGGAAATCTCTCACTATTTGGTCGTACTAAAGGTGTGAGTAAAGGTACCCCATTCTCTGTTAGTAAACCGAAGAGCATCTTACGCAGCAGTGAAGGTAACTTACCAACATCTGTCGTAAGTATCTCAGTGACTGCATCAGTTGCAGAGAGGGTGGTTTCTAGATACACTGAGCTGGTGTATAGCATTTCAGAGGTCACAGAGACAGGAGTCGTAGCTGAGAGGTGGAATAAATTGGCAGCAAAACATGGCATTTAGAAAAGGTCAGGAAAGAAACATGGAAAGGCTGTCAATATCCAATCAAAAGAGACAGCTTTTCATCCTAAATGACAACGGACTGACTTAATTCATGTTTAAACCAAATTTAAAGAAACAGAAAGCATGCCGATTTTTATTCTTTCTTTTCTTATTTTTATTAAGTGACACTGGGAACAAACGGGTCCATGCTGAATAAATGAAATCTAAATGCAATTCCATAAATACTATTAAATCAAATTTAAAGAAACAGAAAGCATGCCGATTGTTTATTCTAGCAGCAAGTGACACTGGGAACAAACGGGTCCATGCTAAATATATGAAATCTAGATGCAATTCCATAAATACTATTAAAAAAAAAGGCTTTAGACAGGATGCTTGTATGACAAACAGAGTTCGACTAGAAAGCTTACTTGCTGAAGCACTACAAAACCATTGCTCACCACATGGAAAACATATTGTTTTACCATTCTGTCCATGAAACAGCTCCAGAGCTAATAAAACATGTCTGCAGGATAAACCTCCAGCAGGTTTTATCTCCACACAAGAATCTGTGTTGCTCATGTTTAGAAACCCAACGACAACGTATTTCTAACATGCGTGCTGTGGCCACTTTTG
Organism: Acipenser oxyrinchus oxyrinchus; assembly: GCA_030684275.1. Lineage (NCBI taxonomy): Eukaryota > Metazoa > Chordata > Actinopteri > Acipenseriformes > Acipenseridae > Acipenser > Acipenser oxyrinchus. Next base: position 751,525 of record JAGXEW010000076.1, on the reverse strand, counting down.
TATCCTTCGACAAACAGTGAAAGCGGCTGTTTCTAGAAGGCAAAACATTTCTTCCAAGCTGTCATCCAAAAGGGAATTTAAAATGGTGCATTTTGACTTTCAACCGTCCTCATTTCCTTTACGGAGTGACATGTCTACAGCAGCAAACAACAGGCAGAGTTGCCATTCCTGGAAAGCCTTACTCACTGTCCTCGCCTGGGTCTCCAGAGACTGGAGTTGCAGACTGTGTTGTGAATACGCTTGCCACTGTGGTTTCAGGTGGATTCTCAGACGCTGAGTCTGTGGGCTCGGCAGTCATTATAATCTTGAATACGTTTGCCCCTGTTTCTTCTAGAATTAGCTGGGTGGTGCTCACCGTTACTCTGTAATAAGCTCTTGAGATGCGAGGGCTTTGGTTGCTTGTAAACTTTGCTCCTCTTGAGCTGCTGTGATGTTTCTATCTCTCCGCAGCCGCTCAGAGATATTTTTTCCACTTGGCCCCAACTGGATCTTCTGTAACTTCTGTAATGTACACTACAGGCACTATGCCATCCGCTTCCACTGTGGGTAACGAGTGCCGACAGCATACTCTTCCGGGACCAGGTTAACAAGCATTCCGTTGGGTGTTCAGCAGGAGGCTCCACAGGTGCTCCGTGGGCAGCTCTGACACAACCTCTGATGGAACTGTTCCTAATCCACCCATTTGAACCACTCCTGGCTTTTCGGTTGACTTTCTTCAGTAGCTGGAGGCCTTTCTGTGAGTGGTCCTGCACCACGCCAGGTTCAGTGGACCCAGGTTCAAGCTGCATAAGGATAGCTGTCCCCTCGATTGCACCTTCTGATCCCGTTGTTTCCACAGTCGCTTCTGTGGCATCCATTTCCTTTTCTATCATTTGTACTGTTGTTACTTCCTGCACATGTGTTCCCTCATCTGTTACCACCACGGGTAGGACATCAGTTTCTGCTGTTGTTAATTCATCTGCCATTTGCTCAGTATGAAGCAACACCAGAGATTCAGCAGCTGAGAAGGCCTCCCCCTGTGGATATCCTGCAGCAGATGGATGTAAAGGTTCTTCCTCAGATTCAGCAGACTCAGTTTCACCCTCAGTAGGTTCAGTGGGTAGATCTGTGGCCACAACCACGTCCACAGGAGCTGTTGGGATCACGGGAATGCTTGACACTTCAGCTTCGTCTCCTTCGGTTGGCTCTACAGGGATATCATCAGCTCCTGATGAAAGCTCTTCTACGTAGGTTACTACAGCCTGTTCCAGGTCTTCTTTGTCTTCTTCCAGCAAGTTTGTTGAACTCTGCTGCTCATCACCTTGAGTGTCTTCTTCAGATTCTACAAGTGCACCTCCCTGGGCATTCTCATGTTTTTCGCTTGCTGAAAATAGCCGGCGGGCACCAAAGAAAGAGATGCGGTCTCCTTTCATGAAAGCAGACTTCAGCTGGTGGGCTTTGAATTCCTTTGTAAATTGATTTGCTTGAGGGGATTATAGTTCATAAGAGAGAAATCGATTTTCTACCAGCGGAGACTTGGAGACAGGTGCGAGGACAACAGCAGGACAGTAAGAAGCTTGTACTCTGTGCATGCGACAGAAAGAAACATTATTTTACGCAGCTGTTAATAAATAATTGTGCGGACTATTACACGACCTTGTGCTTTGTAAACCTGTAAGAAGCAGGGTTACGGGTGTTTTCATTTCGTGCATTCTGACCATGAACTAGAATACAATTTCTCCACTCAATGGCACCTAAAGCTTGTTAGACTGATCAGCGCACCATAAATGTAATGCAATCCTAAACAAAAACACAGCTAGATTTTTATTAATTCCCTTAAGAAACACACATATGGCAAAACTCCTCAAGGATAAAAGTGGCACAAAAACAAGGTGTGTTTCACAAAAGGATCATGTCTAATATTTAAGCTGAAATCCAACTTTCCATTAAAAAAAAAAAACTCTACCTTTGCATTAAACGATGCTTCTCAATCAGAGAACATTATAACAAAAAAAAAAACTCTTAATTTTCCATTTTGGCATTTGCGCTTTTAGATCTGTTTAAAAAATGATACCAGGTTAAGATTTGACAGCCTATGCTGACATTAGAATAATATTAGGTCAGTGCATTATAGGAGATCAACTGCTGTTAGCTGCTAGTTGCAGAATAATGACAATCAATACCAGACCAGGACAGTCAGGGAAATCATTATAGTACATGTAATGACTACAGACAGATGTAGGCAAAGATATACAGATTTAATAAAACTGCATGTCATAGTCAATGAAGATGTGTACTATTAGCTTTTTGTTTCATTGGTAATAGTAAAAGCAGATGGCAGTAGTGAGGGTATATAGTCAGATTTGTGTGCTCTGTGTTCTGTGTTCCACGCTTTTTAATTGAAAGACGATTTGTCTCTGAAAAGTGAGACAGGGACCAGTTTTAGATTTTTACACATTGTCTTAGATAAACTCAACCCTCAACAGGAAACCTCACGTTCGATTTACTTTTTAAAATTATTATTTTAAAGCCACACCTCTCCTAACAAAATGTACCCAACCGAGAAAAAGTTTTGAAAACCATAAAATGTAGTCCTGAAGTAAATGTGATTTATTTGCATGAACTTTCTTAGGTTACCTATCAACTGTATTACAGTTAAGCGATGCAAACATACATCTATGGTGAAAGAAACAAACAGATTAAGATTAAGACAGCCGGTAAGATAAATGACTGCCTTCATTTGTTGTGGATGCTGGTTTATTACATTAAATTATGATCCATTCTTCACTGTCAAGTGATAATTTAAAACGAGAAAAATATGGGCAAGTTGCATGCAATTACTGGAGGCATTTAGTTCGACATCTGCTGCATGCTAAGGACATTTTCTTCTCAACGACTAGATTTCTTTAATCAGCACTAAAGGCAACCCAGTTACATCAAAGTTATTAAAAAAAAAAAAGATAAAATGAATTATCTTTTTTTTTTCTTTCCCTGACCCACACCACAGAGTGAATATTTTCCTTTTCAATCTGAAAATCAGCACCCTGGGTTCAATGGTAAAATATTCGACGAGGCACAGGCTGGTTTTACTTTGACTGAGAGGGAACGACTGGTAGCTTTTACCAGGACAGCGTGGGACGCTGCATTTGTTAGAGGACCCATTTGATTGAGGGCTCTAAAAGGTTGGCTATTTAAAATAAACCATGCGAATTAGCAAACTCCTCCATTTAATTTTATGAGCAGGGGCAGAACATGCCCACTTATACTCACACGATTAAGCAGAATGAAGCCTAAATAAGGCAATAGGATAAGCATTTGTTTTTGTTAACTAACATCGAATCAGCTTCTGCAAGGTGTATATATATACACACACACACACACACACACACACACACACACACACACACACACACACACACACACACACACACACACACACACACACACACACACACACACACACACACACACACACACACACACACACACACACACACACACACACACACACACACACACACAGTAACGTATATTTAAGACTGCATTTCTTTTCTATCACAATGCTGCCTGATTGCACTTGACTAATGTTTAGTAAATGTCTGACGACCCTGGATCATTGCATACCCAATCATCTACCCTATTTACATTGATAACAACAGGTCTTGACGGGAGCATCTTTCTTAGATTTACACTGAATAACAGGGAAGGATGCCTCACGCCCATTGGATTTTATGGGCCCCTGCCTGGTGGTGGAAAAAGATGTATCTTTCACAGCAATGCTTTTGGCATGCAGACCGCTGTCGGGTGCACCCTCTGAAAGCATCTTCAGAATTAGTGGTCGTTAAAATCTATCAGTGGTAGGTTGTGACACAAGCCTGCAAGCTGCTAATGTCTTTTTGATTACACAGACAAGGTGAACCTGTTCAGGATACTCTCTGGTTTAATGTGCTTGGCTAAACAGATCATAAATAATAAATAAGTCAGTGAGGATGTTTAAGTTAAAGTAGTCCAAGATTAAACAGGGTCTGTGAAACCAGCCGCAAGTGTACAAGACTATTTTTCCTAAACAATACATTTCACTACTAAGGCAACACAATGTTTTACTGCAGGACAGCAAGGGTGTACCAAGCAAGCCAGGGGAGGCTGAGCTGCTGCTAGACGTCCTAAGGCTTTAACTAAAGTACATCTATTAAGGTAGCCGACACAAACCTGTATCCTCCCAAAGAGAGTTAAATATGTTGGCTGAAGAGCATATGAAAGAATAAACATAAAATTAGGACACAATATATAAACAATTAAACCAACTCGACTCTACTGGCAAAGGAATGGGGTTTCTACAAGCCCACTACCAAATGTTTTGAAGCACTGCATGCTTCAGGATTCGTGCATTTAGCTACATGGAAAATGGAAAACAGTGACGTTTGCAATCATGGCATGTTTGAAGAGATTCTAACCAGGGATATGCAGTGAGGGCGGCTAAGAAATTGGGCTGTTTTAAATGTGTTATATACAGTACAGTATATACCACTCCCACAGCCAGACTAAGTGACAATTTGGGTTCAATGAATAATTGAAACGGATTAACTGACAGAAAAGAGGGATCAGAATAACCAGAGTGATACAACCAGGACCACTATTTTAACGAGCAGGATTCTCTGTACTACAAAATCACATTTTCTGTTACATATATATATATATATATATATATATATGCACAATAAAAGTATATCAGAACTCTACATTATGACAACAGAATCATTATATCAATAGAATTGCTTTTCGCTTTAACCTTTTCTTCTACAGCAAAAATAAAAAAGGGTTTTAAAAAGCAAGGAAAATTGTGAAAGAGGAATGATGAAAACGAGAGACAGACAGGAATGAGGGAGTCACTTACGTGTGTAAAGGAGGTCTTTGATGTCCAATGGAATAGAGACAGGTGTGAAACAAAGAAAAAAAAAGAAAGAGAAAGAAAAAGATGGATGAAAGATGAGAAGAAATGGTTTCACAAGCGGAATAAACAAAACACTAATAAATAAATAATGTAACACACACACGAGTAAATCAATTTAAACTGGAAAGCATTCGGATTTCAAAATAAAACAAAACGTAACATATGCTGTGTTTAGTGCTTGGCAATTCTTAAGACTAAAGTACTTTAAGTGAGTAACACATCTAATACTGGGTAAGCACTGTTACTATACAGTAATAAAGAAACCATTGCTATTACACACCTATCTGGATCTGAATGCTCATGATTATTTTCACGAGTGAGGGTCAGTTCGACACATAAGAGAATGCTCTACAATTGCTGGAAATACAAATCGACTGAAAAACAATTTTACAAAGATTAACCATCAATCTTTTGAAAGCTTCCAAAAGCTAAAGCAGAAACTATATACAAAAACGTGTTTGAAATGAACTTGTTAAAGAGACATTTCTGTGTTTCTTGGAACAAATGTGATTCTCTGTGCTTTTCATGTCCATGCGTACTTAAAGAGTGCTGAAGCTTTAATTAAAGACAGCGCTGTAGGCTGTTCTGTCAAGGGCGGTTGATCGTGATGTGATAATTTCCCAGAAGACTGCATTACGGAAAATGCTTTTAAAAGTTAAAGCTTATGGGGAAAGGAGCATATTTGAATACAGACACACCAACACAAACACAAAATGTTTGTCAAAATCTAAAATCAGAAACCTAACAACAATAATCTGAAAGTTCATATTGACTGTCCAGTTTGTTTACATAACCCCAAAGAGCCTTTCCTTCTTGCTGCTTTGTCACAAACTGTAGGTCTCTTTCCACCGACTATAGAAACGCTATCGCTGGCCTTACAAAGGGACAGCATTTTAAAATATGTAAAAAAATAAAAAAACATGCTTGCATTGCACCACATCTTTGTATTCTGAAACTAATTACTGGGCTGTAAGTTTCACGACTTGGTCAGAAAAGTTACAAATATTTTATTCCTGAATATTTGCAGTCAAGGGTTGCTTCTGACTGCTAGACATACTAGCACTATATATATATATATATATATATATATATATATATATATATATATATATACCTGTATTGTAACCAAACCAAGGATGTGTCGACAAACTAATTGTGCTGTCCTGCCTTTATTCAATAAAGGATCTCTGTTGCAACAGGGAATGGATTCTTCAAAGCCTAGGGGTTTGGTTGACTGCAGAAGTATGAGATGGTCCACATGATGTCAGATACTGGAATAATAGGGATTCTCAAAAGGTTTTTCTGAGTCGAAGCCTTGGCTTGATGACTCGCCAGCATGCTAAAAACAAACCATTAGACAAAATACTGACACCTGCTGCATTTTACACATCAAAGGCTACCTCTGGGGATGAATGCATTCCCTATAAGAGCCACCAAGCCGTCCCTGACTAGCATGAGGCATTTGCAATTGTATATATACATATACATATACATATACATATATATATATATATATATGTATATATTCTCATTGACTTATCACCCGCCACGCTGAGTAAGAGACCTGGGATTTCAATGCATTTCCCCTGCAGCCTGTGTCACGATGCTAATGCATTATTTGCAGTTACACGGGGTTGCTTCAAAGGAAGGAGTTGCACTTACGGACTGGCTCAGTCTTGAAGAGAGTGGATTCGCTGCTTTCTCCCTGCCCCTTGCCATTGATTGCAGACATTCTCAACTCAGATCTGGTGTCGGGTCTCAGACCGGTGATGGTGATCAGGTTCTCTGTATACACTGGGGAAAAAACAAACAAAACACACACACACAAGGTAGAAAGCTGGTCAGGAACAAGCTGATGATCCAGAGGGGCTGAGGTTTTGGGTAAATGGAGACACAATGTCTGCAGTGAGAAACGTTCTGGTTGCAGTGGATAGAGGTCAAGCCCGACTCCTGTTTTGGTTAAACTATCCTCTATCTAAAGGCAGCCCGTGGGACTTGGACTGACTATTGAGCTTGTCACAGTGACAAGATGTACCTCTAACAAGAACAAATGTATACAGAAAGCACTGCCCCCGAATCCTGGGAAAGAACAGAAAATCTGTTTTATTTTTCTATACACATGAATAATATCACTGTCAGCTCATGAAGTAAAGATACAGCACAGCATTCCCTAAGGCAAGTTTATAATTAATGAAATACACTTTTTATATACTTCCCACTGACACATTTCACACAGTGGCATATATACAAATGCACGCCTTGCTTATGATTAATATGTTCAAAAGATTTTGATAGAGACTGAGACCGAGAAGAAACGCCATGCCGTTGTTTTAGACACATCTGTAAATCAGGACAACGTTATACTGACTTACGTCTGGTGGCATGAAAGCTAAATTTGAAGAAACAGGTTTATATCGGAAACGTGTCTGATAGCGGCATGCACATTGAGGTGTGCTGCAGTGAGCAACTCTTAGGTGCTAACTATTTAATAATATTGTTTGTAAAAATAACCAATCTCTGTTGCAGTGGGTAAATGACACTGGATAAAATCTAGCTAAAATTCCATTTGCGGTGACAGACGGTCACACACGCACGCACGCACGCACACACACACACAATTTGGCGCTATGATACTATGGACACCTTAAAGGCAGTTTGAAAAGGACAGACCAAGAACATGGGGGTAGTTTAAATGTAGATAAATCAAGGACTTGAAAAGAACGTAAACTTCTTAAAGTTGGAGCTGTCGCTACCCCAACCCTCTCTAATCCTGTACAGAACTCACCATTTCTGGCATCAAATTCCTTCCTCATCCACTCGCTGGTCCCCACGACTCTCCACTCTGCTTTGTACTTGAGGACAGGCACTCCACCACTGGAATCAGGCTCCTCAAATTCAACTCTGGCTGTGCTGGAGTAGGGACTCACCTCATTGATCAATGGGCTCGACGGGACCTCTGGAAGACAAAGCAAACATTGATAAACTGCTTCACCGGGGCATTGCTTGCATTTCTACTGTTATATAAGATATAGAAGTCTATTCAATCGATCTAAACTGTGAAAGATCTCAATACAGCTACTATTGCATCAAGGCAAGGTTAGAAAAAACAAACACTCTGCATTTGAGTGTCTTGAGGGAATTCCTGTCTATATATACACCACGGAACAGATGGTCCTTCCTATTGATTTATAAAACAGCAGTGTTGAGATCAATTGAAGACATTTAACTTTTTAATTTCTGGCATTGGTCATGAATCTATAATCTACACAGGTGCTTCAATGTCCTCACTATTCGTATGATGTAATCAAGTATCACGATTCACTCGGGCATCACACTCCAGAATGCAGAACACTACATGCATGTGGTACAGCTGTCTCTCTGAAGCACACTGACCTGCTTGAATAAGTATAAACTCCTTGGATTCCTGTCCGATGCGGTTCGTAGCTGTGCAGTTGTAGTTGCCAAAGTCGCTCTGGGAATCTGGAGTGATCTGGAATAAAATGTGAAAAACATTTTTTTAATTTTTCGTTCTCCCGACCCTCCTGTGATGTTTATATGTATGGCTGCAGAAGCCATACTGAGATCCTATTGTGGAGCAGGCAATCTCACTCCGCTCAGCTTGAAACCCAATCTGATCTGATGAATCTGACAAAACCAATCCCGCAGAAACAGCTGGAAACAGCTGGATGTGGATCAACTATGCCAGCAAGAACAACACAAAACACTTATATACAGTACCCTACAATATTGTAGTGGGTGTACATAATTGAGTGTTACATACATGTGGACTGCAGTTAAATAACAAAAACATTGACAAATAGCTTTAAATAGTCCAGTATGCAAAATACCTGCTTCTTTAAGCACAACAGCACTATCATTTTAAAATCCCTTTTTAATGTCTTATTAGCACCACCAATATTATCACTGCCCCATCCGCTTCTTCTAGTATTGATGAAACGCAGCTGCTGCTTCCTGGGACTTAGTCATGTGTTGTAGTTCAGTCTCTACAGTGGTCTGCAAAGGTAGGTAAGGGTGCAGCAGTTTATCTACAGCATTCATGTGATAACTATGAAGCTACCCAGCACATTAAACTGGGATGGGGTAGGGGGCAGTAATAATGGCAATACAGCTAAAAGAGGCAATGAAATCAGATGTTAAAGAACTGGTTAGCACTTCTCTATGCATGGGCGGCGAGTTCAGAATAACGAAGCCTTCGTTACCAGTCGGAGGCGGTTTGATCAAGGTGACATACCTCGAGGAAGCTGGCGGTGGGAGTGGGGTAAATCTTGATGTTGGTGGTGTTGGCGTTTGGCAACTGCTGTCCGTCCCTGAACCAGACAATGGAGGCCCCAGGGTGGGCAAAGACCTCACAGGTGATGTTGGCAGGGTTTCCCTCCCAGGTGTAGACTGTGACTGAGCCCTGCAGCTTGGGAGCATCTGAAAAGTACAAGCAGCCCCTTTATCACTCCAGCACCCAGCTCTCTGTCAAGGCAACAGCGTTACTGACAGACCCAGGTATTGCTGCAGCTCAACTGCAGCCTGGCAGGTTTCTACCAAAACGGTGGAATGTTGCTAAAGTCAAGTTCCCTTTAAGGTGTTATTATGCGTTTGAAGAATAACTTCTGCTGTTATACTAGTGGATTAACTCCACTTATAAAGTGCTGGAAAGACGTAGCATCCATTGATTATTAACGTCTTGATCAGCATGTTGTGTGGACCTGCTGCTCAGGTAGACCAAGCTGTCCAGCAGAAGAGATGTGGAACTGATGTTCTGTCTGCTTTCCGAGTTCAGGGTTTTGAATTTACTTTCGTCATTAACCCACAAAGCGGTTTGAAATGTATTGCAATGTACCGAACATGAAAAGAACATTTAAGCACACATTCAGTTCGTCCTGTGGTCTATGAATAGTCTGAATTCGTTCTCTTTCAGAGCAAATCCTGTAGGCGGGCTCTTGTCAAGCAGCAGCGTATCTGAATGATCCCATTTTGTTTCATCTTTGCTGGATCCAGGGTTTCAACAACCACAGTGCACCGTCTGTCTCTAATTACACCCTTTTGACAAGCGCCGAACCCTAACTGGATTAGAGCAAAACGGCACTTGGCCTAATTGCAGCTGAAAATAATTTCCCAAATTGTATGTGCTGATGCTATCTCCTGTTCTTGCAGAGATTACAGTTGTTTGAGGGGGAAAGGGACATTAATCCAATTACACATGCATTAACTGGGTCACATCTGATCAAATGAAAGTGTACTCTTTACAATAGTGTTTGTTTTTAAGGTTATTTGAAGAGCCTGGGTATATTCATGCATGCTTTGTGTTTATTCTAATATTTACAAATACAAAAATGTGATCATTTCAATGCTGAACTCAACATCCTACAGCTGAATATTATGTCAAAAACTACTTCATCTTTAAATTATATTATTTTGGTTTCAAATGCATGTGTTTTTAAAAGCACACAGAAATGTAGACTGCATGGTGCAAGTTTTAAAGGCACTTGCATGATATCAAATCTCAAAGTTTAAAAAAAATGAGCATCTGTGAGTTTAAATGTTAGAAAATGTGCTTCTGTCAGGTATAACAGCTTTTCATAGCAAAAGCATGGACAAGTTTAATACAGCACCATGAAAGCATGGGAAAGCACAGGTTGTAAAGCACAAAAAGGTATAGTAATGGAAAATCAAATAAAAGCAGAATTACTGTGGCACTACGGCTTGTTTCGCTCCAGAACATGAAAAATGCCTCCTCTCCCCTTCAAGCAGTCAAGTTACAAACAACAAGCACAGTGAGAATTCTTACAGTGCACTTCAAGGAACATAGACTGTGAGTCTTGTCCAATGGAGCTCCTGGCAGTGCAGACATACTGGCCAGCATCAGTGTACTGGATATCCTTCAGGGTCAGGGAGGAGACTCTGCCATCACTGCGCACTACCACATTACCATCCAGACTCTACCAGGAAAGAAGAGCAAAACAGAGGTTAGTCCACAGTCAGCTGTCACGGCACATTCGCTGTCACTTATTCTATACACTAGCGCTCAAACTGCTTAACTAGCTGTGGCTTTGTGATGTTCTAGGGTAAGCTAGAGTTTGAGATTGTGGGTTCCAGTTGAGGGATGTTTGAATGTTTTATAGATCGTTTTGTTTAATTAAATCAAGTTCATGAAACCTTTTCTCACTTCTTTTTTTTGCATATTTTCCCCACAGTTGGACTGACTCTACTCATGGCCAGTATTGCTGTACGTGTTTAATTCAGTGACACACTACACATTTATGTCACTGCATGCTTTTCCTGCAGATTTTTCTTTAGCTTCTTCTAATGCAGTTTGCTCGAGGCGTCACCACAGGCCAAATATTCTTGTTTTTATTGATATTTTTTATTTATGGCACAGCCGTGCTTGAAATATGATGACAACTAAGACATTTCTGCATCCATTAAGCAATGTTGGGTTTTTCTACCTTTGATAACATACACAATAAAAGAAAAAACCAAAAAAACCAAACAGAGTGCCTTCAACAGGACCACCTATCTGGGATCCCAAAGCACCCACTGCTCCCACACAACCTTTGACATTTGTTTAAGTCTTTCACCTGCCAACCTTAAAACCAAGAAGCAGGTTACAAATACTGAAAATCTTCCATTCAAAACGAAAGAAAAAGAATTCTATCACAGGATCAGGTTTGCACACTAGTAGAGAGGAATGTCTAACACATATACAAGCACAATAAAATACTGATACTGCACGAACTGTACTGTACACAGAGAAAAACCCATGCTCAGACATTAAAATCACACACACACACACACACACACACACACACACACACACACGCACACACTACACACGCACACACTGTTTGCATCTTTTACAAGTAATAACATTCAAATGACTACCCTTGAGAAGTTGAAAAGCTTTTGCAGTACACCAAGAGCCTAAATGGACTGTGCAAAGGCTGCATTCCTATTTCTATTGACCTATTTAATTTTCTCATGCCCTGAATTACAGTGATAATTCAATGCAAAACAAAGACGCCTTACACAGTACAGACACATGCATGCAGGCAGCTAGGAGGGTAAGCAAATGCTACATTCAGTATTACTTGCTTATTTAGCAGACACCTTTATCCAAGGCGACTTACAGAGACTAGGGCATGTGAGCTATGCATCAGAGTCACTTACAACAACGTCACACCAGATAAGAAGGAGCACAAGGAGGTTCAGTGACTGCCTCAGGGTCACACAGTGAGTCAGTAGCTGAGCCGGGATTTTAACCGTGGACCTCTAGGTTACAAGCCCCTTTTCTCTAACCACTGGACCACACAGCCTCCTGTACATTACTGAACAAACGCAAGGTCACGTTTTGACACAACTGTGTAAACCTGCTTCTTTCAAAAGACCACAAGTCACTAGAAGATGGGAAAACGTGACAAGGCAGCCCACAGCAACATGTTTACCCTCCATGTCTCCCAGTCCAAAGGCAGAGCCTGAGCAGCTTCCTTCCTTCCTTTCTAATCCATACCTGCACGCTTCCAATCTTAATGGGCAGGACAGCAGTTTGTACAGGCCCTGATTGTGCCTATCGATTCTGGAACTCTCTAAAGAGGTATTGATCTGTGTGATGCTCCTTAGGCAAGAGTCAAGAACAAATTAGTTTACAACTTATTTTGCCCCACAGTGCTATGTAAATGAAATCTGGGAGTCCTCATGTAGCACGGAGCTTGCACAAAAGTCCTTAACCTGTTATTAGTGGTGCTAATCTTCAAATAGACCTACAAATTATATGCATATCTACGGCAGAGCTACACTAAAACAAATGCGAATGAAATGGGAAGCTTATCTGCAGCTAAAAATCATATGCAAAACAATGTGTTTAAATCCAAGTCCTTTGTCAGCTAATGCCTGCATTAAACTAGACACTCATTTCAACCTGCTAGACACAACTATTAACCTTCTCTAGATGCACAGCATGCAAGGTCCCCAATAAATCCCTGCTTTGGAAGAGTAAAGATCAAATTCGGCATTTACTTTCAGCAGTGTGACCCAGTGACGTTTGTTATGGTTAAGTTTTCGATTTCCACCTCTAAGTTCAACATGCCAAGAAAGATGAGGAAACAAGTCTGAGAGGGAGTTCAACGTGAAACGCAACCTATGCAACTGGTTAAAGCTGAGTTAACCATTAGACTGCAAAGCATTTGGGAATCGCCAATGAAATGTTTGTGGAACAAATACAACTGTTGTAGAACTGTTGCAAGAGCTCTGTTATTGTTGTGGAAATAAAACCCGTCTCAGCGCGGGAGAACAGAACCACCAAGGATGCATCTTTGGCAAAGTGATTTAAAATGAACATTATTTGTTAGACATTATTATCTTGCTGCTATTTAAAATAAAAATGTATGTGTGTGTGTTGGTTTAATTAAAATCCTGTTGATATGCTTCAAAGCACCATGCAGCAGCGATTATGTACTGTACTTGTTAGTTTTCTAATTGACACTACCTCATAGGATTTAGTTATAAAATGCTTGACTGGTTTATCCGATTTTTGCTTGTTTATTTTAATTTGGCACTAACTTTCATCTTGAATGAGGCTCCTTTAGTTTATATAGTGGGGTTTGTTTATTGAATTTCCGTTTCAGTGCTCTGTTTAGGAATTCAAAAAGCATTCTTGCTCCTACGCGATTGCTGATACTGTGAACAATCAGCCTGGAGGAATTTTGATCTGATGCTGGTCTTTAGATTTATTGAAAAAAAAAGAAAAAGAAAAATGTGGTCGAAAGAAAAAAAGTAATATCAAAAGTCAATTAAATGTGCATCAAAAACGATGCGCCGTATAATGCTGGAAAAAAAGTTTTAAAAAACCCTCCAGTACTCTGCAACCTTTAACTGCGTTACCACTGAAAACCTGGAATAGCTTACCAAGTGACAGCTAGGTACCACTTCAGACAGAATTAGCAACAGATACCACTTGTACCAGTACTTACATCAGCGTGTACTTGCACTGAACTGCTCCATACCGTGCCGTATTCTACTACCACTCTTAATTATAACTATTCACTGTACTTGATTTTACTCATATAGGTACCTGTATGTTTTTTTTTAACTGCTCTTAATTGAAATCATTCTCATCCACTTTTCATACTTACTATGTGCTGCTACTGGGCTCTACTCTTATAAGCAATATTCTTTTATATTTGTTAGTCGAACTTGCTCCTAAATGTAATTATTTACTGTATTCGTTATCTTGTTTATTAGTTTATTTAGCAGACACCTTTATCCAAGGCGACTTACAGAGACTAGGGTGTGTGAACTATGCATCAGCTGCAGAGTCACTTACAATTACGTCTCACCTGAAAGACGGAGCACAAGGAGGTTAAGTGACTTGCTCAGGGTCACACAATGAGTCAGTGGCTGAGGTGGGATTTGAACCGGGGACCTCCTGGTTACAAGCCCTTTTCTTTAACCACTGGACCACACAGCTCTTATCTGAATTTGATCTTATTGTACTTTATAACTGCTCTTATCTGTAATGTGATATTCTGTAATGTGATACTGTATTCGAATAGCTGCCTTCCTCGACCGTCCACCTTTATCATTTAGCAATGCCTTATACACATAGCGCATCCTGACGAGCGTGGCTTCCTTTAAAATACAAGGCTCAGAAGAACCATGTCAAATGTGCGTTAATGCACCTACCCTCATCTGGCCAGGCTTTCAAAGCAGTTAGCAAGTGCTCAGAGGCACTGTAGCAGCTTTTTGTCTTCCACAGATAAAAAGGGTTATTTTAATGGAAACTCCACAAGCACATTTCCAGCAGTCTGAAGGTTAAAGTAGATGATGTTGATGCAGTTAGTTCGTAGCTAGTTCTAGAACTCCATGTCTAGTCTAATATTAGTAGCTATGTAGAGTCTGGCTACATGTTTAGTAGCCATACCTCGTATTTCTCGGGTCGAGTCCACGAAGCCTGGAGAAAACAGACACAGAAACAAAACACGACAACGACAAAAAAGAATCCTTAAAAGACGTCCTTAATCAAACAGTTTAGAGACATGCGCTGCTGTAAAGATGCACATGCACAATGTTGGTCTTTTTACCTGGTCTAGTCCAGTGAAATGAGCTTATGTTAAAAAAAAAAAAAAGATGCATGAATTTGAAGTAAAACAAGAAACAAGTTAATAGGCACATGCAAACATGATTTTAATTACTGCATTTTACTAGATTTATAATAACACTGGCTGAATACATGATCAAGAATGAACTGGGTATAAAACATATTCATTCTATTGATATTAAAATACGAAAAGCCTTGTTTTTTAGTCTGCTCGCATTTTATGCGACTGTTCTTCAAAGTGTGGAAGCACCATGTGGACTTGGAAATCAATGGGAACGATTGCACAACATTGCAGTAAACCTAGCTGAACAATATTTCAGTTAAATACTGTTCATGTAGGACTGTCTTGGGTTACAAGTAAATTAGAAACAGGAGCGATTTCTCTGCAATGCTAATGCAAGTAGGTGTTGTCTCACTGTGGCTGAACTAATCTTGTCATCTGGTCTAATTGGATTTGACGGTTATTTTAAATTTAAAAATATCCATCAGTGATATAATGTAGATCTCTGACATAAGCGTTCTAATAAGTGAGCCTAATAATCCACTGTGTGGGATTTTTAAATGGCATGCAGCAGATTGCTACACAGTTATTTTGTCCTTATTATTATTGTTGTTTCTGGAAACTACGTCAAGTCATACTTAAGCATGCTTTAACTGGTGAGTCAAAAGGGCACGCTGCACTGCAAATGTACTGGTTGGATTAAAATGACAAATAAAATGTGTATTTGTAAATATCTGAATTAAAGTCACTGGCAGTGGTGGTTCCACAGCTGAGGTGTACAGCAGTACAGTCATGTGGCAGCGATCAAGACAAAGACACTCCAAAGGTAACACCAGTATGACAGCTGTGTTGGAAGCCATCTCAGGCTGTCATGCAGATCATTTAAAAAAAAAAAAAAAAGCTTTTAAGGTTACCAAGTACTACAGCGTAGGTTAATTTAATATAAGTTCTTCATCTAACGAAATTACTTTCAAACCTAGGAATTTCAACACTAACAGTGCGGCAGAATTCAGCCCTAATCTGGGATACTGTAATAGCTGTAACAGGAACTAAAGTCATTATAATGTTCAACTCTCGATTTCAGATGGGCTATTTGATAAATCTATTGCATGACATTGTATTTTTGTAATAAGCCGTTGCCCTAAACATTGTTAGGAATGCACATGTGTCCGTGTGGCCAGACACACTGAAGTACACTGGTCTAGATCGTGTATATATATATATATATATACAGTACTGTGCAAAAGTTTTAGGCAGGTGTGAAAACTGCTATAAAGTAAGAATGCTTTCAAAAATAGACATGTTAATAGATTATATTTATCAATTAACTAAATGCAAAGTGAGTGAACAGAAGAAAAATCTAAATCAAATCTATATTTGGTGTGACCACCCTTTGCCTTCAAAACAGCATCAAGCATCGATTCTTCTACGTACACTTGCACACAGTTTTTGAAGGAACTCGGCAGGTAGGTTGGCCCAAACATCTTGGAGAACTAACCACAGTTCTTCTGTGGATTTAGGCAGCCTCAGTTGCTTCTCTCTCTTCATGTAATCCCAGACAGACTCGATGATGTTGAGATCAGGGCTCTGTGGGGCCATACCATCACTTCCAGGACTCCTTGTTCTTCTTTACGCTGAAGATAGTTCTTAATGACTTCCGCTGTATGTTTGGGGTCGTTGTCATGCTGCAGAATAAATTTGGGGCCAATCAGATGCCTCCCTGATGGTATTGCATGATGGATAAGTATCTGCCTGTACTTCTCAGCATTGAGGAGACAATTACTTCTGACCAAATCCCCAACTCCATTTGCAGAAATGCAGCCCCATACTTGCAAGGAACCTCCACCATGCTTCACTGTTGCCTGCAGACACTCATTCGTACGCTTTCCAGCCCTTCGCGAACAAACTGCCTTCTGCTACAGCCAAATATTTCAAATTTTGACTCATCAGTCCAGAGCACCTGCTGTCATTTTTCTGCACCCCAGTTCCTGTGTTTTCGTGCATAGTTGAGTCGCTTGGCCTTGTTTCCACGCCGGAGGTATGGCTTTTTGGCCGCAAGTCTTCCATGAAGGCCACTTCTGACCAGACTTCTCCAGACAGTAGATGGGTGTACCAGGGTCCCACTGTTTTCTGTCAGTTCTGAGCTGATGGCACTGCTGGACATCTTCCGATTGCGAAGGGAAGTAAGCATGATGTGTCTTTCATCTGCTGCAGTAAGTTTCCTTGGCCGACCACTGCGCTTCACGGTCCTCAACGTTGCCCGTTTCTTTGTGCTTCTTCAAAGAGCTTGGACAGCACATCTGGAAACCGCTGTCTGCCTTGAAATTTCTGCCTGGGAGAGACCTTGCTGATACAGTATAACTACCTTGTGTCTTGTTGCTGTGCTCAGTCTTGCCATGGTGTATGACTTTTGACAGTAAACTGTCTTCAGCAACCTCACCTTGTTAGCTGAGTTTGGCTGTTCCTCACCCAGTTTTATTCCTCCTACACAGCTGTTTCTGTTTCAGTTAATGATTGTGTTTCAACCTACATATTGAATTGATGATCATTAGCAGCTGTTTGGTATAATTGTTTAATCATACACCTGACTATATGCCTACAAAATCCCTGACTTTGTGCAAGTGTACCTAGAAGAATTGATGCTGTTTTGAAGGCAAAGGGTGGTCACACCAAATATGGATTTGATTTAGATTTTTCTTCTGTTCACTCACTTTGCATTTAGTTAATTGATAAATATAATCTATTAACATGTCTATTTTTGAAAGCATTCTTACTTTACAGCATTTTTCACACCTGCCTAAAACTTTTGCACAGTACTGTATATATATTATAAAGAACCATACTACTGTGTACATATTTGTGATAACATTAAAGATGATGTCATTTTTGTCAGGTATCACTTTTACAGTACGGGCCTGTAAAACAGCTGCTACTATGAACGACAGGCATGCGTCACATTATTGGACTTCGTAAGAATCTGTAATTTAGTTCATACGGAATTATATTACGACTTGTTGCAATGGGTTACCGATAGGTGTAAGAATGGAAGAGTCGCCTAGCAGTTACACTTTTGTCAAAGCTCTCTTAGTTGTAGCCACTCTGACAATGTTGAGTTGTTTCAGAAATGTTTATTAAAACGGGAGTAACTCTCACCCTGTGTACAGACTTCAATTCAGGGTTCACCGGGGTATCTGACAAGAGCAGATCCGGTGCTTAAACCTTTCTTCAGACAAATTGCGGAACCCTTTAATGAAACCATGATTCACCCCCGGTTATTACACATCACAAGCTTCAGTTTGCTTTCCAAAACACAGCTGCCACCCAGTTACCGCGTCGTTTTCAGAAGAAAAATGATCTGCCACGCTGACTGAAATCCAAGCTGACAGCTGATCGGGACTTTTAGAGATCTTTTCATTCGCTGCATTACGATGGGAACAATTTAATAATTCAGCATTGAAGATTAACAGCTTGTTACAGACAAACATCAGCTTCTGCGAGCTGTTCCTTTCAAGATGAAACAGCGCCTTTTAGCTAATTATAAACGATTCAATTACATTTAACCTGAAGCATGCCAATAAACCTCTAGAAATGACGAGGAGAGCAAAACCTTTGTCAAATTTTTTCATTTAACCGTGAAGGGTTCAGTTATTTCTCAGTGTCATTCCATTACAAAATAAAGCTTTTTTTTTTGTGGACTCACCTGGGGCCAACAGATTTCTGAAAACTGAACGACTGACTACTGTTATTTTCATCCCTCCTTTTATTCCAAAATGTCAGGTGATTCACATGCACACTGTGGTCTAGTTCTACTGTTTCAGTGACATAACAGTGATTGCTACTTTTATTTCCTGTTTGCTCGAGGAGGCTGGTTAAAAACAAATAACAGTTCATTTGATCATTGTATGCATCATTGTATTAAATGGCTGTTGCATATGGTCATTTTTCATAGATTTCATGAACATGCATGAAGATGTGCACGGGTATTAACTACACCCACAATATTAACACAATGAAGACACAAACTAGTGCCGGTAATGGAACAACATGCCAGTGATGAATGGGGTTATGGTCATGGACCCTTGCTATCTGTCACAGCTCTGCCAAAATGTTTCATTTCAAATGAATACAAAGATAACTCTTCTGCAGCCACTGCCACTGCTATTTTCGAACAACTCAACCTCTTTTGTGCTTCTAGTCTTGCACACCAGTTTTACACTGTCGCAGAAGAAACTAATACGATTTGTTAGTATTTATTAGTATGTTAATACCATGTAATCAAATAAACTACAATATTATGTTGCAAAAGTCTATCAGGAGCCATAGTTTCTAGCACAGTATTTCATGTCATATTTTTCAATCCTTGAGTCTACGGAAAACTTCAATACGTTAACGTAACGTTATTCAGCAGGTTTCATTCGACTTTGTGAAAATCAGTTCATTATCTCGGGTGATGCAACCATTTGGCTGTAGCTGTACTGTGAGAAAGCAAACACGCTGCCAAGGGTCTTCTTCAGCCTTGTTAACAGGCTTAATTACAACAAAAACAACAGAAAGAAAAAGCCAGGCAAGGGCGTCAACAACCAAGAAGATTTGCTTGGGAAACTCAAGTCAAATCAGTAGCTGAGCTGCTGTGCTATGAACCGTGAGCACAATATTATCTCTGAAAGCACAACAGAACATGTAGAGCAAGACTTACAGCTGTATGATATAGTAACCATGTAAACAGTAATATGTTTCAAAGCGCTAACTGAAAATGTATGTTGCATTTGTTTTCTATGCATTAAAAAGACCACCAGACTCAAAATGAACGCATGATGAGCCTTGTTTGACAGTTACATAATTGAGGTGCATGTTTGTTAAATTAATATTTACAAGATCAATCCGTACTTAAATGTTGTAATTCCATTTATATTCTACAATGCCAATTGTATACAGCCCTATTATAATACTGAATGTAAAAAAACAAAGTTAAATAGAAAGTTGACTATAAAACACTTTTTTAATTGAAATAGTATAATCGTTTAAGAGCCTTCATATATATATATTACAAAACAAAAAACAAAAAAGGTATGATGTTGTTTTATGTTCAGGACGTGAGCTGCCACTGTGTCTGTTTAAAGGTGGAGATGCTATTGAGAGGTACAGTCACTGCCAGAATCACTTCACCCACAGATACTGTACATTGCTACAGCAGTGCTTTCGCTGGCTGCCGGTGTAAATGAACACCACTTCAGTCAAGGAAACGAGGTTCATTCTGGCTTCATTCAACTTCCACATTATGGCATAACTTATTTCCATAACGTTGCCCTTGGCAGACTGATGTGCTATTAACTGGTTTTGCTCCTGGCTCAGTACTGTATAATCCTTGTTGAAAAGTGAAAAAGCTTGCAAGGTCATGGAATACATGGATTTGCACATACAACATGATAAAACAACAGCATGAAATGTTGAAACACCGAGACAGAAAAAAAAAACAGAGCTCTGCGACAACAGCAAAGGCACATTAATAAACCGAAGGAGCTCAGCTAAGCAACCCCGCATTCCCCCACCCTGAAATCCTCAGTAAACAGCGCTTTTGGCAACTTGTGTGCCACACATGCAACAAAACATGCCCTGGGCATATCTGAGGGGAAGTAACAAAAAAAAAAAAAGAGACACTTCCCACAGCAAACAAAACAAAATCAAAATTTCACTGCCATCAGACCAACTCCCACACACAGCCACCCTGCTGTCAATAAACAACCCCTTGTTTTTTATGCAAATTTCAGACAGCTTGCCCTATCCGGGGGACAATTTGCCATTCAGCGCACAGTTTCTCTGGATGAAGAATGACTTTGAAATCTGGCCCTGTTCCACACGACGCTCACGCACACAGTGGGCTGGTGTGGCTCGGACTTTCCTCGGAGGGGAATGTTTGCTCGGAGGATATTTCCTGAAGGACAAACCTTTCTAGCTTGGAGTTGGCTCAAAGCTGACAGATTCTAAAAGGACATGTTGTATTAGTTCCTAATGACTTACTGTGGACCTTAAAATAACTAGCTTCAAATTTCACTTCAGGGATGTATGTAACAGAGGCTAGATCAGCAGCTGGTGCTGGCTCTTACTTTTACAAAGGCAGTTTGATCTCGCCTATATTGCCTACATCTCCTACAGGCAGCTAGACCTGCAGAGCAGCTTCTGAAATCAGTATTTGAGTAATTGTAATAATATCATGAAAAAGGGCAGTAGGGAAAACAAAAAACAGATGCAATTATATTTGAAGCTATGTGTCCTTTAACAATGTAATTTAATCTGTAAGGATATAATGAATGACCGCTACGTATCCACATCACTTCCAAAGTGAATGTCATAAATCTACTAAACTGAGGCGTTAATCAGAAGTATCATTAACATAGGATCTTATCAAGCCTAAAAGTATGTAAAATGCAAAGGATGGACATTTTAATGGTTTTAAACACGACCCCAAATGTCTTCAACTGGTTAACTGCAACAGCAGGAACAGGAAACAGCGGTAGCACTTCAGATAACTGGGCACACCTGTACATAGATGATCCACATGGTAACATGGTAACTGTTGGTGTAAATGGCCTGTGTCACGATGGTACCATGTCATTACACCAGGCCTGCTCATGTAATAACACAGTAATTACAACACAGTCATTGGTCGTTACCCAGTCACTTATTACACTATATCACTATTTATAACCAAAGTGCTACTGAAAAGGTGAACTCCGTATCTTGATAATAACGAACATATTGCAGCTCAGTTACTAGTCCCTGTTTGTACTTATTTCCCTATTGGTCTTAATGGCAGGTTGTGGCTAATAAGGACGAGCCCAGGGTTTTTAAACAGGGTGAATCACAATTGGATTACTGGCGTATTCACAAACTTTGAAGGACTGCTTTAAGGAAAGTTTTGTTGAGAACTGTGCTTTGTTTTTTAAAGCTTATTTTTATTTCTTAAAATGGAGTTTGTGGTCCTGGCTTCTCAAAGCATTGCTTAACCTCTCAACAAGCTGCCCCTCAAAAGCATTCCTTTAAAACAGTCCTTTACGTTTTGTGAACATGTGTTACACAACACCGAATTTAGGCCGCCACAGAATAAAATGATAGGGTTTGTATGCAGGATTCAGGCTGAACCATCAAAACATGGACGGGCTAATTAGAATCAGGGCAGGGCATAAATCTTACTCCTCGTTTCCATTCCCTGTGTAAGTCTCAGATGTGCAGTTTCCAAACAAACACATGAAATCGCAAACATGTATTTTCATTTTAAAATATCTGGTTCTGCACACTGTTTGCTAGCCTTGCCTTTCAAGAAATCAGTTTTGCTTGCACTTCCTAGGTCAGCAGTCTTCTGGGTCAAGCATCTTACTGGCTGCGAAGCACGTCAGTCATTGGGGAAGCAGCTGATTGGTAACTGTTGAAAGTGCAAGACTAACCGACAGCAAGGCCTGCAATCCGAGATTTTTTTAACCCAGTGTGGTACCAGATACCAAGTATTTCAATGGTAAATACATCTTTGCTGAAACTCATATCTGAGAACTACACAGTCAACAGATGTGCAACATTCTGGGAATTTCTTTGAAGTCCCTGACCACTCATCTCGCGTAGTATGTATCTGCAGAACTAACTTTACACAACTTTCATATAAATATTTTTAAAAGTGGTTGTTGCACCTCCAACCACACCCATGCCCCCCACCCAACCACTAACTCTCCCACTAACTCTCCCACTAACTCACCCATTAACTCACCCACTCACCCCTTCCCTCCTTCCCACCCCAAAGCAGAAGTGATTAGTATGAGTGCTGTTAGCAAGACACACACAGACCAAAGCTAAGTGAAAGGTTAAAAATAATGAGCAGTATTTCCCTTTGGATGCCCTTGCTAATGGATACAGCTGACACAGTATCCAGACACCTCACACGCAGCAGGATACACCCAGTGCCCTTTCCATGCACACCAGGAGCACAGGCTATCCTTTTGGAAAAGCACAGTAACAGTTATGAATGCAACGGTTCGAAACTGCTCATTATTTCAGCTTGAGTAAGACCGGGCTGAACAATGCAGGCAGACATAAAATGCAGAAATGCTGATGGAGTTATAAATTATAGATATGAAGACAAAACATGTGACATCTGAAAACAATGGGACACTGTAGTGATTTGAGCATGCTGAGGGCGTTTATTCCTTAGGATGATCTTGATATGATTAAGCTTGATGGCCCATGCTTCTTTTTGTCACCCCGCCATAGATTTCTATAAATATCCCAGTTTCATTGTCATCTTTAATACATCTGGTAGGGTTGGAAGGGTCAACTACATTGTGATCATGCAACATTGTGACTACTGACTATATCAAACCGAACCCTGATAAGATCACAACTTTTGGTCAACTTCTGTTCTTTCTTTTAATGCATTATGTGGTAAAGGTTGAGAATTGAGAGGGATGCATAGATATATACATAGATGTCGTTACAATTTGCTCCACTCTCAATCATCTGATTCTATCAGGGTTATTCATTTTACTGTACCTGCAACTGTTATGATTTCATACCTGATAAATCCTGTTTGAGGTATACTGTAAAAGGGAAAACCAAGGTATGAAATGGCTAAAAATATTCCAATCCTGTGACTTGTTTCTAAAAAATAAACATTCTACTCTTTTTAAACTGCTGGCATTTTACTTTAGGTGGCCTGATAATATTTAGAACGAGGAATCTGTGAGGTAAGACTACAGCAGTTCTGTTACTGACCACAAGGAATGTATAATTTGTTCCCTGACAATAGCTTGCTTCCTAGGAATGGTTCTAAGCGCTGGTTCTAAATGCATGTCTGGGAGTTCTACTCAGAATGACTCGTACCTGCTCTCCTTCTGTGAAGATTCTGCTGGCAGAACTCCACACGATAGAGGGGTGGGGTCCCCAATGGCTTCGCAGGTCAGTGTGATCTGCTCCTCAAGCTCCAAAGCAGTCTTGTTTTCCACGTAGGTGATTTTCGGTTTCACTGGAACACACAACAACAGCACGGAACTGATTCAGAAATGGACCTTCCCAGCCAGAACAATGAAATAATGTTGATTTGCTAATGATGGTTTGTAATAAAGATTCAGCCCCAGTTGAAAGTATAAAATAAGGCCAGATTAAAGTTGAATGCAACATGAGTGAAAATGAGTATAACCCAAAGCAGCTTGTTTGTGTCCATCTGTCTGTATGAAAGAGAGAAACACATGACTCTACTCTCATGAACAGACAGGGCGTGATCACAATGAAATCTCAGAAGACCGGAAGTGGGTTCTATTCACAAAACGTTACTTGTAAGTGTTTGTGAACAGGACACGTTTTTCAAACACATCCACTGTATTTCATTTGTATTTGTTTACCGAAGACGTTCAGGCTGATCTCCTGCTCCGCCTCCCCAGCTTTGTTCTTTGCTATGCAGGTGTACTCTCCTGATCCTCCTTCTTAACATTCAGGATTGTCATCTGGGAGCCATCTTCCGTAAAGCTGTACTTGTCAGATTCTTCAAGAACATTCTTCACCCTAAAGAGAGGGGGGAGATAGAGGAGAGAGATGGGGAGAAAGAGGGGAGAGAGAGTCAGAGAGAGGGGAGAGAGGGAGAGGGAGAGAGAGAGAGAGAGAGAGAGGGAGAGAGAGAGGGAGAGAGAGAGGTGGGGAGAGATGGAGGGAGAGAGAGGGGTGAGAGAAAGAGAGGGAGAGAGACAGAGAGAGAGAGAGAGGAGATTAATTACATAACCCTAAATTAATCAGCTCGGATCATAAGACTTATGCATGCAAAAGATCAATAAGAGGCTTCTATGTTTACTAAAGAAGGGACTCAACCCTTAGTGCGAGTTACAAATTGTTTTTGCTAAACTCTGAAAGTGCTGCTGAGACACTCAATATGCTTAAGTGTGCGTCGTTTATTTTCCAAAAGGAAAAGCAGGTGCATGAAGGAGGCTATACAAAAAAGCTGCATTTACAAATGAATGCTGCAAATTCTATAAACGCAGATGCTTTTGAGAGCTGTGTGCAGTTACATTTAGAGTGTGGAAGCATCAGACTCAACCATTATAAAGATCATTCCAGGGACAATTTCTGATGCTAGTCCTTCTTTATCAAAGTATACAGCGGCAGAGGCAAATTTGGGATCACAGGTCAACATCAAATATTTATGACATATACAGTATGTCATACTATGAAAATCACCCACCATCGGCACATACCATTGTTGCCCCAGAGTTTAAACCACGGCACTGTCACTGCAGACTGTGGAGTAAGCGTCTGCACTGCAGAGTCTTACCTGGCCCAAGACACAGTTGGTTCTGGGAATCCGTCTGCATCGCAGACCAGAGTCACAGATTGACCGATATCAGAAGTAGCGTTCAGTTCAGTCTGTCTGGTTCGGATGGTCGGGGGGACTGGAACACAAAGAAAAACAAACACTTTCTAGTTCAATACATTTTGTTTTTTTGTTAACTACACTTTACCCTGTTTGATAGAAGTGTTTTGTTTTCTCCCCTCGCTCACTTCATGCAGTTCAGGTAACATAGTGATACAATTCAAGACTCAAGTGGATTCCTCTTATCTGTAACGGTGGCGGCAGTGAACTTACGCAGCTACGATTGACAAATGTTCTGTTAACACGTTTGGAAAAGGAAGAGACCACAGGACAGCTATGCAGACGGCAGCAGAGAAACCAATGCCAAGCACCCTGAGACCAACAGAATATGCAGGAGAGAGCAGGAAATAGACATGGCTACATGAACATGGGTGCAAAGAAAGAGACTCAAGAGACAGCACCGGGAATGAACAGGGCAGCAAGTTAGGCAAGCATCACCGAGGCACAGAAATTAAAAGCTGCAGCACAAAGCTGACTGCCGTGGGAATGCTGTCATGCTAATGGAAGGGAAAAAGATGATTTCCAGACATAGTATCACACCACAAACATACCTAAAATAAGAAGCAGAGATATCAATATATATCACATGCTCAGCAAATAGCTGAACGCCTATAACCATCATCCCACTAAAGCTGCATTTAGAAATATCTGCAGTCTTAACCAGGATGTCAAAGCTGCCACTGTGGAGAACCGAGGTGGAAAAACACAGGGTTGAATCTGTGGTACTGCTGGAAATGGAGGAGAGGAAATGTGGATTTGAAGCTGATAGGATGCCAGACTGGACTCCAGATGCCTTCTTCCTTGATTCTCTGCAGTCCCTTGCTTACCGCTGAGCGGAGATGAAGAAACGCCACACTGCAACCCTCCCTCAGCACCCTCACCAAATTACCACTGTGGCAATTAGCCATAATACTGCCATTTACTATATATATATAATACTAATTTGGTTCAATTTATAAATAATCCACAGTGTTATTAAAAGGTGTGACCACTGTTCTCACAGCCTGGATTTGATTAACAGGTTGGAAACATAAAAAGCCAACGGTTTCTCATTTAATGGTTTAATTAAAAAATAAAATTAAAAAAACATATGATTAGACATTGCATTAGAAAATGTAATTTCGAAGTGTTAATTCTTCTGCAGTTTAGAGATTTGTGCTCATGGCTACTTTGTGCCGTTCAAACTGGGATGGACCTCGGTGAGGAATTCTACTGTCTGCCGAGGATTCTACACGTTTGAGGACCAACAAACGCTGCAGAATGTTGAGTAGCACTTTACCAAGCAGAGCCCTCCGGACTGGACGGTGCTTACCATTAACAATGACCTGAATGTCCTTGAAGCTGATCTCTCCGCGAGCCAGGATCCTGCCCTCGCACCTGTAAGTGCCCTCGTCGGACTTCTTGATCCCGCGGATCTGCAGGTAGTTGTTGGAGAGGACGCTGAAACGAACTGAGCAAGAGACAGAAAGGATTGAAACCAAGAATACAGGAACTGTCAGGAATGGTGACGGCTCGGCCCATCGCGGCTCATTTCCTGCTCGTCCATCATTAGGCATTTAATAGTCTCTGCATAGAATAGTGCTTCTTTAACATTTCATTCTTGTAAGCTGTTCCTATAGTGTTTTGTCCTAGGATTACCCTAGTTGACTTTTCAAGTACAGTACCTATTTACCGTTAAAAGAAAACCAAAAAACATATATTTTAAACAAGAAGCAAGACCGTATTTTACTGTCAAGACAAAAAAAGAACTACACTGGTTATTTAACACACAACATGTAGCGTACGTGAAACAGTACCCTCATACAGTTAAGAGTTAACAAGTAGGTTCCAAAAACAAAAGTAGTATATGGGAATGTTTACAGCTGTTCTTTTCCAGTGGTTAAGAAGCCACACAACCGCCACATTCTATTTTAAGACAATGCTTAAATATAAAACTGTTTTGAAAGCCAATCAGTTGGGCGTTTCTTTTTGTTTTACAATATTCATCAAGCCATTTTCCATTAAGTATATGGACTACACAGCAGTATGTAATTCAATATGTTAACGTAACATTATTCAGCAGGTTTCATTCAAGCAAAATGAGTTACTATAGAGTGATGTGAAACTCTTGGCCACAGCTACTATCAGTTAAACAAATACTGATGCAATCCCTTACTCCCACCCCTGTTAGCTTTGTCCTCTCTTACCGTCCTTTTATGGATGATTTCTCGGGATCGGTGCTTCCAGATAACATTTGAGGGGCGAGCTGGTAACATCGCAGATTATTACAGCATCATCTCCCTCGTTATACTCCCTGCGGGACGGTGCGTTTCTGAAGGTCAGTTTTTCTAAGAAAAAGAATATATACATTTTGAGCACACGATAACCTCTTCGCTGTAACAATTTACACGAGAATGTACACAACTCAAGCCACAGCACTGTCAAAGGTATTCAAGGCCACCACGGGCTGCAACGTAACCTCTCAGGCAGACTTTAACTGGGAAATGCAGCTTTTATATACGACAGAATCCATGTCAGATCTATTTGAAATTACTAAGATACAATTACTTATTAATATCAGTCCTGATTGATAGCACTAATAGCACCTGACAGGAACCTTACAGGGAGGTGTCTGTTACACCACGCATGTGGAAGACACTGAGAGGCACTTACGAAAGATCTTCATGTTGACAGTGGCCTGAGACTCATTGCCCTCGAAGGTGGCCACACACTTGTAGGTGCCAGCGTCATCGATGTCCGCGCTGTAGACGGTCAGCGTGGACGACAGGTCGTCATTGCGCACCACGGAGATGCGTTGGCCCGTCTCAATCTTGTCCCCGCTCGGAGAGAACCAGGTGATTAGGTCGGCTTCTCCCGTGACTGGGGACAACAGAAGAGCCTGTCAGACTGCTTGCTAAACAGGACACAGATAGTGCAGGGAGATGCATGCACGGGTGTACAATACCAGCCAACAGACTTTTAAAAGGGAAATGACAACTGCACTGGTATCAAAACATTAAGTAAAAAGAAAAACACTGATTAAAAATACTATTTAACTACAGAAAACTCAATAAAACTATGTAGCAGCCTAGGGCTTTCTATGTTTTCATATGAGGACAGTAGGTGACTTACTGTATAATGCAGCATCTGTGGAGGCCACTTGTTACTAAGGCACATAGTAATACCTAGAATGATAAGGGCTATGCAATGGACGCCATATCTACATCCCTTTAGTGTTATTTAACCCCAAAACATATTTACAATTTATTCATTCACTTTCTGATGTTAACAGAGTGTAACACCGCTAAACAGAATAGTAATGCAATCAATCTTAAGCATGTACACTCCTAATTTGCATTTTCATATTATGTAAGATATATTCTCGCACAACGCTGATCCAAACAGAGTACGTGTGCATGTCAGATTCATTTCCACCTTGAGAGCAACACCTTCGCATCACAGTTTAAAATGCCCTGCAGGTTAAGCTTCACATATAGCCTTCCATTTAAAAGTATTGCAGCACTCACTTCCAGACTGGAAAAAGGATGACACCCTCCAATACGATCTTTGTTAAGATGCTGTCGTTATAATTACAAGTGAAATGCTTTGAGGGCAGAGACAGAGAGGGCATTAGATGTACCTCCGCATAAGAAAGAAACCTAAATCCGGAATACATCCCCTGGCTTTAGAACAAAACACAGACTGGAAAGGCTTACGCTGGGTTACCAATAGAAATCTGCAGTTGTAATGACATTACCATGGCGATATGTCATTACTGCCAGACAGTGCAATACTTTGCAATTTACGGTTGTCATTAGCACTTTTATTGCCACCAGTTTCAATGAAAAAAAAAATGCTGTTGTATGCTTATAGTTCTACCAGAAATCCTACCGCGGCTCTAATTACAAAGCACAGCAGCAGTGTAGGAGTTTTGGCAGCACTACAGCCCTGATGTTTTAGGCATTAAGAGGGTGTCTCTGCTGAAATTGCTGGTCTGCTGGTAGCCAGTTGAAGCCTGAAACACACATTAAGTAGTTTCTTCATTAGTTTCAAAGCGTGTTTCGCTCCAGACAGACAGTTATATGTAGAACGGTACGGTGAAAGGTGAGGTGGGTTTCTTTCTAGCCTCCAATTCATTTATTTCTTGTTGTGTGTGTTTTGTCGTGATGTTTGCAAATCGCTCCGAGTGGCTGTAATGCTCCGGTGACTTCGGTGAGTTCAGAAGGTGCTCTTCAGGTCACTTGCCTAGAGAGAGCACCTGGAAACACAATGTGGCCGCGATGACCACCGGTGAGACCTCACCTGTGCACAGAAAGAATTTGGATTCTCCCACGCTGATCTCCCCCTGAGCTGGAACGATGTCCACTTGCAGAGAGGCTGAAAGAGAGAGGGATTCAGCATTGATTAGTGAACAAGAGAATACCACCGCCTACCTCAAAGTTAAACCCTACAGGCTTATTCTTAACGTTATATTGGTCTGGGGCTGCACTTACATCACAGTGTGCCACACAAAGCACTCCCATATAAAACACAGTACAGGTCATTTCACAGACTTCCCCATGGTTATGCTTTGCATTTAACATAGATTAGCATGCTCTGCGATGTTGTTTAATATGCTTTACCATACCTCTCTGGGCTTTCCATCACTGCATGTGCTTTAGCACATTTTGCTATGCTTTCACTACGGGAACGCTTTGTAAAGGTTGTACTTCCTTTAATTCCCAGAAGCACTTGCTCATATTACAAAATAAATATAAAAAGCTCATGCACGTGGATGTGTTTGTAAGCAATGCGTATTCTTTACTTGCTCTTTATTGATTTACTGACTTTAAGAAACGGGCTGGAACAAAGTCCTGCAATGTAACGGACCAACGAGACGAGGTAGCCTATACTTTCAATACAGGACACGCCTGACTGAACAGATACAGATGTGAGTTTCTTTATATTCACATTCATCTGCTCTTCTAATCCCCCTCAGAACAGTGAGCTGCAGAGGTTCAGAAATGTTTATTTATGAGTTACAGAGTGAAGCCGGTTAGGAGATACTTCTTGCCAAGTTAGGTGGTTTTAATTGCTCATGCAGCCGCCGACCTCGTCAGCCACTTGGTTTTGTAAAAGTGTTCGCTTCTGAGTTTTCTATCGCAGCATCCATATTCCATTAAAGCCGCTGGGAGTAATGGTAATGCACCCAGTCAGGCATGTGAGGTCCCTGCATAGTAAGAGGCTTCATTTGCGTCCTTATAAAACAGCTACTGATATTAAATTGCGTGGCTTACAGTTGTTTAAAAGTCATAGTTTTCTATTCAGGTAATGGCTGCATCTGTGGCTGCGCGCTACAGGGATAGAATCACTGTCCGGGTGCCTGTACTGCAGATATCACATTCCTGGTGTACCTCGAAGTATAAGTTAATTGCATTGTTTAAGTTGACCACCCTTTTAATCCACCCTGTCAGAATACACTTTAGAATTCTCCTCACGATAACTGTCCCTCTACACCACTTGGATAGACAGAGCAGTCAATTTATTTAATACCATTATTTTCATAATAATGGAGTCTCGGGGGGGGGGGCAGAGATACAAGCTACACAAAGCAGTGTTAAAGGACACAGCCTGCATGGAATGAGGGAGAGGGGGAGAGAGGGGAGCAGTTTGCCAAGGAGAACCACTTTAGTAGTCGCATGAAGTAAAGTTACATACACTGCCCTCCAAGTGATCAACACAGCTTTAACAGGTCTCTGTTTTCTAGTATTAATTACAAGTCTGTTGTAAAATGTGTACTGGGGCTGTAAGGTTTGGTTTTGTGACAAAGAAATGTAAATTGAAGATGCACTCGGTGGGGCCTAGTGGTCTAAACAGAGGTCTTGACCCAGTCCTTTCGAGGACAGCATCACAAAACCACCACCACACAACTGGGCTCATCTGTGAGTCTCTGCTTAGGAAAGGCCCAGCACTGAATACATTGGTGGAGCTTTGAGAGAAACCCATAAACCTGTGGTATTGGTACTCTACCTCACTCTTTATGACTGTCTTTAAAAAAAAAAAAAACAGGACAGAAATAAACCCTTATCTCTCAAAAAGAACACAAGAAAACAAGGCCCAGTGTGCTATGTTTCTGAAGTAATTTACCAGAGCAGCAGGTTGCCATGGAGACCTCGTAGTGCAGTCAGAGCTTCACACAGGCCTGTTTCTGATTCTCCCTATCTGCAGGACTTGCTGCCATCCCAGCTAAGTGCTGTAATTAGGGCTCTGCTCTGTCAATCACCGATCTATCAATCTCTTTTGAACTTCAATCCCAACAGCAGTGACCCAAAGGCCTTGCAGTTCAATGACATTGCTTAATTACAAAACGCTTTCATTTTTAAATTACTTTCCATGAAATATACCTGACACTGATAAGCAATGAAAAACTGAATTAGCTCTCTCTCACACTTCTTTTTTTTTTGGCTCTCAAAGCGAGAAGACAAACGCTGCATAAATCAAGTTAAATTACATACTACAAGTACTCTGAATTTGCTGTACTTTGTATTATACAAGAAAGCAATTTGATCCAAATTTAGGATTTATTAAACAACTGGTGTATTCAATCGCAGTTGTTTATGTTTTAAATGAAAGATTGGATGTATGATAAATGTGAATAAAGAGGACTGCAGAACAGCACTGTACCTGCCAGGACTCCCCAGAATTAAAGTGACAGCTGCCCTTTTAAAAAAAATAAATCAATGCAAAACACAGAGACTCCCGCTTTGGAGCAGGTCTAGGGTCAGCAACCTAAGATACCATGATAAGATTACAAAAGACGAAGAGATAAGTTCAAAGTGACAGTGGTTCTGCAGCTATGCAAATTTGAGAGGGAGCAGATCTAAATCCTATTGACTGAATCATGCAAACGGAAATTGGAAGGACCGCCGTTTAGACTCCTTTAAGTAAGTGTTCAGCCCTGCTGCAGCTCAGGACAGGAGATAAGCGGCAAGGCATGTTCGTAACAGTGGGCATTCTGGACATGTTCAGTATTTTGTTAAGAAAGTTCAACGTTGTCAAAGCTGAATTGTGGATAGCTATTTTGTACTGCGATTCTTTTAATAGATCAAAACTACTGTATTTGTGTTTCGCGCAGCTGGCAAAATCGTTACTGGAAGTTTGACACTGAGGACCATCAGGAGGAGCACTGCTCCCTGCCTGGGAGGAGAATGGAAGTCATTTGTGCCTCTGCAGCTTTTCTCAATTGTTTGCTTGTTTACTCGAGAGCTCCAAAGGGGTCTCTGATAACAACTGTGCAATCTAGCAAGCCGCAGCAATTAACTACCTTCAGATTTAACTGCAGCGATTAGTTTCGCAATCTAATGACGCACGTTTGTGTTGTCCTTATCGTTCCTGATATTTACAAAATGCAGCCGAGAGCAACAGTAGCAGTGCGGCGTTTTTCCTAGGGTTCTGTAAAGGTTCAATTTAAGAATTTAAGATCGTGAACTAAATCAGCCAGGAAAAGAACTTTGCAAAAATCATCTGCAGACCACTGACAGAAATAGCACTGTGGCCCGGATATGTTAGCAGGTGTGACTACAACAAGTCAGCATTACCACCCAGTTAACATTGTCTCTGTACAATACCATTGCACTGCCATTGGCGTGACGCTTGTGTGCTATTGAATATCGATTGGTAATGATATGACTATTTCATTTTTTTTTTTTGCTTCATGGAAATTGAAACTGCATAGATGTACCATGCTGTGTCGCCCTATCGCTAGATTATCGTGCTATAGGCCTAACTTGCACGCATGGTGTATATAAAAAGAATATCCACATCGCACACAGTGCTGTTCTGTTTTACACCTCTCATCTACAGCCCTGAGCTGAGGGTTATAGTACATTCAGAAAGGAGCTTACAGTATGTCATGAGTTTTGCTTACTGTATCGACTGAGCGCCAGTCCTCAGAACTGCAAAGCGTTCTGTATCGTTCAGTATCTGGGAGCCTCAGCAGTGGGAAGGATTTTTGCTCTGAAGCAAGCCCGACCACAAGCTTTCCTTCACATGCATGCCCACACCCACACTGCCGTGCCCACGGTACCCAACCACGGGCAGCTACAAAATCCAGCCCCGCTTATGAGAAGGGTATAAAATCCGCAATCAACTCCAGATTTTGAAAAATGGATAATCAAACGCTCTTTAATTTTACGCTTCAGTATCTCCCTGGAGAATATAAAAGAGCTAAAATGTGCTTGCGCCATAGTGATCCGAATTGTTAACCTTCATTAATTGTGGCAAAACGTTACATTACTGCCCCCAGAAGACATGTTAAGTGCACATCTTAAACACCTTTAACATTATCCAGTTCATTTAACCAAAGTAACTACTTGGTTGCTGTTTTCCAGCGTTTGAGAGATGTTTTATTTAGTCCTTGCCAGGGCTTTCAAGTATGACGTCAAAAGACAGGACCTCAAAGCCTCACGTCTCCCTTCCGAGTGTGTTACAGTGGTTAACAGATATATATATATATATATATATATATATATATATATATATATATAAAGACAACAGCCACAAGGTCACTGCTTGGCTTTAAAAACCTCGGCGAGTAACTGGACACGTTTTTAATCCTATTGAAAACAAGAGCCACACTAGGGTTACAGTGCATACTGCCAAGGAACAAGAAAACAATAGTGTGCCGTCCTGACCCTGCGTGTGCTTTTGATCTGTGCTGGGATGGCATGCTTTCGGTGTTACTAGGGATTCTGTTGGTTTCTAATGCATCTACTCACGTATAGGGTCAGGTAGCTCGGCGCTGTAACAGACAGCAGGATCACTGTGGTTTTATTTCAGTCCAAGGTTGGTTTGTCAACAGAAATCGTGTTGAGGCTGTTTGTATAAGCACATTGTACATGCAGTTGGGTCTGGTATTGCAAGTGTTCCGTTATACATTTAACAGAGCTACTGAGATGTGATAGCCTTGTGAATACTGCATCACACATCTGCTATTACAGTACACAGGCTCAAGCACAGGATCTGATGTTAACACAGCTTTCAAGGGTAAAGGGATTAAACGAGGGCGTGATCTTCACCCTCAGTCTAGAACGATTACACAAATATACAAGGCAAAAACATATAACCGTGCTCTCAGCTGTTGACTATGGTGATGAAAAGTTTTGAATCTGACACGTCTGACTCAGACTGGAGCTCAAAACAAACCGAGCTCCCTGTCGCTCTGTGTTCATTATTTATCAGGAGCTGATCCCTGAATAGCACCAAACATGAGGCTTGATAAGCCAACCAGTGATTTATATGCGCGTCACTGCATCGAAATGTCAGACTGCATATACTAGAACTATGAATAAATCAACAGCACAAAGCAAGAGGGGCTCATTGTGAAAAAAAAACATATATATATATAACACACATGCACGCACACACACATACACACACACACGCACTGGAACCGACCTATATGTATTTATATACTAAGTGGTATTTTATTAGAATATATAAAGATATGCCAGTATAATATACTGACTATAGTATCATTTTTATTCTATCTTAAGACAATTTGATATCCATGGTGCCCAGATTATACACTGTTCTGATTGGCCACAATTAGCCTCTTTGTGATTTATCAGCCTATCAGTCCTCTGTGGAGCTCTGTGACGGCACGGGAGCTAGCATAAGAATCTATTTGTTACTAAAATTAAAAAAGAAAAAGTGTAATGCCTAGTGAAATACACCTGATAGTATTATTATTATTATTATTATTATTATTATTATTATTATTATTATTATTATTATTATTATTTATTTGGCAAATGCCTTTATCCAAGGCGACTTACAGGTGTTACAGGGCAGTACAGGGTTACAACGTGTCTGCTTGTCATCAGGGGCTGCCACTATGATATTTGCAAGACTCTATATAATTATTTGTTTATTTAGCAGACGCCTTTATCCAAGGCGACTTACACAGACTAGGTGTGTGAACTATGCATCAGCTGCAGAGTCACTTACAATTACGTCTCACCCGAAAGACGGAGCACAAGGAGGTTAAGTGACTTGCTCAGGGTCACACAATGAGTCAGTGGCTGAGGTGGGATTTGAACCGGGGACCTCCTGGTTACAAGCCCTTTTCTTTAACCACTGTATTTATTATTAATTGTATTTTATTTCACAAGCTTGGGGGATTTTAATGCTCCTGGAATACACTTTGAAAATATTATCTCTGTCTTAGGGCGACTGTAGTTGTTGCAATAGTGCATCAGTAAGCTTGAGATAAACCCCCCTCTGTAAAACCTCAAACTCCTCTCCGTCGATGGAGATATGCTCTCCTCCACATTTACAGTCAGGAGAGATAGAGACGCCGAAGGCACTGTTCTGGATCTCTCCCCCACAGAGTGATGTGAAGGACTGCATCTCATACACCCAGCTGTTTTACTGTTTCTGGCAACAACCAGATTGGGCTTTAAAACATGAAGATTTACCATCGTCATTTGAATACACTCGTACACATGTGGTTAGCAGGACAGGTCAAAGAACACCTGTACGTTCTGTGTAGTCTGCAGACATACATTCCATAAAGTGCATACACGCACGACAATGCTAGACCCTTAACAGCTTCGAATCATACACAGAGTAAATGAGATGGAACTTTATAGATTCTAAAAGCCTGCTAGCATTATAGAAGTCAGGTTTATAATGAGTGTCATTTAATATGAGCTGGAGAGGTTTTTATTATATATCTTTTAATATATACTTTTTATACAATATAGAATCATTTAAATGAATAGTCTCCTTCTCAATCAATACATGAATTTACAGCAGGAGAATTATTAATGCAGGGATGTTTGTTAATCTAGCGTGCTTCTTTTTAATAGTTTCCTAATTAAGATCTGCACAGCAATATTACACAGCAGAAATGCTCAGAGGTGTACAGTCTGTGGCGGATTCTGCTGGAAATCAAAGTCCTGAGTTTCCACTTTACGCTGTCGCGCAGCCTCACCATTCAGTTGAGCTACCACACGACAGATAATACAAGCACTGTATGAGGCACAAGCTTTATTCTTTACAATGTATCACCTCCCATTTAATTAAGCCCAAATAGGGTTACCAAACTCAATGACATGGGTTTGGTGCCACTGTCGAGATGCATGTATCACAGAAGAAACGTATTTAAATGCAGGCATTGTCCTTGAGTTGGCAGTTAATGTTATGAGCAACAATACTCTTCTCTCAACATATGCTCTTCCTCTTTCAACATATGCTCTTCCTCTTTCAACATATGCTCTTCCTCTTTCAACATATGCTCTTCCTCTTTCAACATATGCTCTTCCTCTTTCAACATATGCTCTTCCTCTTTCAACATATGCTCTTCCTCTTTCAACATATGCTCTTCCTCTTTCAACATATGCTCTTCCTCTTTCAACATATGCTCTTCCTCTTTCAACATATGCTCTTCCTCTTTCAACATATGCTCTTCCTCTTTCAACATATGCTCTTCCTCTTTCAACATATGCTCTTCCTCTTTCAACATATGCTCTTCCTCTTTCAACATATGCTCTTCCTCTTTCAACATATGCTCCTTCTCAACGTAACTGGAGTGTTGTTCGGAATTCTTAATACAATCTGTGGCCTGTAATTTATTTTCCAGAACTTCCATCTTTCATTTATAATTATTAGAACGAGGGCCAGTCGCTTCCAAGTAAAATAGTTCTTCTGTTGCTTATTGTTTCAACATGAAAAGAAAATCTATGGAATTTTTTTTTAAAGATTGAAGTCAGTTCAAGGGAACCCAGCAGGTAGTTAAAATATACAGCTGGTTCCTGTTTTTAAATGCTAACTGTGTGCTTTGTTGTGAAAAACTATTATTATATTATTACTGTATTATTCTCAAAAAAAAAAAAAAAATGTCTAAGGAAAACGTTTACAAAGACAAGACCGCTTTTCTCAATTGCACATCACTATTTTAGCACACCTACAAATGAAGATACTGTAAATCTAAATGCAAGACATGGGAGATTAAATATTAATAATTTGCATTACTACTGTATACAATAGCAAGATGAGTTTGTAAAATTGACGAAAGACTGCTAAAGCTTTGTCGGTTGTTTTTTAACAGAGATTTCTTTCT
This sequence comes from Acipenser oxyrinchus oxyrinchus, assembly GCA_030684275.1. NCBI lineage: Eukaryota > Metazoa > Chordata > Actinopteri > Acipenseriformes > Acipenseridae > Acipenser > Acipenser oxyrinchus. The sequence continues at coordinate 714,005 of JAGXEW010000076.1, read as the reverse complement.
CTTTTGTGAAACACTTGCAATAGTATGCATTTGTGTAAAACAGCCCCACCCATCCATACTGTAAGACCATGCGTCTATTTGTGAGATTATACAGTAATTGTTGTTAGTTAGTTGTCAAAGGTTGTTGACTACTTACTGTAGCAGACTCAATACGAGAGACCAAAGTTTTGGTCTTCTCTGTGGGTGACTCAAACGCCTCGATTCCCTGGGTAATTTGAAGCTTCCGTTGCTCTGCAATTTATAGCAGGAGCACTTTGCTCCATAATCTAAAATGCAATTGTAAAGCATTCCTTGCGAGCAACTCTTTGATCTAAACAAGTCACAGCTTATTAGCATTGTTGCAACTGCAAATTAGTTCTTATTATTGTAACAGCATTTACACATGGGTGCAAAGCATTCGGATCGATTGCAGGCCGATCTCTGGACAACAAAGTCTTCGAAGCTATCTGCTCCTGCCTGCCTCCCAGACTGTGCTGTTCATCATTAGAAAAGTTTAAAGTAGTCAATAAGCTTCATTTGAGGAGCTGGTCTGCTAGATGATGGAGCGGTAAACAGCATTCACCTGTTGTCTACAGCTCATGGGAAATAATGTCTTGTTCTTTGAGACGACGGAGACGTTAAGAGCAAAAGGACCTCAGCAAGGACACCGGTAGCGAACTTGCAAGCAGGGTTTATGTATGTGAGCCCTACCTGCTAGAGAGGTCAGCGGTACAAGAACTGACTGAGAAGAAGACACCAATAGCAACCAAAAAGGGAACTCTGCAGCTCGCTACTGGATGTTTACGTAGGGACTACGAAGCAATTCATTTTTAAAGCCTAATTCATGCCCAAGCCACTAAATGATGCCTCAGAGTCCCTCAGCACATTGTCAGTGACACCGTTCAGGGAGACCCAGATTAACTGCCCACTCCTCTATCCACACAAAGCCTAGTTGTGAACTGCTGAAGGACGCTTATACCTGAGTGCCATTTAGAGTGCCATTAATAGTTAAAATCACAAACCTGATAAACGTCTAAAAAAACTATTGTGGAAAAAAGTGATTACTACAGATCACAACGAGACAAAAGCCTTCAACAGCCTTCCTGGTTCCAAAACCATTAGAGTCAAACTGCTTTAATACTACGTATATCTGAAGAAACCAGAGGGTCTATATTTGCGTGTGCTTCCGTGCTGTATTAGCAAGTAAAGCCGACCAAGGTCCTTAAAGGGTTAATGTATCTTACCAAGACAATCAGATAACCCAAACGGCCCCACTCGTTTTAATTGGATTGCCCCATGTGGCTTTGAATCAAGATTCGGAAAATGAGATATTCATCAAAGTATAACAAACGTTGGACGTGTGAAGTCTCAAGTCGCTTGATTTTCCCCTGTTGTCAAAATGAATAGGTTCCAGATTCTAGCGAATCACTGCCCCTGTGTCCCCACCACTCCAAATCCCTGCCGTACTCTAAACCCCTCACAGCTCTGACAGTGCCTTCCTGCATTCACAAACTTGATCTGCATTTCTGTTTCATTCCCTATATATTTGTACTTTGCATTCTACAGTACACTATTCGTTATTCTAATGACATAATTTGAATCACTTCAACTCAATTCATTTGGTCCCTTGTCTGGGTTCAAAGCAGGTCCTGCTGCAGGATATCACGGAAGCAGTAAAGCATGAGAAGGTGTGCCGCTGTACTGAGATAATGACACCCTCGGTGCGTTGTGATGTGAGGCACTGCTGATTTAAAATGAATTGTGCTTTTGTTTGTACACCGTGTGATGACGCAGTACAACAAACCGCAAGGCTGCACAGTACTGACACATGTACATGGTTTGCAATCCTTTTCAGCCAATCAGAGCTCTTTGTTTACCCAAGTCATTTTATAACCTGACACACCGGGGTGCTGGAGATATATTTCATCCCTCAGTACCTGTGGCCTGCTGTGCTGACCAGCTTATTTCAGTCGCTGCACTGTATGATACTCTCAGGCTGTCACTTACTCAGCACAGATCACACAGATCAAACACTGCCACCGGCGTTTATGGAAACACATAAAGCTGACCGTCCCCAAGCTGGGAATTTACATGACAGTACATAGGAGTTTTCCTGGTAAACAAACAGACAGTGCCATCTGCTCTACCTAGGGAGGCTTCATTTTCCCGCCCAGTGTGATACAGATTCCAACGGGGCACTTCAAAGCGGGCACGGCCTGCTGGTTGTAAAAAAACGTGCTCTATTTTTTTCACAGCTTGTTTTAAGGGCTGCAGAATTCCATCTTGCTTGAGATTCCGCTGCACTGAATGAGATGTCAGGCCTGAAATAACTGCAGACAACCGTGACGAAAATGTCTTTTTCAAAACAAAATAAATAAATAAAATAAAACACAGTTTTTGCGACTGAAGGAAAACCACGTGGTCTCTTAGGCTTTTTCTACTTGCCCTTCGTTTCCAGGTAAGCACAAGGGCAGTCAGACCATCATTTTCTGCAGTGGAACTTGAGGAGGTATAATGTAAAAAGTACACAAAGGCCTCTGAGGCAATTTTGATATTTGCGTTGCTAGGGATACCAGTGCTGATCCTTTGCCTAACAACAGGGGCCCTAAAAGATGAGGCTTTATCCTTGACTTCTGTAAAGCGTTATACGTATCAAGAGGCAGCTGCTAAAAGAGGAACCGATTCTGAACTGTCAGGCCAGGTTTTTTGCTGCAGATTAGCCACATTTATCCTCAAAGATTTCTGTCTCAAATGTACCTCATGCCTGCAGGGTAGTGGCAGCTGAGTAGAGGTTTTCTTAAGCCATAAGAACTGAAATTGTTCAATGTACTTCAGCTCTACTCCTGAATAAATCAGAAGATCAGACAGTTATAAAGACGCGTATAGCGATAATGGCTTTTACTGAATTATTCTTTCTACAGGACTGGTGGGCTGGCAACATTTACCATGTACCCAACCGCAGGGAAATCTTTTATGAAGAAAAAAAACACACACTGTTCCTGTACTTTGTAGCTTTCTTTGCTCCTGTATCCTTTTTATTTTTATTTTTGTATAAACAGCACAGTGCTTTACTTAAAAAAAAGTGCACTTGTTTGGGATACCATGCAATCCTCTGCCTGTTTTCAAACTACAAATGAATTGGACAAAATTTACTGAAACGCAACTGTTATTATGAATACAGGCCAACACTCTAAATACAGACGAGCTTTAAATTTAGAGGGACCAGTGTGATCATGTTTTCCTTATTAATATCACTAAACTCAATAGAAAGAACTGCCACGGTTTAGATCATTCAGATAGACTTTAAATCAAGAGTAAACCCGACAGCACTTTGATGGATCTTATAAGCACCCTTGTCAGTCAGGTCAGGTCTCAGGTCTCTTTTCTTTGCTCCCTCTCCCACCCGGAACAAAGTAAATAAATCTCAGTCTAAAATCACACTTTCACTCTGTGTTCTGTGATCAATTTTGTGCCCCGTGTGCTATCGATTCACTCAGGCTTTTACAGCTGTTCCCCGGTCTGATCTCATCCCTCCGCAAACGTTGGTTGTGCTATCAGCGAGTGGAAATCGATGACAGAAAATGCATTTGTGCTTCTGCTGCTCACTGGAGGGACAGCTGAGATTGAAATTAAAATTAGTAAATAATTATATTTCATTTCATTTTTTTTTTTTTTTTAATTAAATACAAAAGGCCATTTCTGTTCCCTTCTTGGAGCCAAAGAAAACTGAGATACAATAACGTGCAGAATAAAAAAAAGTCAAGCAGGCAGACGTTTCAGCTAATGCCTTCAGCAGTGTTTTCAGTATCACACAAGCTAAAACACTGATGAAGACATTTGCCAAAGCTTTGCTTACTTGACCTGAGTTTCTTATAGTTCTAGAATGTGGTGGAACTATTCCATTGGAACCCTGATGTGTTCTCTGTTCCTCTCCCTCCATCTCTCCTGCTTAATGAGCAGGAAATAACCCCAGGAACCCGAATAAAATATTATTTAATATCATACAATTATAATATTACAGCAATGCACAACCAGAACTATATATACAGCCTGATTATTTCATCATCATTTATGGTTTAATGTTTTTTTTTTTTTTTATGTCTTTGATGAGAGGTCTCATAAAAAACATTATAGGTCTTAACAGAGTGTTAGGTACAAAAAGAAAAATCTCTTAAAAAGGAGTTCTATTTAGTTGGCAGCAAAAGGTTTATGGAGCTGATAACTCATTTTTTGCCTTTGCAGTGTCACACGGTGACCGAGCATGAAGATGTATCGTCTCTGTAAATAAACTGCCTTGGTATATCAGCAGTACCTCCGTTACATATATATATTATTCATTTCAATATGGTAATATATTGAAATGCATTCTATTGAAAATAAGAAGCACGTTGGTACATCAGCTGAGACTGAACCCAGCAGCATGTAGTGTCTCTATTGTTTTCGATGGACATGCTCTGGGTCTTCATTTCTATAAGTGGTAACCCAGCTGGCATATCAAAGCAGCCGTCACAATTTCAATGAGTCCGCTTTTAATCAGATGCGACAACACAATGGAAAGACTTTTCCGCTTTCTAATAACTTATATAAAACGGGGCAGGGAACTGCTGATGACAAATATAAGGCAGGTTCTTTATAAAAGACGACAAAAGCTGACTCTTATCAAAAACCATCACTCACTCCTGCAAAGCAAATGGCTTTCATTTCACACAAGACAGCAAAACGCAGTACACATGTCACAGTTAAGGTCAGAAGTTATTTACAGCATAATCCAGTATAGTCTAACCGATTTCGGGCTGCGTAACCTTAGAATTAACCAATTTCTGACTTAGCAGAGCATCAACGTCCTTTTCACCAATACAGCACCTCTTATATGCTCCTCTTTCATATTCTATCCTTAATTATTTTCCACGAGGCTCATAAGACACGCCAAGCAAGCAACCCACGTTACGTAAAAGTACTTGGAACGTATCTGACTCTCCACCCGCGAATTTGTTAGAGAAGTCTCAATTAGGGTTCCATTAATAGGCTCTTATCTTTTATGTACCTGGCAATTGTCACAGGATATGTCCAGGAGTCTGGCACTTGAAATATGGAACCGCGGTTGAGTCAAAGACAGCCTGACACCGGTTATTATTTTTAGTACCATATTAACACATATGGAACAATCTACAGCTCGAATGTATATCACAGTGGAGCTGACAATATGATGAATATTAAAACAGAATATGGTTCTGTCTTGGGAAATACATGTGACACACGTAAAACTGTCTGGTCTGCAGTATATAATCCCCAGGGCCTATTAACCACATAGCTAAAGCTTGTGATCATTTCAAGATGGCAATCTGAATTTATCAGCAAAGCTAACAGCTACATGTAATGAAATACCTCATAATACAGTATAAATTCAATGGCAATAATATATGCAATGCTGTTGCAGCTCAGTTCTTGTGCTTACATCAATTTAGTGCAGCTGCTGCACTGAGATTATCTTGTGGTCATGCTTGAATGCGATCAGCCCCGGCGTCTTGGTTTAATATTTCTATATTCGGAATATACTTGGAACATCAGCTATGCGATTCGGAATGTGCCTGTCCTAGTAGTAACCAATGAGAAGGCTTCACCAGCACCTAACCAGTCTTTGAACTGCTAAAGACCAAGAGGGTCTTCTCAACAATGTCAAGGAATTTCAACATCCTCTCCAAGCAGTAAAGCCAGCTGAGCTGTCTAGTCAGGAAGATGTCAGGGTCTATGTCTCTACTGCATAAGAAGAACTGCCAGCGGCAGGGCTAAAAGCCTACTGGGAATAAGGACGTAGTTCAGCCAATCAGCTAACACAGATGCTGGGTGACTGTTCTTCTAACAGCACACTGGGAAGCATGCTGCTTAGCACCAAAGCTCTCCTGCTCAGCAGTACAGAAGTACCACGTGCAGTTTAAGCTGAGCTTCATCCTGAAATTGGGAACCAGTGGGAGAGGGCGGGTGGGGGGCCTGTGAGTAGTTCTGTTAAATTTCAAGAAGCAACTCATGTGCGGAAGTGATGATGGCTCGCCCTCACGAACCCGTCATTTCTTTTGGTTCTCTGAAGAGACCTCTTACTCTTGTCTTTGAAATCTAGGTGCCCTGGATGCCACCCTTACTCTGCTGTTTGTGCGTAGCAGGAGCAAGACAAAAGAGACAGTGTTAAGTGCTGAGAACAGTACTAGTTTGTATTCCTGAAGGAAATCTGTTCTTGTGTCAGACTGGGGTGGAAGCATATTTGCATGGCCACCTTATTTAATGGCCCCATTTCTCTACTCTAATCATCACAGGCTCCTATAAAATGTTGCCTGACACAAAATGTGTGTTAGTAACACAGTAACAGAAAATGCATATGAAATTCACAGCTTCATTTTCTATTCATGTAAAAAGAACAGCTTTAAAAAGACAGTTTTGAAACAATTTTGGAGCTGTCAGTTTGTTCAACGCAACGTCACAAATCTGAACACTGCTCTTTTTAAAGGAGATAAATATAGACACACATACTATTTTCATCTTGTGCCTGCTTACCCTTAATATAACTGGCTTAAACAATACAATCTTCAAGCATGTATAAACCCTTACTGGTGATTGCGTGGCAGTCTTGGATTAATCACCAATTGTTATTTTGTTCTTTATTGATTTGCACAGGGACGTGCTCAAGACTTAAGTTATATAAACGAAGGTCTTTCGGCCCATTTACTGACATCAAATGAGAAACCTTGCTGATTCTATTAGGATGGATCAAGGAACACCTTCAATGGAAAGGAGTTGAATAACCAAGCCCTGCAGTGCACACCTAATCTGAACTGGCACTCACTTTTGCTGGAGCAGAGAAGTGTGATTCTATAAACGGCTCTGAAGCACTCTATGTGGTTTTGGCTCGGGGCTGGAAATTGACTTTGCAGATATTAATGAACAGTTAATGGGCTCCAGGCTCACGCTAGGTTTGTTGATAGAATGGACTAACAGAGTTGGTTTGCTGTTGACAACCGTTGAGATAAGAATGGAATTTAACCACAGTACATTTGCATGATACATTCCGTTTTTTCATGGTTTACCGTGTTTTTAATATGCTATACTATTCCTCGTTGTGCTCTACCATGCTTGCCCATGTTTTCACTGTGTTATTTCCTGCCAAATTCCCATACCTGAAGCAAACTGGAATCTCAACCTGAAAGACATAGCAATATGCAGTATGAATAAAACCTTCTAGTGTCGACGGCTGTGAGTCAGTGCCCGGTAGCCTATCAAAGCAAACCTCAAAGCTGAAATGAACAGGCTGCTGTCATTTTATTTTATTATTACTTTTTTTTTTTCCCCTGACAAAGCAATTCAAAGGCAGTCCTTCAGCAAGCATTTAAAACGCAACTTGGTTGATGTGCAGCACGGCACAATGGCCTGGAAGATCGATTGCTCCCACCGTGCCCTGGGTCTGCTGAGAAAACTGGAGGGCCGCCACTGGGATTGTGTCAGATCAATAACTCATGACACAAGCCCGGCTCTGCGACCTGTACAAGGGGGCCGACTGCAAGAAACAGACGGGAAAAAGGAGAAAAGGTTCTCCTTCTTGGGTTCACATGCATTTTCCTGGGCACGTACATGAGACTCTCAGGGCAATGGAGATGTCTCAATTACCCAGCCGGTGTGCTGTATCACTCATCTTGCTTGGGTCACCACACTGTGCAAGGGGGCCCTTCCAGCTCTACAGTCTGTGCCTGTTGCTTAGCAACACACTAGACTCTATACCAGGGCTTCAACTACAGGGCCCACAGCAGGGGCTTATGTTAATGGTGATGCCTATGTCTTCTTAAGTGCCGTAATGATGTGACAGTGTGTGACCTGTGCGGAACAAACAACAGCAAATACCGATCGCCATGGCTTTTAGTTTGCAAGCCTGTATTAAACATGCAATAATCTAAGCCCTGGTGCGCTGTAACGCTTCCCTTGTGCTTTGCTAGACTGAATCTCTTCCACGTATGCGTTTTGTAATAAGACAGAATCGAATGAAAAAAAAAGGTTTTCTTGTTCACTATGTGTTTTTTTTATCAATGAATATATTTACTATTGTGTATAACAAAATGCATGTGCATCTGAAGGCTTTTGGGAAGAGCCCACGCATGTGTTTGTTTCTTGCTTTGGATAGTAAATTGATCTCGTGTGTGTCTACTACAGGAAGGTTGTATCTTGCATTACCCCAGTCATGGCACTTTGGCGCAGGTACATAGACAGGATTGTGACTGTCATGTCTCAGTGTTTGGCTAACAACCACACATCTGTGGCTTTCTTAGCCTCAACAGCCCACGGATTTCCTGTGGGTAGCCTGTACGATTGTGAAAACAGATTTAGAATGCAAAACAGTTCATATCCTCCGATGCAATTGCATCTGATAGAAGAAACAAGGCTCCAATAATGCTCACCTTAATCACAACACATTGAAATGCAAGCCATCAACTCCAGGATGCATGTGTTCATTATAAACCTAAATCAATGGCCACTCCAAGACACATGGCCTGTAACCAAGTCTGTGTGAAACCAATTCATTTTTAACCGTCTTTTCAATTTCACATTCTGGGGCAAAACTCCACTTTCTGAATGGCAAAAACTCCACTGCCACTAACTCTACTAACTAGCAAGTCCTGCACAACAACTGCAGAGGGCAATGCTTTCTTCTGGAACTCAGTCTAGGCTTGCTCTCAATTGCTTTTTTAAAAATATTTTTAACCTAGTTAAATACAGGAATTGATTGTGTCGTTCATTGAATTTGGGTAAGTGGTTCAGGAGACGGATTCCTCACCCTCTAAAACACACCCTTTGCAAAATCTAAATTCTAAATCCGATGGGCAGTTCTCAAGATACAGCTAAAACATATCTAGCGTGCCACTCACAGACTGGCACCTCCATTTCACCTGGCACAATAAGGGTTACAAACCACCTCGGAACACCACGCTGGCAGAACAGCTGGGCTGCAATCAAAGGACTCGATTTCCCACAATGCAAGATTTGAAGAAACTTTTTTTTTTAAATTACCATATCACACATCCCTCAAAAGGACTTTCAAATCCGTTCTCCCTCCACTGGTATAAAGAACCTGTTTTTATTTTTTTATGGCATTAAATACACACTGCAGACCACTGCTGCTTGTAAAATGTCTGGCTTCACCTCAAAAGAAAGAGAATATGACATAGCCCAATTTAAAAGAAAAAAAGTCCTGTGAATTAAAGAGCCTTTCTTTTATGTATGTTTTTTTTTTCTTTGTATGGTTTGTTTAATGATAATTGAGTGACTAAAATTTGAAAATCCATTTTCAACCGTACTCACGGAAAAAAAAATGTGGGTCCCTTTCAATATCCTCTTTAGAATTGTTCCATTTAACACATTTCTAACCAGCCTCCACTCTACCAGTTTCTGTAAAGCAGGACGGCACGGCATCATGTATTAAGTTCAGTTCTAAATCTGTGAGGGGAGGGAGGGAGGGGGCTTTAATAGGTGCGGACCAACATGTAGGGAGGCCCAACAGACTCAAAGTATCCTGAAGAAAGAAAAGCTGTTTTAAAAGAAGAAGGTCAGGAAATTGATCCTGCTTTTGTGATGCCGCTATACATGACATATTTGTCATCCAATCGAATCAAATACCATTAGGATTCACAGACATTGTTATTCATGGTAAGTGCCTGTAATTCCTGCCGAATTGTACTTACATCCTGGGAATTGGCCACACTTGTTAGTACGTGTAATCTTGTCACCGCTTGCTATGCCTCTGGGAAACCACTGAAAACAAGATTGAATTGTTTCTGGTAATATAAGTTTATAAGGTTTCCGCTCCATCCTACATGTATTTTTATAGATGTTGCACATAACTGTTTGTTGAATTAATATAAGTGCCATTTCTCTATAAAACTGCAAGCAGGCAGCACTGAGACCCCATAAACTTATTATTAAAGTTCACAGGGAAAAATAAAATAAAATACGAAATGTCACAGAACATTACTTAAAAAGTAACTTTACTGCTACACTTCATAAACAATTGATTCTTGTTCGTTTTCAGTTTTTTTAAAATTATTATTATTTTATTTTTTTGAACGTACAATCTTTAGAAACTGCAAGCAGTTTTGAAAACAGAATCAGGATACGATGTGCAAAAAACATCACACTGGAAAATCTCCAAGGAGAGCAAAGAGCTGCCATGTGTCAGACCAATGGTGGAGCTCAACGTGTGTTATTCATATTCTGAATGAATTGCATCCATATGGTGTGTTGCTCGTGAATCATCCTATGTACAGCTCTGGCCAAACGTTTTGCTTCACCCTATAGAATTAACACATTGTGCTTCATGAAGTCGAATGAAACCTGCTGAATAAGGTTACATTAACATATTGAATTACACACCACTTTGTAGTTTTCCATATACCTAACCAAAACAGTGAGAACATTTTAAAAAATGTGACATTTCCAAATCTAACATGAAATACTACTGTACTACTATTATGGCTTCCGGTAGGTGGAATTTTGCGATTTCTTTGATTACGGGGTGTTAAATAAAAGATCAAAATGATGTTCATAGTTTATTTTATTCTCAATCCGAGAATTCAAGGTGATGCAAATCATCTGGCCACACCTGTATATGGAGCATGTGGCGATGGACCATCTAAAATAAATTCCCTTCTGCCAAGAAGAACTCAGAGACCTTTTCCAAGCTTATATAGTGCTTCAGTGAGTGTGAACTTCTCCTGACCCCTGTTACTCAAGCCTAGAAGGTAGATCAGCACTCACGACAGAGCTTCAGTGAGTGTGAACTTCTTCTGACCCCTGTTACTCAAGCCTAGAAGGTAGATCAGCACTCAAGACAGAGCTTCAGTGAGTGTGAACTTCTTCTGACCCCTGTTACTCAAGCCTCAAAGGTAGATCAGCACTCATAACAGTGCCTTGTTTATCCCTTAAAACGTGATTGCACTGTCATTCAATGTACAAAAAAATGAGCTGGTAGAAATACAAAGGAAAGCATTTCTGTTATCGTATATAAGAGCAGGGTGACTTTGTCTTGATGGCATTAACAGGCATGGCCGGTCACAAATAATCATTCTGGTCAAGAGATGCATCATTGATGGGCATCGTGGGTTAAATCTTGATGAAAACAAATACTCGGTACGGCTCACTGAGCAGTATGGGGATACTGAACGCCCTTTCATGGGAAGTGGTTGATTATGTCTAATTGTCAAACCTTAATAACATCCTAGTGACAGATTTTAATGAGCCATTGTCTTTCACTGGTCTTTCGGTGTGTTGATAGAAAGCAAACTGACATTCCTGAATACGCTGATGAGAGGAGGCCTCGATGAGTCACTGCAGACGGCTCTTAGTCTGCCTTGTCAGAGTGAACAACATACTTCTGAGTACTGAGGTATGTGATTAACTTCAACAAAAAGCCTGATGCTTTATTTTTTAATACATAAAAGCTATTTTTAAACTATAAGAGACAGGGGTCGTCAGAAAGACCCCTTTGAATTGCAGATGTGCATGACTTTATTAATCACACAAATGTTGCAGATGTCATCAGTCAGTGAAAAAGCCTGCAGCAGCCCAGTATTCTATAAGGTAGTCTTGGACAATGATAACACTAGGTATGTGCACTGTTCTCATGAGGGATTCAATCCACGTCCGCAGTGATAAGATACTCAGCACAGTTCAACAAAGAATCTAGAAAGAATCTAGAAACCTAAGACTTGAACCTCCTGGGTGAAGACCAGCATTTTAGCCCTGCTCTTCCTATAATATTTTATTAATAATAATAATAATACTAGTAATAATAATAATAATAATAATAATAATAATAATAATAATAATAATAACTCCAGCTCTCAGAAACCTTAAACGCCTATTCGCAATAATGGCTCCATTTTAAAAAGCCTTCTTTATGTCCTTCTAATACTGCGCTCTTAATGAAAAAAGCACATAAAAGCTTCTATCAAAGGCAATGAGAAAAAAAAAATCAAATGCAAGATACACACATCCTTTCAAGAACTCTGTTTACATGAAATAAGTCTGTTTTTCAATATACAGGACCTTCCTTCCTTGCTGTTAATTGCTGAAACAGTTTCTAAGCAGCAGCACAAGGGAACCTTGAAAATCTTTTACAAATCAGAGCTGCCAGCTGTTACCAACACATCTCTGAGAAAAAAAGAAAAAAAAACTGTCAAGCTAATTTAGCAACATTACCCAGTTTCTATCACAAAGGATAATCAAATTACTCAATTCAATTATATCGCACCTCCATTCAGGGGTTCTGCAACTGTACGCTGCAAGGACTTACGAACGGGATGTGCCACACTAAACTGAGGCACGTACCCATGGCGACGGTGATGAAATGGAGGCTAGTGGGCTACTCTATCATTCCTCTGGCGAGGATCTCTTCATTTAATTGTGTGCTCTACAAACCCCATGGCGATAATGGACATCTAAATCAAATCCCTATTGTACTGGATGAACAATGCCTCTCAACGCGTAACAATAGGCATGGAATTTAAGCAGACTCGTAGTTGAACTCCTACTCTTTCAAAGATCCAGACTTTTAAACAGGGCCCCTCAGGAGAACCATCGATTTGACTGTAGATTCCCACAGCTGCTCCAGGCATGTCTGTTTCCCATAAGGAAATCAAGTACCAGCATGGAATCCACTTTAATTCTAGCTGCTTGGTACAGGACGCAAGATGGGGGACATGGACAATGAACAATACGTTATGCAAGCAAGACGTTCACATTGAATATTGAGAATCTATTCTTCTGTAGGTAAACTCTGAATGCACAGGAATGTGGTCAAATTAAAACGAAAGGAGCTGTTTGCAAGGCTAATACTGTTTCCATGGGAGCCCATGCCGATACTCAATCCAAAGAATTCAAATGAACAACACATGCCACCTATTCAGTGCACCTTTATTAAACTTTGGTATCACGGTTTCTAGACTTTTTGAACCTGCCCGGGATCTTTCGCCTCTTCTCAACAGATGAGATTCTGAACTGCTCAATACTGAACCTGTCTTCTATTCGCCACTCGCGTCACCCGATCCACCAACGCTTGAATGATCGATAGCCCAGAAGTCATGTGGGCAAAGGACCAGCAAGTTCCTCGTTTTCAACCTGCTGTTAAATATGTATTCTGAATTAACCTTCATTGCATGCTACCCTGGGGATTAATACTGCAATGAATAGAGGGGATCGATACTGTACCTAAGTGCACCACTGTAAGTGGGACACACAGAAGAGAGAGAAAGTCTCTTTACTGTACTGGGAGTATGCAATGTTGGCTTTATAAAGCATGTGCCGCACCTGCAGCTGCTGTGAATCCCAGATAGTAACCATTAGCTGCATATGTAGACCTAAATCAGGTTTTATTTGACTGACCTTTTATATGAACAGAAAGCAAAATCTTAGCCACCTCAGCAATAAAAGTTTAAAAAAAAAAACATAGAATGGGGTGAGATATTCTAGAACTATTCCAGAGAGCTTTTTATGGAACCATTCTTGAATGACCATTCTTACACACTGAACAACATTTCTATACAATGGGTTCAATATGAAACCATCGGAGGAATCCACCATACATGGATGCTTCATATTTGGAACCCCTAATGATGGTTAAAAACCACAAAGAAAACAACCTCCTTTCCAATTCAAATAGGAAGAAGACATCCTTGAGTGCTTCTCATCACTGCCTCTGCGCTGTGAAGATGCCTTCAATGCATGCCAACCAGCAAGTCTGCGATCTTTCAAAAGAGCTTAATGAAGTCCAGGGGGATGTGTGCTCAGCAACTGCACTCTATGGCCTTTCCTGGCTTCACACTCAAAATGTTCACGCTGGGGCACTAACTGGGGCAGCTTGATGAAGAAATTCGACAGATTCACATTTATTTATCTACCACCTTGGACCTCAACAAACCTGGGATGAAGGTTCTCTGTCAGATTTAAGATGGTAAAGATATCTTAGACAGAGCTATATCAGCAGGATTTAATGATTTAATAGTCACTGTAAATCTCAGCATGAACCATCTACCTCTAAAACTAAATCCCGTAGCAAGGGTAGTACAGCCAGGAGGCATGATGTCAAGGCACAGCTCTGCCTAACAGGAAAAGGTACAGAAGGCACAACAAGTATACGTTTCCTTAATGAGGATGTCAGTACAAGACACACTATTAAAGGGCAAGAGCAGAGCAATACTTGGTTCATGACAAAAGCATTTATAATTCATACGCGGTTTGGGACTTTATTCGATTTTTGAAACAATGAGCTTGGAACAAGATAAAAATAGTATTTGTCTGCCAAGGGTGTAAATGTCACATGTAACAGGGCCTTCCATTAAAGTGCTCATTACTGGTATTTAAAATACCTGGGCCACTGGTGACATTCAAACTGATGCGTTTCTGTCTTTATCCTGTTTAAAACTCTTTGTGTGCTACTAATGCATTGGAATTGAATCTGAATCATCATACAACCTTTATATCATCTCTGCTGCCCACTGCTTCACTTCTTATTGCATGGTAACACATTATACAGCAAGGCAGTTTGTGTGTGCTTTGTGACATTAACTTGAGTTACCACAGCCAAACCTAAATGTCAACTGTAACCATGGTGCAATTATGAAATCCCAACCCTAACCCCTGACATTCTATCAGACACTGCCCCTCTTAATACCCTAACTACAAATGTGCAGTTTTAATGTTTGGACTTCTTGTTAATATGAACAGGTACTGTTAGTCTTGAACAGTATCAATAATTAAAATATTAATAAAGCATCAATACTTCAATATAAAATTAAATCCCTTGCAAATACACAAGCGGTCCTCCTGTAGAAGGCAATCAATCTTACATGTGGCTGGTCCACCTCTGGTAGTAAGTGTTAAACCTGATTATTTTCGGTTGTTGTATTTTATAAATGTAAATCACTGCTGAATCCAGCATTGGTACACCAAGGACATTACACTGCAAAATCTCTAGTGGCCCTGAAAAATATAAAAATACTCTTCTGTGCCACTGAATGCAAACTCAACAACATCAAAAGATCTGTGCTAAACGTATGGTACCGCTGCTTATGTTGATAGGGAAGAACTTCTAAAGCATTCTAAAGTGGCACAAATGGCCCACACTGTGTGCAGTAACTACATTCTGTATTTATTGCCGATATTAACGCATCTGTGTGGTGACTGTTGAGTCAGCTAATGAACGCTCCCTCCAACATTACAGAATAATTGTGATAAAAGGCATTTAGTTAATTATGCATACAAATGCTGGTAATGGTTCACAAAGTAACCTTAAGGCGATAATTTGCAAGCGCCTTTGCTGTTTGCACTCAGGAGTAGCACTCTCCCAGCTGTACTGCTACAGCACAATTCTGTTTTGTGCTTCAACAACAGTGACAATATAACTTTGACAGTGCCCTACAATTACTGTAGGTCGTGCATGTTTACCAACATTGTACTGTACCATTTATAATGAAGTCGCAAAGCCCCAAATTACAAGCAATACCTAATCCTGGGAACAACTGGGAAATGAAAGCGTAAAACTAACAAGACTCTTGCTTCACATGAGCAATGCAGGTACTAAAATAAAGTCTTCTGGTAACAGCCGAAGCACATGAATAACACACTGCATGAATGAGGGAAACACTCAGCGAGTGGATGCAATAAACTAAACTGAAGCACCCCTGTAATGCAACCCAATCGTGTTCAGCTTCGCTTCTTCAGTCCCAACTAGATGCGATTACGGATATGCCACAGTCCAATGCTAAAGCCTACTGCAAGTCAATGGACAAGCCAAACTCATTATGCACCATGACAATCTTGTCTTTTGGATGAAAACTGAATGCATTTTAAATTTACTGGTTTCAATAGGAGAGCAAAAAAAGAAAAAAACATTTTGGAACTTTAATGCTAGAAATATGTTTCGATCGTCTGTCATAAGAGGCATTATCATTATAATAAACGACCGGTCTTGACTGACAGATGCAACCGCTTTAGCAGTGATGTGCAGAAGAATGCAAGATGGTCACAATACAATTGCACCACCTTGCAGAGGAATATGTTTTGTGCCATGGCCCGTTTGGAATACCTCAATAGGTTTTTGTCATTATAAAAGCAGTCTTTTAAATAAAGTGTTATAAACAGCCAACCAGGCCTGCTGTATGTACAGTAGCACCCAGCAGAGAAGAGCGTCTATTATTATTATTATTATTATTATTATTATTATTATTACTATTAATATTATTTGTAGTAGTATTAGTATTCTGCTTGGTTCAGCTAGCAGAAAAGAATACCTGTCGCCCTTCATCCATAGGCATGCTACACAGATAGTAGTACTACAAACATGCATGGTTCAGGAACGAGTGGCTCCCTGGCTCCTTCCCAACAATTGATCTGCCTGTACAGTAATTCAATAGACACTCTGTTCAAGAAGCAAATGCTCCAGATTGAAAAGTGGTCACCCAGATACATGGAACATATTTCAACCCCTAGGAATAGATGAATACATCTCTGGCTTGTTTAAAGCTTCGAACAAGACATAATGAGGGATGACAAGGCGGATATTAGCCAGCCCACCTACCATTATGTAAATTCAGGCTGGTAATTCAGATCTGTATAGAATAGGAGCAGAAGAGAACACTGCTGTGAATCCAGCAGAACCCCAGCTTCTTGACCTTCGTATTGATGCATAAGTACTTAATGCTGCATGCACTTACTGAAACCTATTCTTATCATAGACCCCCACAAAGTAATTTCAACCATTTGTAATAAGTAACTGACTAGCCCCTCGTTCTTATTCTAGACCTATGCCCAGTTTGCTTCGCACAGTATCCGAGCACTACATTTGCTGGAATGCATCAGAGCAGTTTCGGTTTTGGATGCATGGAGGCTATTTTCGGAGACACCACAATTCAAGAAAGCTTATCTTCCGCTGGTGGAGCGAAGGAGAGGAAGAATGCAATAGCTGAGATTAAGCTGTCAGAGATTACTGAGGGAAGCCAGCGGCTATAACGACTTCCAGATTGCTGTGATCCATTAAAAAGTGAATTGTCTGATACCTGCCTGAGTGTTTTCCAAAGTTCAATCTCTTCTTGTCTAGTCCATTTTGTTTAGCATTTCTTAACTAGCAGACGGCCAAGGAATTGCCGTGTCGGTAAAGCAGGATCGACATGTAAAAACATTCCATTGTAACACTTTCCTCTCCCTGGCATTGCGAACCTAAATTAAAGGAGGAGTCATACAGCATATGTTGCCGGTTCAAATGGAAATGGTTTCTCTTCATAACAGATGTCACAAAAGTTAACCTTTAACCTATTTACTATCTGACAAAAATGGCAAGCATCTACATGCACGCTCCACAGTCCGAAGACTAATTTATATTGCAGTTCAGCTCATCTATTGTTGACGTGATTATTTACAAGACTTGACAACCCTGGAAAGAAACCAGTGGCGCATGTTTGTGCAACGGCAGTTTCTTTACACTTTGTTTAGCAGCTAATGTGAGAAAAATAAAAAGTAAGCAGTGGAATGCTTGGGACGAAACCCATCGTTTTCATGTGATATCCAACAAGGATTCTTTCTTACAGTGTACTACCTCTCCTCCACCTATCAATGATGAAAAAGCGAGACCCCACACTACAAATTCAATGCAATAATCATGACTTCTTACTGAATCCACACCAATATGGCAGGTGAGGGCTCAGTGCTCAGTAAAAGGCTGATACACGTTGTTATTTATTTATTTTTATCCAGATGGACTTGTTCGCAGTAGCAGCTTTCCCCATGGAAAAGGACTGAGTCATAGCGCAAATGATATTACTGTAACCTTCAGCTAATGAGCAACTGCCACTGTGTCTTGCTTTACAGCTCCAAGATGAATCAGCAACCGCTCTGCAATCTGGGGCAAGCTGAAACCCTGTGCACCAACAAGAGAAGGCAGGCCTTTCTCATTCAAACTGGCTGCTCAGTACATTTCAACACAATGAGCACCTGGGAGGTGTAGCCCAGTTGTTTGGGCTGGGAGACAGGAAAGACATCTCCTTATTGGAAATGCACAGCGGGGCTCAGCTGCTGTTTATAAATGCATTACGTGAGACTTGGCAACTGGAAGGATTTGCAGGATTTGCAGAACTAAGGGCAAGGCCTAGCTGGGAATGTTTGCAGTAATTGGAAGCAGTTGTTTTTAGATAGGTGGCGAATGCAATCCAGGGTGACTCCCAGTGCATTCCCCAGCAGAGGCTTATCCTGGCAGGGAATGGGTTGCTCAAAATCAGCCTGTTAGCCTTTGATACACAAATGCTGATAATTTGTGCAATTTCAACCAAGCCGAGGCACAAAAAGCACTTTAGATAAGCGTTGGATGTCTAAAAAATTCCCCTTGTAAATTTAGCGTTTTCTGCTTTAGTACGGTACCCCCACCCCCCGCCGCCACCTCCTCAACCACCTAAAGGTACATTTATTTCGCTTCACACACGACTCAAGCATTCCCCAACTCCCAAAGCCATTATTTCACCTCGCTCCTGTCAGGAATTACTCCAGGTCGGCACTGTTGCCTCAGCAGCAGCTCCTCTGATTAAATATGTATACATGCAAAACAAGAAAGATCAATTTCCCGCTGCCAATAAGTATTCCCTGGGTATTTGTGTGGTTAGACTGTGATGTGCGTGTGTTTCAAAGAAACGCTGTAATGCTGCGATGACTTTATATGTATTTCCAGCTTTACACTCATGCCAAGGCTCCAGTCAAAGCAGCTGCCATATAAAAGGAAGGCTGTTTATCTAATCTATGACGAATGCATAGATTACAGAAGGTGTTAGATGGAATGCATGTCTTGTACTGATGGAAACCGTACAGTACATCGAATCCATTTCCAGAGCTCACCCGTTAAAACAAGCCGCTCTTCATGATGAAATAATGTTGGGGTGTGTTATGAAATCATACGCGTGTTATGAATTGAGTCATACAAATTCAAATTGTGCTTAATGAG
Source organism: Acipenser oxyrinchus oxyrinchus (assembly GCA_030684275.1). Classification (NCBI taxonomy): domain Eukaryota; kingdom Metazoa; phylum Chordata; class Actinopteri; order Acipenseriformes; family Acipenseridae; genus Acipenser; species Acipenser oxyrinchus. The sequence goes on along the minus strand of JAGXEW010000076.1, from coordinate 695,014 downwards.
GGAACCTTCTGAGCAGGTTATTAAAAATAGGATTGTTCTGGTTTTTTTTTTAATTGTATGATAATAACAGCAATACACTGACATACAGAGCCTTACTGACATCATTAACTGATGACTGCACGGTATTGCTAAATTGAAACCGTGCACATGCAATCACTAGATTGTTTATGGCTATGGTTTATGGCAGTTATAACATTCACAAGCTTACATCCGCACAGGGTCAGGTTCTTAAAGCTATTACTAGCACATTTTGAAACATCAATTACAATTATAAAATTAAATTTAAAAAACAAACAGAAGCTTAAATTAAATATATCGTTGTTTCTTTACTGGGTGTTTTTTAGTCCTGAAAGACAATGTGGAAATGACAATCAGGAGCAAAGAGCTTAAACAAACTGAGCACTAGGGAAGCAAGAATCACAACTCACAAATGATATTAAAAAACACCCTACCGTTTCTATGTGCAAAGCTCCCATTCCATCTATCAACCAATAGAGAAATACCAAAGGCTGTTGAAAGGTGGCAAGTTGGCAGATATCACAACTCCTTGTTGGATTATTTGACTGTATGATATACGCTCCCAGGCTGGAGATATGTACTTAGCTGTGCAATTTCATCTTTGGTTCCCACAGTAATAAATCAAGATTTAGGAGAAGGGAGCACTGTAATGCACACGCGCTCCAGCGCAGCTTATAATACTGCTGTTTGAACACGGCATTTTCATTTAATCCATAACTAAGAATACGGAACTACCATTCGGGTGAACAAGTGTGCTGGATTAATTGATGTAACAATGTGTGCACATCGTGGTGGACAACTGCTCTGACGACAGCAAAGCAGCCAAAATGAAATTCCCTTACCAAATGACCTTCAACGGCACTCTGCACTAGAGACAATATAGCAGCTACAGTGTTGAGTCATTGGTATAACGTTATCGTTACATAGCAATGGCATCACTAGGATATTAACAAGTGCATAACACATACAGGGCCAGAATGGGTGTTAGTGCAGTTTAACTACCCCCGTGGGTTATTCATTCCAAACCCTTTGCCATTGCTGGGGTTTTATTGGGTTGGTAAGACTTGAATTGTTTAGGCATCACAATTCATAGTGCACAGGCTTAGAGGAGATCAGTTCATTAAGCCACTCTGCATCCTCTCTATGGAGTTTTCTGCGGTGCAGTTTCTGCAGCGGTGCTGCCTTGGGCTCTGCGGGTGGAGTTGACCTTGTTTGGCTTTCTCAGCTGTGAACGATCCAGGGGCACACGGATTCACGACATGGCACTTGCTCAGGGAATCGAAGCTGCTAATCCAACTCCCTCCTGGTCATTCAGACTAGCTGCAGCGAGGATGCATGGGCACTAAACAGAGAGCCTCATCATATTGTGAAATGGGATCCTTCTCCGCAGTGCCTCGGTATGTTCTCGTCTCCAGGGCATAGCAGGCAGATAAGAGCAGAGAGTTACTGTTTGTTGTGCTCCTTTATAAACGGGAACTCCTTGCTGAAAATGGGCACAATTAGCATGTCTGGCTTTCCCATCGTTCACTTGTTTAATAATAGAATGGATCTACCTTTTATTCAAGAATCATCCACCATGGCAAAGAAATTATAGTTCATGTTGCTGAGGGTTCTATTATGTGCTATTCTGTTATGTGCTATTATGTGGTTTATATTATTTTTATGATACATTTTAACAATATTAATGAAATAAAGGAGGAGACTACAGCCAAATGTGTGATGCTGCATACGTTCATCAGAGCGACAATTCAAAGCAGCACTGGAAAAATAAAAGGCACCCTTTTCTTTCCCATAATCCCTGCCTCTGCAGTACTTCTACAAATAAAATAAAAATTCTATTACTTTTCAAGCTAAGATGATTAAGTGTGCTTTTATACAATGTAAAGCCCGCAGGAGTTACATTTAAAAACAAGCACACCGTTGAACCAACAGGTTTGCTGTGGAATTATCAGCAGCACTGCTACAGCTTGGCGGGATTGGGCTTGTGTGCTCTCTCTCCTTCTTCTCTAGCTGCGGCAGCCCAGTTCTGCTCCTCGTTGCTATAGAAACCCTCCCTCCCCTCAGTAACCCTGCTATGAAGAGGATGCAAGTACACAGCTTTAGCTTTAACATGGCGGAAGGCGGAGGCAGTGAACTGGAGCTTGTCATTCTCTCAGGGGCCTTCGGGGCGAGAACCAAAGCATCATAATAAAATAGGCCGATAGGTAGGGGCCTTGTTTATGAGGGTCTGCCAGTATCGATATAATATATAAATGGATCATCTTGAATAAAAAGCCCTGTTGTTTCAGCTCATTAACCTCCCTCTAGAGGCCACTGGGTTCTTGCTGCAGTGCATGATTTCAACAGAGACGATCTCTGGACTGTACTGAACTGATGTTCAGCTCCTCTCCTTATGGTTTCTATGAATGTCCCTCAGCTGGTATCGGCGTAAAAATATATATATTTATTCTTCTCTGTGGCTCATGAAATTGTTTTTGTTTCTCTTCTTTTCAAAACTCCCTTGCCTCGTTTTTTCTAGACCTAGCCCTGACGGATTAATACATTTGCTGACACGACTGATTCATTTTTACAAGGACCAGTCTTGACAGAAAAATAGATTTCCACCTCTGAATTCGCTGAAGGAATTAGGGGCGGTATTCATTACCCCTTTGGGTGACTCAAACAGAGACTCGTCTTGTAGAATCCTAGCTGAACAAGCTGAAGCGGAGGATATTTTCAGCTGCTGTATTATCATAGAAACCAAAAGGTCACTTTATTGCAGTTCTTCTTACAGTGTGCAGGGCTGCCTTAAAGTTATCATTGGTATGTTAAACTGCCACATTTGTACAGTACTCATTTCTGCAGCAGCTGTAAGCCCAGCTGAATCTTCGGCGAATGCGCTCCCGCCATTCAAGCGTGTCAGCAATTTCACTTTCTACAAAAGCGTCAAACTTATTTTTGGGGTATTCCTCAATAAGAGCCCTTTAATGCCGTGAGGCGTGATCCTAAAGCTAATAGCCCTGCTATTTTCAACAGCAAATATTTTCATTCACCTGAGGCAGGTTAGTGAAGAGGAACTTAATTGTGCCGTTAAATCAGGCTGCGGACAATTTTAATTAAAAACTGAAAGAGGCTTCATTTCTGAGTTAAGCAGAGAGGCTGCAGCTGTTGATTACAGTTAGGGATCTTGCTGAAAAAAATAAACCCACATAATTCTACCCTGCAAAATAACACCTCAGTCAGGAAACCGAACGAATATCCACTCATAGAGCGGTTTCTAATTGATTGCAGGCTTCTCTTTACTCAGCGCTCCCAAAACTGAGTTAGGTTTTTGTTTGTTTTGATTTATTTTGTAAAATTAAAGTGCGCAAGCGCTTTTCTTTCAATTCCTGTGTGTTGGACCGTGTTTTGAAGGGGAAAAAATAAATTTGAACATGGTTGTGATGGGTAAATGAATTGAAAAGTCTCTTACCTTAAAATTCCAAAATGAGAGGAAGGTTTAGGGCACACCGGGGAAAAACAAAGAGAAAGAAAAATGTTTTATTAGCGTTTGACTTTATAGGAAACATTCCTTTTCAACCCTGTTCGGAATAAAGATTTAAAGCACAGGGCCCTCATGACAAGGTTTTAACTCGAGACTTGAATAAAAACAGTTTATACGAAAGCAGAAGTTGTTTAAAAAAGCCAAGTCGGGCCAATTAAAATCTGCATGTTTTAACCAAATCTGTTTGTTCTTCACTTGCTCTGGGCTTCAGACAGACAACTGGATAGTGTACCTGCAGTAGGATTTGTATATGTGCCACAATTCAAATGCATAGGTAGCACAAACTACTAAGAAGACGACTATGATGCTGTACTGTATACTATTCCAGGCTTTTGTGAACAGCACCTATAATCTCTGCAGTTTACTCTCATATGCACAGTGTGTGTATATAACCATGATCTTTGCCTGAGTGGTTTGCTATTCTTCCTGGGTTTTTCATTACAAATGGCATTTGAAACAATAATCTGCCACATGCTCAGCCGTGCTGAACCAATCTGACAGCGTCGTTTCCAGCAGTGAGAGACGCACACACACACACACACACACACACACACACACACACACACACACGCACACACACACACACACACACACACACACACACACACACACACACACACACACACACACACACACACACACACACACACACACACACACACACACACACACACACGCACACACGCACACACACACACACGCACACACACACACACACACACGCACACGCACACGCACGCACGCTCTCCTCTGCACTCAGTCCTGTATCACCTGGCACTGCTGCTGACCGCTCAACCACACTCTCCTGTGCAGAGTGGTCCGGTCCCACTCATCGAGCAGTGAACGAACTCCTCCGGACTTTCAGAACACATTCTACTGCTCAACTTCCATCCACACTCAGAAGACGTTACCCTGGCTGCTTTCTGAACTTTCAATGAAGTGGATCAGCCTGCTCCCTCATGCACGTCACCATCACAAGTGGTAAGCGTACAGTATGTCAGCTTGCCTCCACCACAACATAACCCTGCTGCTGCAGTCAGAGGGTGCCGCTTGGGCTCTTCTGCTTAGGTTCTGGACAGTGCTCAGAGATCTTCATGAAGCAGCTGCAGTCTGGTTTCAAGACTCCCGCTTACACAGACCCTTCCTACAATCGCTCTAAGACTTTGAAAACGCCCTAAATGCCAGACCCTACCCTGTACAATACACAGAAACAGTATATTTAAAGTGCACTATAACTCTGATTCCTATTTAATAAATGCCAAACTTAGTCCCACATGAAAAAACATCATTACAGATTTCCTAAATTCTGAATAGGTTTGCAGAGATATTCATGTACTGCATAATCCTTGACATTATTTTAACTGTGACATATTAATGCCTACCTGACCAACTGCAGCTGTAGTTACACAAGCTTGGACTAATGTGATTAATACTATTACCGTGTTCTTTCACCTGGGACTACTGGCAGTAATATTGCACCGATTCTGACATTAAAACTCAATATATCACAGTGAGACGAATCCTTCTTTTTAAAATAATAAATGTGTTCATTTTTTTTTATTAAACAGTTACTCTTTCGAATACACTCTGTTACTAATTCCAAAATATATTTCAGCACATTTTAAAGAGATACCAAACAACGAAAAAAAAAAAAAAAAACTTAACTGTGATCTTTTGAAGCTGTCTGTTTCTGGCTTGCCGTCTGTGAAAATGTTCTTTCAGGACCAGAGGGTATGTTTGAAACCATGACTGCTTCACCTCTCTGTGACTGTCACGGTCATATTGTAGTTGTGTGTGTACATGGTTGGTATTCCTTGGGCTACATCTTTCGGAGCATGAGTCTGATCATTTGTGTGACAATTATTATTATCAATTTTTCCATTTGGATGCCATGTTTGAAAAAATATATTTTTACAAGCAGCGCCGTCCGCTGACTGTTTCTAATTAGAACCTCTGTCCTCCGCCAAACACAACGTTTGTGGCATGCATTTTACATGAACAAGCTAAAGCGAAATGAAATCAAACTAAACAGGTCTGTATTGATTCATCTACCAGCACACGTTGAAAGTCATCGTGCTGGCAGTCTTACGCAAGTATATTTTTCAAAGCCTTCGCCACCATGGCGAACTTGGTGAAAAACAGTTGAGCCACAAGAGAAAACGTGGCGAGCGGCTAGCAGGAACATAACCCTTCTCAAGCCCACTGGCAAATCGTTGTTCCTGTTCATTTTTACAGTCAGCTTGCTAACAGCTTCAGAGCTCTTGGCTTACACAGTGGATATCACGACACATTGTTGAGCTTCTTTGCATAACACAGCCTCAAGATGTGCCTATTTTATTTCCTACATAAAGCACCCGCAACCTCTATTCGGTGCTGCTGGTGACGAATAACTTTGGAAGCTGTGAGAGGTATTTCAGAAGAGCATAGAGTATCTACCTAGGGAACTATAAGAACCCAATCTGCTACAAAAATATCCCTCCCTTCAGAGAAACAAAGAGGAGAGAGCCATTATTGTTCTGCTGTGAACCAAGCTGCCCCGAGCATTGTGCTGCTTTACTTCTGCATGTCTGAGCTCATCTCATCCAAACAGCAATCCTTTCGACACTGGCTAGCCATTCCGCCCCTCCCGAGCGCGGAGTGCTCTGACTTTTATTAAACACTGCTGACAGTAATAAAGGCACTTGTTTTTCGAAGCGCTGTCTTCCCACATCCTTCCCTCGCAGATTTATCTACAGCAACAGGCCTGGCTCTCTCTCCCTCTCAGCTCATTGTCTCCAGTCAGGGTTCAGACTGCCTCCAAGGGCAAGACTTATCGTTTTAGCCCACAATTTCACCTCTGAATTTATTAAGTTATGGGTGAAACACCCAACCCTACATAAGCATTCCAACTTACATAGCTACAGTATTAAATATCAAATACGCAGCCTGTGCTTTCATTAGACCCACGAATTATTATGGCAAACACTGTCTACCACCCTGAGCAAAAAAAACAGATGTTCTGAGCAAGATGAATGTCATCTTGAATTGTGGGTAAGAAGGAAAACAACAGAACAGATTATCCTTTACCCAAGATACCAGTTTTTTTTTCCCCTCCCAAGACGTTCTTTTTAAAGGCTAAAATAGTCTATTAATTAATTGAGGCCAGTTTTCATATCCTCCCTTTTTAAAAGTGCTCTTGCGACAAAGCAGAAGGCCTGGCTGTGCTAATCAATCCTTCCACGGACACACCATTATACCGGTCTGTCATTCAATAATTTAAAGCGCAGTCCATCTTGGGGTGTTTCAGCAATAACACACTGCATTATTCAGGGCTTCAGCTCTTAGCTGTATTACTCTTTCTAAATTATGCCAAAAATAAACTGTTCAACTTTAAACCTGAAATAGCCTATGAAGGAATGCTGTTGTTTATGTTCCAAATTAATACAAGCCATATTAAACTATTCATACAACCTTAGCTTGTGTAAAGCATAGGGTTCTTCCATTGCTGAAGGTTACACTCAGAAAATGTGCCCTCCCCCTCATTTGATACAGTAAGTCACTTAAAGATGTCATTGCATGTATGTGTTTGCTTTTTACTTAACTTACTTTGGGGCAAACTGACATGTTACACCACAGAATATTGACAGATAATGGCAGTAAGTATTAAGATTACATAAACACATTTTTAATGAGGCGTGTAATTCAGAAATGAGACGCCTAGCAATAATAGCACACATAATAGGTCTTACTGCAATTATCTTTCAATATGCTGTGGTTAAATATTTCAATGGCATTCAAAGACTCATACTTCAGAGCACATGATTAATCTAGTGTTGCCTCTTAAAGCTAGCATTTCGAGACAACACAAGCAATCACACAAGTAAGACCAAACTTACCCTGAATTAGCCTACATCAAAGTGGAAACTAAGGACGTTGTCTGATTTGTGAAGTCCTGCTAAGTACAATTCAGGTTTATTCACGGGTATCACAGATGTGGTGGGTTCTCCCACAGCACAAGGTCTCCCTCAAGTCTATAGTTCCATGTTATATCTGCAAATATCAAGTGGTCCCTAAGCAGAAAAACCTGAAACCAGCCTCAAACCAAAACAATTAGCACGAATGTGCAGGTTCTCCCGAAGTCAAACCTGATTGGTTCTGCTCGAGCCAATCAGATAGAGCTCAGCGTCCTGCCAGCTCTCATAACCCTGATAATTGGCCTCAATGACACGGTTTTTAAAGATGGGCCTCCAGGCTCCTTGACTGGTCCATGGCTCAGTTAAACACCACACTACGTCGAGACTAGTCTGAAACGTGACAGGCGTGAGCACCTTGCCTTTCACCTGATGTTGTGACAGTGTTTGTTTTTCAGTTTCAGCATTTCAATTCAGTTTCAGTTATTATTTATTCTCTGTCCTCACTTTCAATAGTTAACTTCCTTTATCAACAGACTGCAGCGAGTCATCACTTTCATGACTTACAGCACACCTTAGTGGAGTCTTCTTGCTTGGTTTGCTGGGATCGTCTCAGCAAAGAACACACCTCTCCCAGGAAGGTAGCATAGACACACAGTTTACAAAATGCATGCTAAGCTGGACGGAAGGTCACACCTCATTTACATATAGTTCAACTGCTTTGGGGCTGCAGCAGAGAGTGCAATGGCATTCAAAGAGGACTAGTAAGGTGATGAGGTTTGGCTGTGAAAGAGGTATGATTGTTCCAGTCCTCATGGCAACCAAACTGTCTACATGACCTCTGGAACACAGCGACGGAGAGCTGGTTCTGAAACGTAACCCAGTCGAATAAGAATGTGATCTTGTAAGCGTTGCCCAGAGCACAGCGGATATCATCAAGCTGTTATACCACAAGTGTTAATGGCAGGATCGGAACCGCATTGCATCATGGGAGGCAAATACCAGGATGTTGCAGCATGTGTTTATTGGAGGCCCTGTTCGTTTGCTACATGACAGGCCTGTGACATGCCACCTGAATGGCTAAGTAAACACATGATTATCTTTACTAGCTATTTATTAGAAAGGAAACACACACATGCAATATAGTCACCAAACAGAAGAAAAACAAGAAAATACATTTAATGGTCTTGTGTAATTCGTTTTAAAATTGTTCAAGTGATTTTTCCTTTCAGAAACAAAAATAAAAGCGTTACCAGTTTGGAGTAAATACCGCAGGTCTGTGAATTCCCTTGTTTCATAGTTTTTCTCACCATTTTATAAAAGGACACCTTGATAAAATAACCAGGCGTGTGGTTGTGCTAATGTATGAAAACCACAACCTTGCTTTTTGTCACAAGTGGTATTTTTATACCGTAGAGTGCCATCCTTTTTTCTTTCACTCTGTTCAAATGGGAAAGTGCATCTTTGAAGAATCAAGCAGTCTCTGATTCATTTATCTTCTATTTCATGTGCACAGCGATTCTGACATGGGCAAGCAGACGATACAGCGATGCGTTTCTTCAGCAGGAACTTTCGCACATTGACCTTTTGCACTGTTTACCTCGCTGGAGCTTATTCCCACAAACAAAGTAAAAAGAGACGGCTCCTGTGGAATTCTCATTGTGGCTCACACAAGAGCAATAACCTGCGAGCACTCTTTCTCTTTCCCTCTCTCTGTGTCTCTATCCCTGCTGACAGATACAGAACACACCTCCCTGACAGGAAACGCAAGCACAGAATACTCAACAGCAAGAGAGAAGAGAATAGCAAAAGCCAAGCTTCAAAGCTATTTAAAGAGGTGTTTGAAATAGTGGACTGACGATATCAAACAGTGCACTAGAATTGCTTAGTCTTCTGTATCATGCCCAAAAGGCTCCAGCAGTGCACTGTGGGAGGGATAGATTACAGCAATATGCTTCATTAACAGAAAAAGAACATCAAAAAAAACATTAAATGCAGTCCACCAATAGTACAGTATCATTTCTCTCTTGGCTTGCTATATCAAAAATAATCATAACAAATTGTACTCTTATTGTTCCAGCTAACATGAAGCATTTCCATTTTGAAGGAATATAGAAACAAGCCAAAGAGCCATGCTTGCCTCAGCACTACTGTATTCCCTACTACTGTATTCAACAGCAAAGAACCATGCACCAATCCTACTTCATAATGATCAGGGCAGCAGTAAGAATGGTAATAATAATAATAATAATAATAATAATAATAATAATAATAATAAGAGTGATCAACTCCAGCTATCAGTGGTCATACAATAATGCTTTGCCCTAAACTGTATGGACATTTATAACGTGCAGAAAGTAATTGAAAGATATCATGTTCTGGTTGAAACAGAAGCCAAGCCTGTAGGCTGTGGAGTTCAGTTGCACAGCCTCTGCAGTCTGAGCCATTGCAGACAGTTCCATTAGCAGCATGAGACCTCAAGAGCCTTCGTATCTACAGTAACTAACCTGAAGTGCGCCTGATTAAACCTCACAGTAAAAGACACACGCTGTGCTCTGAAAAAGTCATTTCTCAATCTTCTACCAACGCTACAGAAGAAATGGACGCCTACAGAATCCTACATTCTTCTTATGAGCTTCCGGTGACACCATAGCAAACACAGCTGCCTTAATTAACCTCTACAATCTGCACCATTAACAGGAAACCTCAGCATTCACTGCTTGTGAGCAATGCATGCAGGCAATTTAGCCACACATCGAAAGATCTGAAGCACCGTTCTGGCTAACACTGCCCGCAAGCTCATCAGGTATTCTGGAACCTGTTGCTCAACGTGACCTTCAGTTTAGCTCTGTCCGCTGTGCTGTGTTTGTGTGTGTGTGTGTGTGTGTGTGTGTGTGCCCTGTATGTCCTTGCTGCTGCTGTTCCAGCGAGGAAGACCTCTAACAATGACCCACACTGACACTCTTCTTTAACCCTGCCAGCGAGCTCCCTGGAATGCCTTCAGCTGCTTGGACTCCTGGGATACACACAGCTGCGACCACTGTGGCTATTTCAATGTCTCATTTGCATTTCTGTGACTCTACAAAGAGCTTCAATACACCTACAAACCCATGCTTAGCACAGCTTGGTTATTTTCAACGGGGCCAGAGAGGGGCATGAGACTTCTACAATTACAAGCAGATTAGAAAAAACGAAACACGATTGTTTTGTACTGTTATTAACATTTCATTGGATTTTAATTCCTGCTGATGAAAATCTAACACCCCAGGAAACAATTTCTAATTTTGCCAGCGTCTATTCAGGAAAAGGAAAAAAAAAAACACTGCCAGGGACTCGTTTGAAGAAAAACAAATAGAGAAATTTGATTAAAACTACTTTTAAAAACACTGTTCCACTGTCAACAAAGACCAAATAATGAAAAATCTATTATGCAAATACAGCACACAGTTGGAAAAACGTTGCATGGGGTAAATCCACAGTGGCTTACAGACTTACTGAATTGATGTACCGCCCAGAAGAAAAACCAATTCCCTCGGGACGATGCTGAAGATCACAACAAGAGTGTTGATGCCATGCTGACTGAACGAGTTGAGCCCTCACACACAAAGCTTTATAGCTGCTCATAAATGTAATAGCATGCATGGTCTGTTCATTACCTGCATCATGATTCTGCACTCTACATGCGTGGATATACTGTACCCCAAAACAAGCAGATTTATCCCAGCCCTGAATGGAACTGTTCTAAAGTCTTGAAACTCTACACACCTAATCTGAATATAACATAACATACAGATTTCATATAACCTTGCACGTAATTCATTTCTAAGTTTAATACTTTTTTTTTTTTAAAGCACTGCTTTATGATCATTTTCCCCAGGCTCAATTATTTGTTTGTCCCTTTTCGACCAATCCTAACAATGCACACAATTGTCTTGGTAATGAACACTGAAAAACAACAGCCTCTGATTGGACAGAGCTTCCAGGAAGGGTTCCCCTGGCACACAGGCTGGGCTGATGTCCTCATGAGCACACTGTCACAGCAGCAGGGCTTTGCAATGCACCATGGAAACAGAGCTGTTTATATTGGCCGAGTTAGGAACAGGGTGTTAATGTGAACTCTCTCTAAGTGAGAGCTCCCATTAAATTCAGCTGATTTCAAAACTGACTTGGGAGAGCAATATCTATTCCATTCTTAGTTATACTGTAATCCCTTTGGAGTGTAAATGCATGAAAGTGTGTGTGTGTGTCTGTCTGTCTGTCTGTGTGTGTGTCTGTCTGTCTGTGTGTGAGTGTCTGTCTGTGTGTCTGTGTCTGTCTGTCAGTGTGTGTCTGTCTGTCAGTGTGTGTCTGTCTGTCTGTGTGTGTCTGTCTGTGTGTGTGTCTGTATGTCTGTGTGTGTGTATGTCTGTCTGTGTGTGTATGTGTGTGTCTGTGTGTGTGTGTGTGTCTGTGTGTCTGTGTGTCTGTCTGTGTGTGTGTCTGTCTGTCTGTGTGTGTGTGTCTGTCTGTGTGTCGTGTGTCTGTCTGTCAGTGTGTGTCTGTCTGTCAGTGTGTGTCTGTCTGTCAGTGTGTGTCTGTCTGTCTGTGTGTGTCTGTATGTGTGTGTGTGTATGTCTGTGTGTGTGTATGTATGTCTGTGTGTGTATGTGTGTCTGTGTGTGTGTGTGTGTGTGTGTGTGTGTCTGTGTGTGTGTGTGTCTGTGTGTGTGTCTGTCTGTGTATGTGTGTGTCTATGTCTGTGTGTGTGTGTGTGTGTGAGTATCTGTCTTTGTGTCTCTGTCTGTCAGTGTCTGTGTGTGTGTCTGTCTGTCTGTGTGTGTGTCTGTCTGCCTGTGTGTCTGTCTGTGTGTCTCTGTCTGTCAGTGTCTGTGTGTGTCTGTGTCTGTCTGTGTGTCTGTCTGTCTGTGTCTGTATCTGTGTGTGTGTGTGTCTGTCTGCCTGTGTGTCTGTCTGTGTGTCTCTGTCTGTCAGTGTCTGTGTGTGTCTGTGTCTGTCTGTGTGTCTGTCTGTCTGTCTGTGTCTGTATCTGTGTGTGTGTGTGTGTCTGTCTGTCTGTCTCTGTGTGAGTGTCTGTCTGTCTGCCTGTGTGTGTGTATGACTGGGTGAAAGTGGAAGGCAGAATAGTAAGGTATGTTTTGAAATTCACAGGTGGACCGACTAGTAAGTTCCTTTTATATCATGAAAAGAGAAGTTAATCACAGAGAAAGAAAAAGACAAAACACATTATATTAGCTTAATAATGCAATTCCAAATTACAATGATTCACAAATGCTGTGTGCAAAGTTCACTTAACCACAGCAGCCTTCTTTCCAAAAGAAAATCTCACTGTAATCGAATTACATGATTTCTGTCTATTATTGTAATCAGTTTGGTACTAACAGACTAACAGGTTATGCGTGGATATAAAACCCAGTTCAGATACAGAGCAAAGGTTATTAAAATCATAATGCAACTTTAATTAAACAATGGCTTTGATGCCATTGAATGCATTTCAATGAGGCATTACTGCTGGTGCTGAATTATAAGCTGCAGCACCAAGTAGCTGGATCAGACCCATTAGGATGGGACTAATGTATAGTGAAGCATAGATACAGTTAGACGGAATACAAACGGTCTCTATTCTGTGCAATATGTAAGTGGGTTAATTAAGCTGGGTAGAAATCCCAAATCGGGTGGCCCTGCTGTGTTTTAAGTTTTTCATATTGGAAAAGCTGGTCTAGTTAAAAGTGTTTACAGTAACAATATGTTGTTAAATGTTCCATTTTGCTAAACCAGTGATGTTTATGTATGTTTCAGTAAAGAGCAAGACACCAGGAAATGCTGTAATTCCCCACTATTACTGGTAAATGAATTTCCTCTACCCAGGGAAACCTTTCATTTGAAATCCCAATTCTGCACTTATTTGTTCCTCTCCCGCCAGCTCTGTGAACATGCATTCCTATTATAACAGTTCATCCAAGTCCAGGGCGGGTGACAAGCAGTAAATCAAAATGATTTTCAATCTCTTTCGAGCGAGCGAGCACCTCTCATTTATACAGCCTCTCCTGCTTCAAACACTCCCGTTGTTCTACTGAAGAGTGCCGCCGACCAGCCCCTGTTTATTTGTGAATTAATAACGGGTGATGGACAAGCTGATGAAAATCAGACACCCAACAGTGCATGCTGCTCTCTCTCTCTGGTTTACTTCTCTCAGTGAAAATATGAAAACAATGTTGTTGTTTTTGTTTTTTTTTAAATGATGCCAATATTTAGGTCAGTCGCTGTTTAGACACCAGTCACTGTTTGTAACTCTTAATAACATCATTTTAAAATTCGCTGTAAATGCCTTTTCATTCTCTTGCCATGCGTGTGCCAGGTATGTACCTTGCTTTAGAGGCTAAAGTAGTGTCAAATTACATGTTGTCATAGATTTGACTGTCCTTTTACCTTTTTATGATGTCATGTGGTCCTTACAGCAATTACTCAAGTGTCCTCAATGCCTCTCAGTGTACCAGGATTTGCATGTGCTTTTACTCTGCTTTACTAGCCCTTTCTGTGCTTTTACCATCGTCAGCCGCAGTGAATTTTAAAAGGGATGCTCTACTGTATAAAGCATGTTAATAATAAACTGTTTCTAAAAGAAAACATGGAAAGCCTCGCAGCGTTTTAAATATTTAAACATTGTGTGTTTGATTACACTTTTAACTTCGGTCAGGCTTATAAGGGTTAATTAGTTCAGTGCTTCAGGTTGTGTGCCCCCATTCCTCCGCCCCTGTAAGTGTTCACAGTCTTCTCATGTTCCGTCAGTGAAATCCTCCTACTCAACTAGCAGTGAACCTTTGGGAGTTGCCTTATTGAGAGACGTACCGCACTGCGTTTTACCTCAAAACCGAATCCCTGTGCAGAACGCTTTCTGCACTAAGAGATATCCATCAGCCCAGCTTGTCCTGAAACTCTGTGTTTATTTACAAGGAAACGGAACATCATGGGCTGCCCTGTTCTTACCGAGGAGCAGCCATTTCAATCCTCATTTCCTGACCACCTCTTCATTGTGACCAGCATGTTGAAACAAGCAGGCTGAATCAATACTGTTCTGCTCTGCACTTCAGACTCCCATAAAAGTGAAACTGTTGCCAGAAGACAGGAATGGAACTTCATGGGGTAAAAATAACAAATATAAATCCACAAATCCTGTACTGAAATAAAACCTCCGAGCACCCCTCCAAAGCCAGTCGAATTGAAAATGCGTACCAGGTGTTGGTAGCATGAAAATATCAGACGTTACAGTGTGCTGGGAAAGGGGATCCCAACTGTTCACCCTCCATACCTGCCCTATTGTCCACTATTGGCCAATACGGTGCGTGATCACTAATCCAGGACCGACATTGATTATGCATACTGGAGATGGCTGTGCCAGTACATAGACCTTTTTTCTAGATTACTTACACCTGTGGCACCATCGAAGTACTGTGGGCAACTGTGAAATCCTGAATATGTATACAAACATTTATGTACTTAAGTCTACCATTCTCAACTGCAACATCTAAAAACGTACTGCTTAGCAACAGACATTTTCTACAGCAACGGTGTCCTGTGGCTACCTGCAATGTAGCAATATTTATAGAAGCACAGGAGTGAAATACAGCCAGGACCTGCTTCCAATCTGAAAATAAACAGAAGCGAATGCAAACCAAATCCTTTTCAGATGAGGATATTTCCTTTATTGGAAACACAATCCGGCTGGGGGCTTCCGTGCGCTAGGCCGTGCTTCACCGCAGTTCTACAAAGACGGCACTTTATGAAAGCTCCCAAAACGAGCGGTTTATAAAACTTCAATATTTTACAGGATGAGAGCTTTATGTTGCCCTCAGCTCGCACCCTCAGGGAGTGGAGTCTTGGGTTACAGGCTTTTACGTTAAAGTGACCCAAAACCTTCCTTTTTAAGTGTTTCGACTCAAGAAATAGGTTCCTAGCAGGGGACAAGTTGTGAAGCCTCCATAAATTCTGAGCTTGAATGTTAACGGATCCCGCTTGTCCCAATGTTTTTTTTTTTAAACTTTCTGAACGTTCATTGGCTAGAAGGAGGGTTAGCTGTATTGACTGTTAAAAGGGAGTTCCAGTATCACAGAAGTGCATCTAGTCTGCTGTACCACCCCTGCGTGCTAAACATGCTTTCACTCCTCAAAATACACTCCAGTAGCTTTTTCTACTACAGACATCAACAACAAATAAAACCCGTCCGTTTTGACAGCGTACTCTTTTAGAAATTATTTTTAGAAAACGTATTATTATTATTATTATCATTATTATTATTTAAACGCAGTGAAAAACATCAGTTTATGAGTAAAGGAAACTGATAATTGGTGAGTAATAAACTGACTTCATTGTGATTTAGCAGTTGGTTCAAACAATTTAACAACAATGTTGGATTGCAAATAAATATAAAACTATAAAGAGAAGCCAGAAATAGGAAAACAGTTTTTGTTTTTTTATATATGCTGGGTTGTTTTTGGATGATGACAATAATAATAATAATAATAATAATAATAATAATAATAATAATAATAATTAGATGGATGCAGTAATTGTATCAATTAAATACGCGATTAAAACCAAGATTAACCGAGATTCTTTTTAATCTCAAGATTAATCGCGATTAATTTTTTAATCGCTTGACAGCCCTAGTTAAAACACAAAGAAAACTCATTCTAGCTTCATAAATAAATGACATCAAGTCTGTTGCAGTCTGGATGGCTTTTAATTTCCACACAGACACACGCAGAAAAAAAAAATTAACAATCTTATCCCAGGCTTCTCTGAGGGAGATGAAAAAAGGCATTAATTGTTGAAGATTAGGCCCATCTTCTTTGTGAAATCGCTTTCATGTTATTCCATAATTCATGGAATTCATGTTT
The DNA here is from genome assembly GCA_030684275.1 of Acipenser oxyrinchus oxyrinchus. Taxonomy (NCBI): domain Eukaryota; kingdom Metazoa; phylum Chordata; class Actinopteri; order Acipenseriformes; family Acipenseridae; genus Acipenser; species Acipenser oxyrinchus. The sequence continues at coordinate 678,689 of JAGXEW010000076.1, read as the reverse complement.
AATTAAACACAGCTGATTTTCAGGAAAAAATAACAATAATAACCACAGTTAGAAACATATGGCGTTTGAACAGCTGTAGGTAACAGGAACATGACAGCTCAGCCCAGTACAAGATTACTACAGCAGAACTCCACAAAACAGAAGCACTACTGCAAATATCCCTGGTTTGAGCTGGAATGAAACATTTCATTAACATGGCTATAAATTAAACCAGCATTAAACAGTTTAATAAAAGTGTGACACAGACGGATAGATGAATAGACACAAAGCCCCCCCCCCTCCCGATATCTCCAGCATGTGATACTTAAGCGATCGTGCCCGTCGACGACGGCTCTACCGTGTGATTGCTGACCGCGACGGGAGCTATGCGCCCCGAGCCGAAGGCATGTTATAAGATGCACAATTGGATAAGCAGTTTTGTCGATATATGGAGAAACATGTGAAGTGTTGCATACAGTATGTACGTACGGATAACGAGACCCCAGCACTGCGTGGAAAAGCAACAATCAAGTCAAAGCAGCAGGTTCTCTGTACCTCATGACTTTGATGTGCTTTTGAACCAATCCCAGATGGAACTCAGAGGAATACCTTCGGGGCAGAACAAATTACTAGAGGAAAACGATCCACATACTTCACACAAAACTCGTTAAAGACACAGATTTCTACCTGAGATCAGCTTTTAACTGTCCAGGGAAGAGACATGCTGAAAACAATTACGCTTGTTTTTCCTTTCAACTTTTACTGCAAGCTTTAACTCAAAAGCTAATAAAAAAATAAAAAACCACACACAAACGCAGTATTAACTACATTCCTGTAGTCCCTGGGTTGTTCAAAAATAAAGGTTTATTTTTAAGAAAAAATAATCTAAATATTAAGAGAGTCAATTAAATAAAAGTGTACTTTCTTAAAGCAATTACAATACTAAGCCACTGGGTGGAACTGTGTGTCATGCATAAATTCCCATTCAAACAAACCACAATTGCACCATCTTCCTTTCCCCACCAGGTGTCGCTGTTTACTATGTAACGTTACAAGCCGTTGGCTCTTGTATGATCAGTTGTTGTTGTCTGCTTATGCAGACTGCGGTTACTGTAGCAACACACAGGATATCGACTCATTCACTGATCCAATCCCTGTCTCTCTAACACAAAAGAAACATTATTTTTATGATTTATTTTTCTCCTAAAGTAGTTAATGACGCAATGGCATAGCCCACAATGAGCCCTACCTATTATGAACTAATGCATCAATCCATCCTGTCATTCATTGATTTAATAGCCATGTAACAGTGCCTGAGGATCAGCATCTCATTTATTGCTGCAGCCCCGGTTGGTAACAGCATGAATAATCAAACCCACAGTTTAACAAACTGAACTCAAGCGATGCTTATAAAAAAAAACAACAGATGAAAAATGTGCTCATTAACTAAATTCACACAATTATTTCACAATCAACAATGACACCTCCAAATCCTGCCGTGCTGTTAACAGACAATATGCAAGCAGTAAACGAAAAGCAACCTTGAAAAACATCTCCCGTATTTTAAATTCACTGCCCTGCACATCACCTGCCTGTTGAAAATGTCTTCAGAATGCCACAGCTAGCAGCTAAACCCAGCAGAACATTGGGTTCAAATCAAACATTCAATACTGGGCTTCACTGGGATCTCTCACCACCTAATACTAAGAAACACTCTTAGTACATTTACATGTCTGTTCCAGTCACACGGGCATGCCTAATTTCAAAGCATTTCAAGTAAGCTGCAGACAAAAGGAGAACATTTATCAGACAGCATATGAATGTAGAAATTGAGTTAAAAACGCCAGCCTGTTTGTCAGGGAGAGCAGAGGTTCCTTAGGAAAGGAACACAATATTGTGGTTGACAATACACAGCTTTGCCAGTCCACAATAAACTATTCAAGCTCTTCCACCAGCCTGAATCAATCCTAATCAGCTAGGCACACAAAGTGCTTGGCTCCTGATGCGACCTGAAGGTGCTCTGAAATGATCTCATAAGCTATTTGGAGTCCCTTCAATGGACACGGAATAGGTTGTGTCGTTTCTCTTCATTATAGCCTTCCTACATTATAAATGTGTGTGAGACTACAGAACAATCTACTGTGCTTCATCACAACATGACACTCCTGCTCCATCTACCAGACACACAAGACGCTGTGCTGGAAATCTGGGTTTGAAATCCCTCTCAGATTACATATCTGGAAATCCAAATCCGCATTACAATATTTGCCCACTGGTGGCGCTGTGTGCTTTACAAGTACCTCACTAGAAAAACTATATCTGCATTACTAACAATCAGTTCAGCACATGATACAGTAAGCTAATGAAACATGCTTCAGTATACGACTATCTCAGTGGTCCCGAGCTGTGGAAAGAGCACAATGTAATTGTGTGTGCAGCTTCACAACAGCAGAAGGAACATTAGCACCACACTGCGGGGAGTAAGCTCAATCTATAGGCCCCTCCTATAGATTTAGCTGGGGTAGCATGTCCAATGCAGCCTGGTATAAATTACTTTTACTTCCTGGAGGTTGCAGGCTGAGCAACACGTCCAACAGTTACTGTATTTGCCACCCTTCTAGTTTTATATTTCAAGAGAAGCAAAATCCCCATGTCTCCTGCATACTCAAAGCTAATCTAGTTATATGTGTTTCTAAGCACAAGCTACTGTAGCAGCACTGCCTCAGGGACCCTCACAAAACAGCAAAGTCCTCTATCGGCCTCCCAGGGTCTCGACCTGCCTTTTTCAGTACAAATCAAAACGGGCAATCGAAGCCCCTTTTTGCTGCATCAACGGCCATTTCACACTCTAGACATCAGTGCTGTAAGGGAATACATTGATCGGCTATGGTTAAAAAAGAAAAACTGCACAGGAGGAAAGGATGGAGCTAAACAAGACTGGGCAAACAGACAGCAGGGCATTGTATAGCATGATTACGAGACAAGCTTAAATCCCAAACCTTCTGAGACAGATTTCACTTTTAAACTATGATTGTACTGTACAACACCTGAGATATGGTACTGTACAGCAGCTGAGATATTGCAAAGTCATTGAGAAATGTAAAGCAACACGCTGCAAGAAAATGTGTATGTCCGCCAACCAACACAACTGTGACTGAACTACTGTACCAGTACTGTAGGGTACAGAAGGGTGGCAAAGCAATTAAAACCTCATCGCTGAATTGCCCTTTTGTGGGATAGGGTCACACAAACAAGCCTTTACCAATGCTTCTTATGAGCATCCATCTGTTCCAGAAAGACTGTTTGACTGAAATGAAAACAAATGGGTCTTTCTTGAACAATAACAATTGGCAACGAGGAGCGACCTTTGTACATCTTTTCACAGTGAGCAAAGCAGCAGAGTGTCCCTGAGGTACCCCTACACACATACCTAAAGCAAGAACAAGAACAAAAACACTTCAAACCGTTACTTCCGTCAAGTATGCACTGTTAACCTTGCAGCTTTGAAACTTGGCATTACAATTTCTGCATCGCACTTCCTCTCTTGCCATCGGGCGGTCATAGAGTCTAACCTTGTCAGTTGACTAACCAAGTACAATGGTCCGCCTTGATCAATATAGGGGAAATATTTCAGAACAAACATTAGTTGTTTCTCCCCGACAGTATGAATTGACATCATCTCCATGTGCCTAACCAGAATGATGCAGGAACCCAGCGTTGTCCACTTTTAAATAGCGGGGCAAACAATTGTGTTAGTCCAGGGAGCTGGCCAAGCCCCAGACTCACCCATTAGAAAATCCAATAGATCACTTAAAATGGCGACACGATGAAGGTCAGAATTTAAATGGAATAGCCTAAGGTCTAAAGCCTAGCCGATTCATCGTGTTTTCATTGGGTTTAGTTTTTTTTTTCTTCTCCATTTTAATATTACTTCAGGGGGACTGAGCAGCAAACACTGTGATAACGTGCCTGGATCGGGAGTTCACCAGTAACCTGGCAAAATAAGCATTCCCTTTTGATGCAACAAATGTGCCAGCTTTGCTGCGGAACTCCAAATATGGTCCTATATGCAAAACACTAGTGCTCATTAAATAAAATGCATTTTAAATATACAAATCTACTATACTACTACCAAAAGCACTGTAATAACAAAGCATGTAAGAAAGCTGTACATGTACACACTGTTCTATAGTATATTGTGCTGCCATTCTTCATAGCCAGGAACAGTTCCATACTGTACAGCCTCTGGCACTGAAATCATTGTCCAAAGTGATATAAAAGTGGGGTGGAATTCATTACCAGTGACCAATGGGGTGTCACCAGGAGCTTGACCCCATTGACTCACAGGAGATTTCAATCTGGTGATATTAGCGTGACATTAACAGTGGTGATATTAAGCAGGTTTGGTTTTAGTTAAGACTCTTTTCTTCCTAAAGACTTTTCAGACCCAGCTTTGGGCAGACACAACCAATGGCCCTTGGTGTCAGCCCCATCGATTCTCTTTCTAAATTTAGAAGGGCATTACAAAAGCAAATCTTGCCCGACAGCTTTAATGTGATTCCTGATTTACAGCTTTGCCTGGTGCTGACTGCCCTGGATTGTCTGACAAATGGACGATGCAGCTCACTTCGGTTTATGATGTACAGCAGTATTCATGCTCTGTGCTGCAGAGACCAGTTGGTATACAATCTATGATTTATTGCAATAATACATAATGGAGTTTCTTTCCACTCGCCAAACCCTAAGAAAGCAGTAAAACCAAGCTTCAATATTACAGCAGTGTCGCTACGAAAGGCAGCACTGGCCACCACACCCGAACGGTTTAAGAAGGCGATTGCAGAGCATTCATAAAGCTTTTTATCATCCAAGCAATTAGCAGCAAACAAACCATCTGTCACACAGCACCGCACATTGCTGTAAATGTGAATGAATCATTGTTTTGTCTATGGTGGAAGATTTATGCAATTAGCTTCCTGAGCCCCATTTAATGCTACCTGGTTTTATGCCAGCATCACTTGCCAACTACCAGGTTTGGCGAGGCATTCAAATCACTAACACCAATACAACTTCACAAATCCGAAGTGATAAGGATGTGAACCACGACCATTTCTCTTAGAACTCAAATTACAGTATCGCTGGATTTTTAATTTATCATTTAAAACAAACTGACTGTAATGAGTTTGCCTTACAACATTATCCCAAACCTACATATTAATGAGGTATATGTCTTTACTAGACTACTCCAAACATGATTAGGTCATCCAGCATGAATCTAGTGGCAACCTGGCATCTATTAAGCATAGCCTGAATCATCACGCAACTCAATATTTAAAAATTAGCTTTCAGTTTTAGATTAAAATGCCGAGGGAAGGAAAGACTAATAAAACACAGTAATAATTCTCTTCAAAGCATATCTTGGCATCTGTTCTAGCTTTTTAGCTCTGTCTTTCCCCACTAAATAAGCACTGTGGTATGCATTGCAGACATAAATACATCATTTCTGAATGGCTCAGTGGTGAACAAGCACCCAGCAATCACATAATTCTAATGAATTCTTCCCCTGAAACCCAATGAACTCTTCATTTCAATCTGTATGTGGAAAAGCACCTGGTTCTCATTAGCAAAGCCTGCATTATTCAAACGGTTTGGGTTCAGGGTACCTTTGCATGACTGCAGCAGCACCAAGAACTGCCCCTGCAAGTGATATAATACCTCTGTAACAAATTAGAGGTACATAGATTAACGGTACACACTTTGAAGAAAGTGCTATACATCAGTTCAGAAATCTGCTTTGAATTCCCTACAACTAGCAACTCTGTCTTGAGGTTTTACTAAGACACAAAATAGCCTCTAATGTCCCTCCTGCTGTTTTTACTGGCTTTAAGAACTGAAGTTTTAACCATTTGCACTGAGAGATGCATCTTGGTCAACAGCAGCAATAGGATGCCTACCGTTACCATGGCAACACATACTGCAGTCAAGGGGATGTGAACACATACAGTGAATAACAATGGCCGACTTGAGACGGGGAAAGATGGAGCCCAGATACTGTCAGGTAATTCACAAACAAGCCTGAGATTCTGGATTCTGGGTATAACAGACAACACCTGGCTGGTGATACTCAATTACCACACACACAAAATAAATAGGCCCTGTTTACAGCATCCTAAAATGACGCTGAGTTCAAGTCGGCTAAAGCGAAAGTTTTTGACTGACTGGAACTGGATAAAAAAACGATTTCCGTCTTTGCGACTCTTCTGGGCATCCAGATGGAAAAGGGCATTCCCGCACGTATTTCAGCAACGCAGGATTCCTTTCATGTTAAGAGTCTTTTCAACTGCCCACATTTAACTGCGTACATAATATCTGTAAGAGATCTGTCATTCGTTAGCCCATTACTGCTGGACCGCTGCACCAGCTCCAACAGCAACATGAGGAGAATTCCATTTCTGCTCAAGATCATCTCTGTGGCAGTCATTAGGGTTAAAATTAGATACTTCTGTTCAGTACCTCTATCTTTGTAATCACCAGACTACTCCCCTTACCATGTGAAAAAACAAAAACTGAAATGGGTCTGCCTTCTTGAAGTGTAGTGACTGCAGCTGCTTGACGTAAACAAAAAAAAAAATAAAATGTGCTGGCAATTGTTTATGTCAGCATCACAATGCTTGGACATTAGTACTGTTTGTGTTTTAGGAACAAAATAAAGAGAAATGTGGCTTTAACATGGATTAAATGTGTAAAAGAGATCAATTCAAAAACAAAAGCTGCATGTTAATGAAAGACTTACACTGCAGTTAACTTATTGAATTGTAATACAGTAACACTTATGCAATGTAGGTATCAGGTCTACTTCAAACCAGGTACTATGATAAGAATAGTTATCAAAGTATTCTTAAGTCTCTTATTACCGTGGGAAGTTGCATACAGCATTCGACAGACTGCAGCCCCTAAATCAGTGTTGTGTATAGGAACCGCGACTCAGGCAGTCCTGTTTGTACCTCTCAGAAGCACTCAAGCAGGGGGCACGACAAGGACAGCAGCAGGTAGCACTTAGGTTAATCAGATTTCTACAAGGTGGAGCTCCCAGATTCAACTTACAACGTGTTACAGGGAGTGACACCAAGTCTGAACAAGCAGGGGGTCCATTGGTCATTGATACAGCTGCATCTCAACCCGCCCCAGCATATCAGCATCTCACCGCTTCCTGATTTATTCATGAACTAAGCCTACAGCAGCGTATCGACTCCTCTCATCGCAAGCCCGGCTTATTCGATTGAGACTGCAGTTGACTGAAGATCACCAGGAAACCAGAAACCGAATGTAGGCAAACACTGGTCTTTGAGAAGGGCTTTCAAAATGAACTGACTACAGGTATCAATGCACACGAATGCAAACACAATACAGTGCATTTTACAGAACCAGATGAACCTGAGAACTACAGTTCAGTGTTTGTGGATTTAGTACTCACAGCAGGCAAAAGCAGCTTCATATACTCATACGTTAGGTCTGCTAAACTAAGCAGACTAACCTATCCAGCTCAAAGGGGACAGCTTTCAAAGTGATTCTTATTCTAGTAACACCGCAGTGGGATTGTTCTTCATTTATAAGAAATGCTGTATAACAAAATGTGCTAATTAATCCTGCTTAGCCTTGCTTAGCGGCGATCCATTTTCATTCAGCCCACCACTGTCTGGCTGAGATTCTTTATACATCTCAGATCGCCTTGTGTTAATGGTTTTTCAATTGACTTCTGGCATCCATCCCTCCACTATGGAAATGTTCACCTTCTGATTGTGATGAGAAATTTCTACTGTCTCTTGATGCACTGGTAACGTGCTTCAAGGCAGCTATAAATGGAGTGCTCCATAATTCATAATCCACTGTGATACAGTGCGCATAACAGAATCGCTTATTTGTGCTGACTGCTAAAACAAGGCAGGACTATAAAAGGGCACAGAACGTAGCCTTTCAATGGAACGTCAGCTTAAACTCAAGACCACTTTGCTGTAGCACCTGATGTATGCTACCAGGTGTATTTTAATCATCGAAATGATGGCAGACCTTGGATTAGAAGGTCTGTTAAAAATACAATGACAGCTCAGATTAAATAATGGAAAGATTGTTTTCAGAAATCAACCCTAAATGGTACTTTGATGCACTTTAATGGTTAAATTAGATTGTTTTCACAAGATGTCGTCTGGTAAGAGATCAATTGCATCCCAGTTTTAAATAGAAAAGCTCAACAGAAAATGCTTCTGTAGAGTTGATTAAAAAATAAATTACAAAAAAAAAGCACTCCAAGGGCTAGTGTTATCTGTGTAGCATTAACAGAAGAAAAAAAAACCACCTTGAACAGAAGAGACAATCTTAACTGTTTTATTTTCCATCTCTCGTTAAACAAACTGCTTTCATTTTCAATCTAATTAGGTTATTAAAAATAAATTGATTTTTTTTCCTTTAAAAAAAGATTTTGTTGAATGGAACACATCTTTTCACTCCACACGCCTCGTTACAATAGACGTTACATAAACCCTTTGTTTCTTAGGAAAACAGATGGTGGGGCCTGGAATGTGTGATAAGTCCTTGCACTAAAAAGAAATCAACAGTTTTCTATTGAAAATCATACATCCATTTCTAGAGGTACCGGGACATGGCTGTATACATAATCTTTTTTCCCCACACTGCATTTATTTTTTTTAATTCACTTCAATTTCCGAATCCGCAGTGATAATAACAAACTTTTATCAGCAGCTTCAAAGACGATATGAATTTGAAAGCATTAAAAAAAACAACACTACAGCAAGCTTGTATCTTGCGACAGGTAAGATCTGGAGACAGCCTGTTCAATTAATTGTATTCCTCACCTATTTCCTCATGTGTACAATAAACCTTGATGAATGAGCTCTGAATTCACCTGGATAACGTTTGTAGAAATAAATACTGTAGAGATGGTCAATCTGTTCTACATTCATAAAAAGCAGTGTAGAAATGCATGGATACTGTGGTGCTCAGTGTTTGGTACGGACTGTAACCCATCCATAACTAACCGCTCAATCATAAAATCTGAGTAGAATTAGGTTTTTGCAGGTGTCTAAATGAACATCAGTCTTAGAAATGCTGCTATAAACTAATGAAGGCTTCATTTAAAATGATCCATTGGCCAGTGCATGATGTAATATAAACATCAGGTTTAATTCTAAAAGCATGTTTGCAATTAACTGAAAATTATGCATTTTTATCCAGCCAATGGATCCAAGGGACAAAAGTTTGGCTCATGTGCTCGAATGTTAGTACATTTCACCAAACCCTAATACCTGTAAGTCCTACCCCCTACAGAAAGAGTGCTGATAAAGAACCTAGCAAGCTCTATGATGAGGTGCTCCAGCGCTCTGTGATCAAAGTCTAATAGCATTTACACCAGAGCTAACCAGAGCAAAACATCACCTGCCACGCGATTAGAATTGAGTATCAGTTAAGGACTAAGTCACGTTGCTGGAGAGCGACTGCAGAGAGATTGTGCCTAGTTTTTAATTTGATATTGTCTCTTATTTTTTTATTTAACCCCGTTGATTTTTTTTTTTCTCATTTCCTGTTGTCTTTCAAATAAAATAATCCTTTCGGCAAGCAGAAATGCCGCTCTTATCTGTCGCGCTCCGCTACATGGTCGGATGAGCAGCAGGTAATCTGCTGAAGGCTCTCATCTCTTTCATCTCTGGGGGAATCAGTGGTTAACAGCTGACTTCCTCTCTGAACTGCTTAGATCTGTCGCTCCCGCCTTTCTCCGCCTTCCACTCTCTCAAACTCAACCTTTAAGCAAGTTTAAACGCAGGAGGCTGCAGATAATAATGTAGACCGCAACACCTGCATTAAGAGCTCTGAGCAACTCGGAATGGCAGAACAGGTGTTTCCAGGGATGCAGGGTGGTTTTCTGAGGTGAGAAAGCGGACTGTTCCATGGGAGACTGGGACACAGTCATTCATGGCTTTCAGTTTTCCAGGCTGGACTAATTGTTTGGAGGTCATTCCAAGACTACCGGTTTAAAAAAAGATTGTCTTGCTCCTCCCCCACCCTACCGATAGTACCAAAGTTTTGTTTAAAAAATGATGATTCTCACTAGAGATGCTTAATGTGACAGGTAGTAATCCGTGATATTCTTAATTGTTAAAAAGAAAGAATGCGTTGTTTTACATTAGAGTCTGCAACCTGTCATCGCAAAACAAATATAAACAGCAGAGCTTTAGTCTAGCGGCACGCAAAGAAAGTAGTGTGTCTGGGTAGCCAGCTATGTGAAGCTCCGAATAGGGCACTAGGGAAAATGTATCCATTAGAGAATGGCATGGCGATCAATAATCTTAGACTGCCACTGTGTCCTGACTACCTCTAGAATTGATCTCAAATGCTGTTTTGAAGCTTCCAACACAGATACATCTGGCAATCTGACTCTGTCAGATAGCTGCTAGGCTTGTCGTTATGTCTAACTCCGAGAGGATGTTGATGCAACGCCTTTGAAATCAGAATGAAATTGTATTGTTTTTCCACGCAGCAATGACAAAGCTTCCTTTGTTCAATCCCCATCACAAGCCTAACCTGACCAACAGCTCAACTCTAAGAGCTGGAATGCCACACTGCCTTTACTTCCTCTTCCTTTGATGGCCTTGTTTTGTGCACTTCACGGCTGTGGAACACACTACCTAGCGACAGAGATGCCAAATCAGTAGGCAGCTTTAAAAGACATTTGCCTGAGATGGTTGGTTTCTTAATAGCAGCTTATGTTGTAATGCTGTTGTGTACTTTGCTTAAGAAGGCTCAGCATGAAATGTGCAAGCTACCTCAACGTGGATTGTATTCTGGTATTGCACTGGACTTTTTATCTCGTGTGTAAAGCATAGTCTTGCTTAAACAGTCTTGAAAGCTTTATTAACAGGGCCTAAAGGGCAAGCTTCTAAAAAGGCTTTTATTACTGATATGTTTTTTTTGCACACTTTTGTTTTCAGAAAAGAAAAACACCAACCTACTTTTTCCCAAACTTACCAAGCTACAGAAAAAAAATGTAAAGATATTTGCCTCCCCCCTCCAATTCATAGCATCGCGTCTTTCTCCCTTAATCAAAGACAACTGCTGCCCTTTGTCTTACCTTCCCTGTGTTTCATTGCATGTTGATGGATTGAAAGGCTGATTCATTAGCTGCTCTTTCCACAGCTGTGCTACCGACTGTATGTTAAAACACATGAATAACATTCCTCTGCCACATACGACTCCTGCCATCTCTGCCAGGTGAAGAGGAACCATGCTTCCCATTCCAAGACACTATCCAGGGACTTTCAAGCCAGTATTCCAGGGAAGAATTTCACTAGAGATGGGAGGCATGCGAGATAGACAGTGACCCCAGTGCACCCACTATTCAGGACCCCAGACTTGACACCATGCCCCGCCTAACCTTCCACCTTGTCACATCAGAGGAATGCAGGATAGCAGGGCTGAACACTCGAAAGCACTCTGACAGAGTTTCACTGACACTGACAGCAGCGCGCTGCCTTAAAAGGAAGCAGCATTTGCTTTGCTGCAACTGACTTGAAATGAAATCATTTTCTCAAAATGAATTCAGTTGTCGAGTACAGTGCTATGATATGATAAATGTTTATTTGATAAATGACTTAACAGCCAGCAACTACATGTATTTGTGAGGAAACAGGCATAATGTGAAAACATATCCTGTTCTGTTTCAGTCACCCTGTCTTGGTGACTTTTAAAAAAGTTTAGAGCCCTCAACAGAACTCTCTGTGCTATAGCTGGGATGCTACACCATTTTTTCCCCCTGTCTCCTGCCTAAGCCCTTCCCTCTGAATCACACTGTTTAATACTTATAATTGCAGTGCTGAGAAAGCCACACCAGCATGGCACGTATTTAATCAAACTAAATTAATATCCTCAACATGCGCCTGCGGTAGTTTCTTAAGGCACAGCTCCCCACTGAACTGCGCCTTGTTCGTTATCTGTCTGCCTGCTCCCCTGTCTCTTCCAGGGCAAGGCTGACTAAGCAACAGTTTGTATTGAGTTTCCATGGGCTTTCACTGCCACAAACATTGCATTCTTATCAGCAGCATCTCCTGTGCTGAGGAGCCAGCTCTACCGCGTGGTCCTCTGGCTGTTCTTGTGTGATATTAATCACCTGTAAATATGCTGTCATACACCTTCATATCTCTTTAGATCTCAGCAGCTAAGCAGGGCTGGGCCTGGTCAGTCCCTTGATGGGTGATCCATACAAAATGGTGACCAGAGTGAAGTTTACTAACCTCTTACTTTAAACCTCGCCCCCAGCATGGTGTTCAGGGGTAATTTCTACTCGAACATTAAAAGATCAAATAGAATCTTTTGATGTTGAACCGGTTTCATGACCGACTGCAACACTGTACACATATAAGTGAAGAACCTCAGCACAAGACTATACAGTTTGTTTGGCACCTTGGGTTCTCACATTGCTCTGTTTGTTGTTTCAACGTTAACTCTTTTTTTTTGTAATTTCTTCCACTCTTGCTGAAGGGTTGTAAATGCATTGTTCAAACTCTGCAGGTGAGCTTTAGCTGGAGAAATAGCAAGAGGAGAGCAGTTACATTCGTTCTGATAAATTGTAAAAGCTTCCCTCTTGCTATTTTTCCAGCTAAAGCTCACTTTATTTATAATGCTTCATTACTATTAAAGCTCTTCCTGATTGTAAACCAAGAGCAATGCATTCATCTGGGTTCATTCCATGGCGCGTCAGTTACTTATGACCAGCCCAGTCTGCCTTTGTCTGGTTGATAATATCAGTCTTCAAGTGCCTTAACCAGATTGCAAAACAGTCCATCTCATTTCAGAGGAGTGCTTTTGAATGTACAATGTACAGACTGACACTACACTTAAGGCTCTCCCACGTCACTGGTCTCTGTCATATGGACTTCTACCATAACTCAAGCCCTTTAAATTGTTAACAGCCTCTCTCTTCCCAGTTGGGTCTCTAAGTTACTCTGACTGGAAACACATTTCCAGACTCAATTAAATCTCCAGCGTTGATGAGTGAAGCCGGAACAGGTGCAAATGGGGGGCATGAATTAATAGTAGAGAACTGAGCATGTTCTTTGGTAACAAGGAATGGGAAACGCCATAAAGTGAACACCAAACAGTCATGAAACCTGAAGCACCTTAACCTTTAAGTAAGAAGCGGAGGTACTGCTGCGAGGCAAGACAAGACAACCTGTCATTGAAGCTGAGCTTTAGAGTTTTACTGGGCATGGGCTCCTCTTTGGTGATCCCGCTCGTCTCATGAAGGGTGGAGAGACCTGCAAGTCCATTTCAAAGCAATCCCAGTGTGTCGCTGCTGTAACCAAAAGCTAACAATATGTTTGATTTGTAATCGCTGTTTAATGAATGAAAGGAGCCAGCTTTTGATAACATCATATAAGAAAATGTATGAAATAAATATACTTATTTTAAACAAAAATGACCCACAGCTCTGTGCATTTCTTGGTTTCAGATTACGTTACCATTCAGGTCTGCGGGTTACGGCTACACATGCTATGCTTCCTTCTCCACGGTCGAACACTTGTGCATTTTACAAGGGAGAGTTGGGCATTCCTAAAATGTGGAGCTTAGAATGGACTTGATATGCGCCTACCTTAAAACGACTAAACATTCTTAACTTTGTAATTGGCTCTGTATAATAGTTAGGGGCCTTACCTTTAATGAGACAACGTTTGTTGAGTTGCAGGAACATCAAGGAGCATCAGGAAAAGAAAAACAAAACAAAAGACATCATTAGTTTCAAAAGGAGCTAAATGTTAAAAGCTTATAAAATGAAAAGCCCCACGGTGATTCTAATAGCTTCCTGCTTGTACTGTACGCCATTTTACAAGAACTAAAGTGCACTGATTATAACTGGAGCAAGAAACCAAACACATCCTTAAAACTAGCTTCATACTTGTGGAGACAACATAAAAAACACCCCCGACTGTAATAGCATTCCTTTTCAAGATCCTTGCAGGTTTTCAGAAGCTTTTGGAAACGCATTTCAAATGCCAGGCTGTTTTAATCTCATCAGTGTGGAATACATTGCCACAGATGTCTTTCTCTTTGACACACGTCTCAGTTTTTTTTTTTAATGCTGCAATTTTAAAAGAAAAAGGCTACATGCACTATAAAGAGATATCCTGAAGTTTGATATGCTGCTGGCAAACGTAAGTTCTGTGGGTTCTTTTTTGTCTCATAAAGCTGTCTTTAAAATGGCTTCTCCCTGCTCTGTTATGTAACTGTACTCTGTTGCAATGGCTAATGGGGTTACATCTTTGTCTTGTGGTGCTCAGCTTCTAAGGGGGGCAGGCTTAGCATAAGCAATGCTGGCAGCTTCTTATCCTTTTTTTTTCTTCTTGGTACATGACATTGCAATGTGGGGATTAGGCCCCGTTTTACAAACTGTTTTAAGTGAATGCAATCAACTGTGAAATTGCTGAATATGTATTTTTACTGTTCATCGTTAGTATTTACAGACAATTTGTCTGCAGTGTTTGCTCATCTTCTCTCCCTGTGCACGACCGCATTCACTGCACTTTGCTGAGCACTTACCATAAGAGTTTTAAATATACAGTCCAAGATTGTAGCACATTGCATGACCCATGACAGACCTTTCGACAGTACGTGTGGTATGTGTTACTGCATGGGATATTTAGGACATAAGATTATTAAAATAAGGTATTCAATGACAGCAAGGCCAACTCAGATCTAGATATCGCTTAAAATGATTACGCTGCTTAAATTGATGCAAGCCCGGCTGTACAGATATTAACAAACTGCTATTTTATTTTATTAACACTATATATCATTTTCAATTAAGCTTTGGTATCCCCAAAAATTAAACAGTTTTCACCTTAAAAAACAAACTATGGTACATTAATTAAGAGTCCATTTTTATTTGTCCTACATTCCCAGTACCAAGGCAAATGGAACTAAATATGCTACCTATCTATGACGTGGCTGGCTTCCACCAGCATGGGCATTAACACTACATTCTTAAACATCCATCTCTTAAACGATGCTCTTGCTGAAAATGCATTTTGTGGTGAGTTCTGTATAAGATGGTGGCAGTGGCAGTATAGTAACAGACCAGAGGAGTCCTCCATTTACATAGCAAAAGGCAGCAGAACAAAACTGGAATTTGTCAAACCCAGTAAAAGAGTTTGCCAGCCCCAAAGACCATGTGGGACTTCCACAGAACTGAGCATTTCGACCTATCTGTCAAGGATGTGTCAGAGAGGAATGAAGCAGAGAATAAGTAACAAGGCAAGAGCCTTTAGAGGAGGGGCGGAGTGAGGCTTTAAACCAAAAAAAAAAAGAGACGCTAAAGCAAAAGCAACAAGCGTTCCCTGCAGGACTTCAAACGGGGGGGGGAGGGGGTGTGAACAACTTCTAAAGGGGGTCACCCGACTCCCAACTGTCTGAGTTTTACAACTGTGTTCAATCAAAGGGAGAAAAAGAGGGAGAGAAACAGACGTCCCCACATCTTTTAAACGTCTTAAGAAAACCGCTTGCCATGAAAAACAACAGGGGTTTACGGATCTGAACGTCAGATTTGCCAGAAACTGAAGGATTTTGACCCTCAGATGAAATTGAATCCAATAAAGTAATTCCACAGAAGCGAAAAAGAGTACAACGTTTGGATATGTGTTCCTCTACACTGTCCAATAATGAAGGGAACGAGTAACAATGATACAGCATGGGTATGAATTGGGGTTTGACCTATAAACAGTACCGTGAAATTCTACCTAGAAATATTACCCTTAACTATGAAAGAGGTTCTGTATGCGTAATCATTGCTTTTTCACTGGTTTCCTGTTATCATTGCCCGATATGGACGGCAGTCCCTGTGCAGAAGTCCATGAATATTGTTAGTATTCAATACAGGTTTTAATATTGTTCGATTCTATTCTCAGCACTGTGCGGGCTGTAGGGTGTGAACCTGTTTATCATATATGGAACATCTACAGTAAGAACATCATGCATCTGTTCCTCTATTCCAAAATCCATTCTGAACTGCAATCCAGCAAACGGGTAGCGTTTGACTTCTTTCCGTCCTGCTCATGCTTTACAACTACGAGAGAGGAATTACAACAAATAAAGTGTGCAGCTCAGCAAGTGCTCAGTAACTCCCCCATGTCTATTAATGCACACACGTCTGCATATTTTTCATCACAGCCTTATCCCCACATCGTCTGTATTAAAACGATCTGAATAGAGAAAACATCTCTTTGGATACAAGAGCTGAGAAGCTGCATCTGAGCCCTGGATCAAACGAGATTCAGAAGCAACAACAACAGCAGCGGTAAAATCAGGAGGGGAAAAGCTTTTTTCTAATTAAGAAAAAAAAAAAAAGAAAAATAAACACTCCAGTCAAGCGGTTTCTCTGGCTCCAATTTTTCTCTTGTTTTGGTAGTGGGAGAGGGATCGGTCTGAGAAACTTAAGAGGGCTTCTCAATCACTGAAGCCAGGGTTCACAGTTAGCTGCAAAGCAACGAAATAGAACCCCCAAGTTGCAATCTCTACACTACTTATAGTTTGATAAGCCTTCGGTTCAATTGCACGGAAAGCATTTTGTGAATGATTTTATTAGGAATTCATTCAAGAGGTTTGTTCCATATTGGATTCCATACCGCTACTGCTATACAATAAAAACAAACAACTATATATATCGAAATAGTGACATCTGTAACAACTGCAGTAACTAAAAAGACTCTTCTGGTGCATGAATACCAGTATCCTCGACTGAGCAATCTTAAACCAAGGCTTATTACCCTTTTCTGCTAATGAGATTGTGCAGCTTCTTACTGCCTGCTTTACAAATTGGAAAGATTCTGTTTTGTTCTCTGCGGCTCCGAGCTGTAAGCAGGTTTATTTCCCAAGGTTCCTGGGAGTGATCTTCTGAAACTGTAACACGTTTTGTCTTGAAATTAACGCGCCCCTGCGGAATGTTCTAAGAGAGATTTTATAATTGTTTTAGAAGCCTGCTCACAATCCCCCAACGCCTAGAGTTCATCAACCAGCCTTTCGTGTTTGTGTGATAACAAGACACAGTTGGCAATCTACATGACATTAACTGTCTGCGGCCAAGCTGTGGTACAGGAGGGCAAACGTCAGTGTACGAGGGAATGCTGACTGAAAATATCGCCAGCAATCTATAATAAAGGATTCTGAGGCCGTGCAATGCTAAAGTAAGAAATGTGAATGTGTTTTTAAACAAGTCACTTAGTTCACGTCCCTCACCAAACAATCTTCAATGGCAATGCAGTGGAACTACAATGGAAACACGATGGTTCTCTATTAAAGGGCGATGGTAGCGTCAGGGCTACACAGGTCCTTTGGTTAAGGGTCATTTTGCACATACTGCATCAAAACTTTCATTTAATCGCCTCCTTCTATGATGATACAGCTAGGTGAAAACACAATATAACCATGCATTAACTGCATATAGTCAGACACAACCGACAAGCTCATTTAAGCTTCTCTTTTTAAATCGATCAAACTTCTAAAAGCACTGCTTACTATTCATAATGTATGCTTTTCCTTCCCAGACGTCGCGCCGACAATAGCGTCTTTATAACAGCAAAATAACTAGCAAAATCCAGGAGGACAGGCGGGCAGGAAAGTCATTTATATCAATCTTGGCCACCCCAGGAAGCATCTGGTCCCTTAATACTGTGTAAAGACCACTTGAGTTAATCATGCACTGAATAGAGTACCCCCCTCCCACAGCACCGGAGTTTCACAAGCAGAATGCCGCCTAGACAGTCTCAGCAGTGCACTGTATGCCTGCCATATATTACTGCTCACCGATCCAAAACCTTTCTGCCAATGAAGATCTATTGTCCTTGATCCCGCTAGAAGAGGTCACTGACAGCCTACAAGTAATAAACTACATAACACAAATTTGCCAACAATTGCTAAAATACAGCATCCGTATATTGCACACTGCATCCTTTTATACGCCAATAATCTAATCTGACAAGCACCGGGCACAGCCATTGCAAGTACATTACTGCGGCAGGTCATGAGGATAGATGGAAAACACAATGCTATTTAGGCCTGCCATATGATGAATATGAAACGGTGAGGAAAGGACAGCTTGGCTTTATCAAAACCGACAAACGACAAAGATTTGCTGTCCAGCTGTCTGGCAACTGCTCATTGGTTGGACCTCTTTGCCACTTGCTCAGCTGGATTTTCCTTCTCATTTCTCTCGCCGAATTCTCCTGAGGGACCCGAAGATCCTTTCATCTTTCCATTACCGCCTTGGCCACAGCAAAGTCTCGCTCTGTAACCTTGGGTTTTACCGCTGCTTTCAACACCCCATAACTCCATGTGGAGCTCTTGAGCTGTGAGATCATTACATTAAACAATCCCAAGAAACTTATCAAGTGTGCGAGAAACCACGGCTAAGCACCTGAACCCCGACCGAATTTACAATCTACTAGGAGAGAGTCCTTAAAACCCTCTGCTAACCTTGAAGGCTGTAGCATTAAGGAATCACACTGACGAAGGACAGGCTTCAAGCAACTGAACTAAAGAATGAGGCAAATGTATAGAATAATCGATAGCGAGTTAGTCTTTAAAAGTGATGCAGGTTGCACAGCGATCCCAAGGCGCTAAATGGCTTCCCATATTACACCTCTCAAGGCATATAAAGTGGAATGCCAGACCAGGCCAGGCTAAGCAGCTCATTGGGCTTCAGTGTGACATGCATTGTCTTAACAGCAGTACCTGCTCACCCTGAAAGATTCCTTTGTCGTTCCCCCCCCTTTTATTAAAGTACTTCCATTCAGAATCGGTATACAGTACCTGCCTGGAATGCTGATGACAGTGACACAGTCATCCTTCCAAATGAGATGCATCTTGCTGTTCCAGAGCTATGAATCCCACTGTCATGGGTTCTCTTATTTGTGCTCAGAAACAGCTCTGATAAAGAGTTTGGTCCGTTGCGGCTAATTAATATTAAGCAATCAAATTAGATAAAAAGGTCATCACTCATAAAAAAAATAACCATTAGCCTAATGAGGCATTGCTCATAAACAATACTCGTTTCCCTGAATGCCAGAACCCAAATTGCTATCTCGCCAAGATCTTTTATTTGATGCTAATGTGCACTGTGGACTGTCTAGTGGCTCAGTCTCCAGTATTCACAAGCTGAACTACAGCCCTCAGACACCAAGCAGTGTTTAAATAGTGCCCAAGCACTAGCCGCTGTTAACTCATTTTGGTTTATTAACCAGAACCCTAAATATAGCACACCCTGATTAATAGTGCTTTGTTTAATGTCAGTCTGTTCATTGTGTGGATATATGATGTGCATGTCAAAGTTTATACTGAGGGCACAGCAGCAGCTACAGAGCTGGCTCCCCTTGGCTTGGCTGATCAAAAAATAAGTTTAAAAATGCAGTGTCCCATTCTGTCCCATTTCCATGTTTCATTAATTTTGTACTTGAACAATGAATTGAATACCATGCTTGTGTTTAAAGCAAGGCATCATTAAAAATTTAAATAAAAGAAGTGCTTATTGTTTGTATACTTTATTAGGTTTATCAAAACCTAATAAAGGAAAGGGAAAAATGCTTCTGCTAAAGAGGCCCTTTCTCTGTTCAATTATAATTCCACATTTAGTGACACAACTTGACCCTCTATATTCTGGGACTGAAAGCGCAGTACAGATTGTTAAGGTCCATTAACAGAGGTCCCTTTGTCGACCCCTGCGCCCCCGCCCGGCCCAAGCCACTCCAAGGTCTCCTATGGTTGGTGGTTCTTTGTCAGCATCGGAAGACAAAGAGAAGAGAATACAGAGAGGGGTAGAAACAGAACCTCAGCAGATTGTTTTTGTTTTCTGCACTCTGGAGGCAAATTGGGATGGTGAAAGGTTAACCGTGACAGTGCCTAGACGCCCCTGGGAACCTTTAACGTCTCAGATACCCCATGTGTTATCATTCCTTAAGAGCTTAAGGAAGGCTACTTCGTAAACTTGCCACAGGAGCTGCTTCATCAGTTCCTGCAACCCTCGATGAATAACAACAGCTGTGCTTTTAGGCCAAGGAAAGGCGTCAAAAAACATTGGGCTATATTTACAAGGCATTTGTCTCAGTGCTGTTTTGCAAAACAAAAACACAGACATACCAGAACTAGCAAGAAACAACGAAGATGTGCGTAGGAAAGTAATCTATTTGTTGCTTTCAGAAAGAAAAAAAACAGGTGTAAACTTAGCATAATATTTTCTGAATGCAGCCCTTTGTGTCTGCTGCTGTTCTACGCTGGACATTAAATTGTCAGACTTGAAACAGCTGCTGCTTCTTCTTCTTCTTCTTCTTCTTCTTCTTCTTCTTCTTCTTCTTCTAGATCTTAACAAACTGTGAGGCTTTTATAACATACAGCATTCATAGTGGAGGTGTAGCGCACATACAAATCAAAGTGCTGAAAGCTTGCTGTTGGTTAGGAAAGGAAAGGTAATTCAATCCTAAATCCTGAGGTAAATTTATCAGGAAGTCACGCAGGAAATGCATTTAAAGTTGGTTTATTCCACTTTGATTTTATTAGAAAATGATGTCACGGTGTAAACTGGAACTAAGTTATAATGGAAGATAATACTAAAAATTCTTCAGGCACCGAGATGACACAGAACTAATGTACTTCGCATTGTGTCAATTTGATACAAGCTGACGTTAATGGGGCTGCAAGCATGCCTGGAATTCTTTAAAATTCCAGCTTCAGATTTTGCTTCTTTTAAAGTATCCCTTTGAAACAAGATAAAATAATCACTTAAGTCACAATTAACCAAAATGTGCAAATATATTCCAGAAGATACGAAACATCTTCAGTGGAATTTCAATTCCGTCTAGGCGGAGGTTAAAAAGCTCTTGTCTGGCTGAATAACCGTTTAATATTATAAGAGCACCCTGAAAGAATGCCTGCAGAATTGCCTACACTTGGAACACAATGAACCTTGGAACAAAGAAGCACCAATCATGCCACTGCAATGTTACAAATGCTCAGCATCGATCAGTGAAAATACAATGTCGCTACCATTTCACATTTTGTACAGAACAATTTCATTGATACAAGGACAGTACTGAGCATGTATTTGAAAAATTATTCAGACGAATTCTTCCGAGTCATTCTGGGGACTGGATTTTGAAATGGCTCAACTGTGTCTCAACACAAAGACATGCTATGAGTCTAATGGGCCGGTGATTTAAATTGTCAAGCCTTTTGCAAGCCGTCTTTAAGGATAACAGAACAATGCACCCATGTCGTTTTCCTTTCTGTATTCTTATCAGATGTGTGTGAAACTCTCCTTCACAGTCCACGGTGATAAAACTCTGTTTGCACCGCAGCTTATTGAACAGAATGAAAAGATTCTGCTACGAAAAGGAATCATGATAAACAACATGTACGATGAAATAGGACTGCGTTTGTTTAGTTTTTATTTTACTGTAGAACAGGCCAATGGTACACTTTGTAAATAATAAGCCTTTTAGTGCACTTGAACTTGTATTGAAGTATCATGACAGGCTAAAGGCAATACGTTCTTCACCAGTCTGTCTTTGAACGTCAGAAAACAACACAAAATGGGCTACACTACTTTTTTTTTACATTTTACCAAATGACATCCAACTGACAGACATGTACAGTAAGGTTCCTATATCAATGATATCAATTGCCAAGCTATATTTGGTTTAGTATGACTAGTTTCTACAAACAGTAGCTGAAATACAAATCTTAAATGCATTCCTTAATCCAGGCGCCATTAATTCACTTGCCAAACAGAGACTGGCATTTTCAAAGACGCTGCACCTCATGAGGCAGGCCTGTAATCTAGTCATGAAAAGCACCTGCCTGCTAGGTTAGCCGTCTAACTGAAAGCAGGAAGAAAAAAGATTGTAGCGTCTCACCCTTGGCGTGTGTATGATACATCACGTACGGTAACTTCCACAAATTAAACCCGGTATAAAACAGAACAATCCCGAACATTCCAGGCCATTGTGCCGCGCGTGTCACCTCTTATTGAGACAGCAGCCACGAGTGTTCTGGAGCTGGATTAGAAGGTGGGGCCCGATGAGCTGAAGTACAGTGGGCTTGCAATGATAAAGACGTTACCGGAGGCTTGACTGCATTTACAAGCCTTTGCTTCCAGCGCTCTAAAGCATTACAAGAGCATTTTGGGAGCGATGAAATACTACAGATCGGCTGCAACGAACACCTGCCTTCGCTCTTCCAATCTACAGTCAATACTGCTTGATTAATGGCTCTGGTACCAAACACGTCTATCCTCTGAATTGTCAAAATGTTAATCATATGAATTGAACTTTATACCCTGAGGGTTATAAAAGCACACTGCATGTATTATATAGATCCTGGCACACACCAGCTTTGTTACAGTGATGAGGTGCAGTATATCCCATAGTATTTCTGATATAACTGATACACACTCCATTGCGGACACAAGACTCCAAGTGATCATTTAAAAGCTGATCCAAATGTGTTTTGTTGATTCTGAAAGCTGAATTGAACAGGAAGCAGTAGAACTGAAGTCCTCAAGGTATCAGATGAGGCAAAAACAGACCCTCACGCCCACATGGTGGCAAAACAGTGCCGATTCCCACGGGAACATTTATCACAGGAACCAAAGCCCAAGCCCCTGTCTAAATTCCTCACGGGCGGTCTCGATTGTAGCTAACAGCAACCTACACTCGGAAGGTCACATTTTGTGCATCCCTCCCTAAAGTAAAAGCCTGCGCAGCTGCCCTGTCCCCTGCTCTTTATCCTGCTGGATAATATACAGCTGCTTTAGGCAGAGTACAAAGAGAAGGTGCCGGGACACAGACAGCTGTCTAGACAAAGAAAAACAAAAAGAGGGAAAAAGGGAGCGATCCTTGATGGGGCACACTCTTAAGTGTTCCAGCAGGACAAATATAGATCATAGTCTAGCGTTGCATTCATATGAAGTCTACTGACCCTAATGCTGTATGTTAAATAACATTCAAATATAGATCATAGTCTAGCGTTGCATTCATATGAAGCCTACCGACCCTAATGCTGTATGTTAAATAACATTCAAATATAGATCATAGTCTAGCGTTGCATTCATATGACGTCTACCGACCCTAATACTGTATGTTAAAGAACATTCAAAAGCTTTTTATTCTGCACAGAACCACTGCCACTGAAATGCCATTGCACATCATTTTGCTCTGGTGTACAATGCCGGACTATGTTTAATGAGGTAACAGCCATTAAACCCACTGCTATGCCTCAGAGAATCCATCTCACTAGTCATTTTGGATGCACCTTGGTAACAGATCCAAATTGAAGGTGCTATACATTCAAAACACTTAGCAATAACCGGGTTCCTGAGTACTGTCGGTAAAGTATTACATTGATCCCAGTAATTTGAAAAACTATTTAATCTCTTTCTTCATTGCACAGTTCAGTTAGCGCACATGCAAAATGCTGAAGGCAGATTTGATAAGGCCCACATGGCTAGCTTCCTTGCTTTCAGCCCTGTACGTAAAAGTGAATTAAAGCACACGAGACAGATACAATTGCATTTGTTTCAGAGGTTTTATCATCCGGTGGCGCCTACGCCTCATTCAATTTGGAATTAGACAGATTGCTCCCTTTCATCTTTAACATATTCCATGTCAATCCCCGACAGAGTGCTGCTGGCAAGGAGGTCCATTCTAGTGGGCGGTGCTTTTGACATTGGATCAGAGGCTGGTCAGTGATCAATACCCAACCCAACCATCCCCTGAGTTTGATTCAATTACATTACATTGATGGAGACATTTTCAGGATGGGAAGGTTACAGGGTGCCCTCTGGCCTCAATAATCAAACAGGTTTTTAGTGCATTTTTTTTTTTTTTTTTGCATTTCTCATCTTAGTAAGTGTTTTGGAGGTCACAATATCTGACTTATAAAGCCCTGAAACCACGCAGGTCAATTCCTTTTGAGTTTGACAGACAGGTTCAGAGACAACCAATATCTATGGATGCACACAGATGCAGACAGCTTAAAACAGCATCAACAGGACATTAACCATACTCTGCTTTCATCTAATAAAGGAATATATATATATATATATATATACCCTAATCGAAAAATAAAGCAAATAGTATTGCTATACCTGTGCTGATATGGTAGCACACTGAAACCATGGTGCTACCAGGGAGTTTTGGTTCTATTGTGGTATCCTGGTCATACACACTGTAGCTGTCTGCCCTTGTGTGACCACAGCACAGAACCATTTCACACAGTATAGACAGTGGGATGTAGCTTTGAGACTCTCCATACCATTAAGCAAGCTGTTTTTGAGCAAGATGGCCATGCGGTTGAGTTGTCCTGCAATCTGTGTGTGTGTGTATAAAACAACAGACTCCATTGCAAAACATGTAATTTCACTGCTTGTGGTAATATCACTGCCTATTATTACCCAATAAACTGGGAGCCTTTCTGTGCTTCCAGGTTGTATGAAACAGGGATCCAGGCCAGAGATTTATAGAAACTGCCAAACCTACAAGCAAAAAATAAATAAAAGGCTACTATGATTTGAATTAGGGCGATGGAGAAGGTCTGGGCCGAAAAAGACTTTAAAAGTGACTCCAGGTATCAAAACCAAAACCAATGCCATTTCCTTTAGCTGGATAAACATGCATCAAGGACTGCCCTTTCTCCACTAGGAACGTGGAGGAACGTTAGGAACGTGGAAAATATATGGTTGAATTCATCAAAAGAATGCTAACAAGGCAGAGAAATACAATTGTATTGCTTTTTTGGCCAGATTAAAATTTACCACAGCTCTATAGCCAGTTTCATTAGGGCTGTCTCTTGTTTTATGACCTTATCAAACAGTGTTCCCTATAAAAATTGGTATAATCTTTCTTCCATGTATTTTTTTCCACACTCGAGACGTAGAAATGAGCTGAGAGTCAAGGACCAAGCAAGCCTCCATCAAATGAAACTGCTGAACTGCGAAACCAAAGAGAAACACTTTTGGCTTTTCTTCATCCATTGTAGTTGTTTGCTCAAATGAAAAAGGACAGACCAAATCAGCAAGCACATGCATTGGGAGAGCAGAAGAACGAGAGGGAAATCAATAAAGTGTAATTAAATGCAGAAATAACGACGTCAGTCCATTAGAATGAATAGCACTGTGTCCCAGGAATTTAATTATTAAGTGCATTGATATGATACATTGCATGCAAATTCCAGAAGTGATAAATACAATGGCCTCAAAAGAGTGTGGTATGAATAAAAACAAAATACAAATCAATCAAAACCAACGCCGAGCAAATGCATCACAAGTTTGAATGAATATCAGCAACTAACTGCTTGCTAATCAGCTAAGGTTAACTCTTTTTTTGTTTGTTTTCTGGGTACAGAGGTTTTAATAACGATTCTGTTATTAATCTTCTTTGGCTCTTCTCTGGCAGCATTTCTTTTATTTTGACTCTAATTTGGTGAACCTGTAATTTCACCCAGAAAGCCGACGTCTGCAAACAGAAGCAGCCAAATTGTTAAAAACAATGAACTGTCGGACTCAAACAAACCCATTCATTTTCTTCTGTAAAATGAAGTCCTTATCTTTTAAGGACCAGATACTGTGTTAATTCTTCTGGTAAAGGGGAATCCTCCCCCTCATCCCCTGCCTCTGCTTCAAAGTTGATGTTTAGAATAGAAAATGTGTAAAAAGTTGATAAGTTGCCTCTGGGTTATGTTTACACATTCAATTTCATGGCGTATTTTACATTATAACCCAATTTCACTGCTCTGAGTTACAGAGTAAGCCACTGACTCACAGTCTCACACCATTAGTTATGACATTCCATCATTTTATCATTTATTATTTTTTGCTTTTTGAAGGACAGGTGGTACTTTGGTAGTTTCAGCATTTATCATTCTCTCAGGGAATGAAGAAGTTCACATGTTCAATGTTTGTGGAGTCTAATCTCGGTGGCTGGTATCCAAAGCTGGTTATCCAAAGTTGGTTTTACATTTGGTATCACAAAATACCAAATGTAAAGTGTTGTTTGAATAGCTTCAGTCCTACCTTACTTCACCGCCCTGTTCAGATTCCCCCAAATAAAACATTTAGTAAAAGAGAATAAAAATACACATGCCCACAGCCCTTGAAGGCCTTGGCTTCAAACCTCAGAAACAATATTGGGCCTGGCCTGCTTCCCGGCACAGAACGAATAACAGCGAGATGTTAATCCTTTTAATTTTGTTTCCAGTACATTGCCACTACCAATCTCCAGGAGTTTTTCTGGCTACACATCTCCCACTCCAATGATTTCAGTGATAAAGCAGGCTTGGTGTCGTACAGATCATGACTCAGCTTTCTTCTATACCCCCTTAGGAAAAGGGAAAGCTAATAGGTCACACCTTTCATCCAAAGTTCTCAACTGGCCGTCGAAGAAACCTACTGTCCTGCAGCTGAAGATGGCCAGTGTTCAATGCATTATAATGACTGCAGATCATCAAAACTCCAATAATAAAAAAACATTAACGTAATATTGAGATGAAGATGAGTTCATTTCAGGGAATCCCGAAGCAAGTTCGGTGTATTCGCACAAGGAAGACAGAGCTTAATAATTAAACGTCATCAAAAGCCACGTAAACAGGTCAAGCTTTTTGTCTGTAAGCAGTGGGTGTGTGGGAATGTAAGGTTGGCAGAGATGGGGCAAATCTGTCCCTGCCTACCTTACATTCCCACACTCCCACTATTTACAGCAGCAGGGTTTCTGCCCTGCCACAGGTATCCATAAGCCAAGACCCAAAGCGGACAGCTGTTGCTGTTCCATTTGCCCTCATTCACTCTTACGAGGTCGACCAAAATATGAGTTTGTTTTCTATTCCCCAGACATCTTCACCTCTCGTTATGTGGTTGATCTCCCTGCCCATTTCATCTAATAGCCTGAAATGTCTCTGTAATTCATACTGTATACCTCTGACAGCAAGTCAATAAAAATGACATTGCAAACTATTAAAGTCATCCAGCACGGCTAAACATTTTAAATGCAGACTTGTCTAACTAACTCATGGTGCACGGACCCAAGTCCTCACATTTGCATACCTCAAGCTATCTGGTATGCCCCGATTATACTGAATGTATATTTCTTTAAAACAGGGTTACGTATCTGCTAATCATTCGTAAGCCCTCCGTGGTTACAAAATTCTCCGATCAGGCCACGGGCACGTCTCTGCATTCCAGTTATATGATAACGATGATCCTGCTTGAATCCAGTGATCTGAACATTCAGACTGCTTAACCGTTACCCAGGCAACCGCTGGAGATAGAAAGTCGGTAATTGGAACACCTGTGCTTGTTTGTATTTTTTTGCAAAGCCCAAAGGTGGCACAAAGGCACTGGCCAGTTACCATGACAACTGCATGCTTGGAACTGTGACACAGTGTTCTTCTGAATAAACACAAAAAGGTACTAGTTGCTGCTGCTTGGTTACTACAACCATTATACTACCACTCCACTACTTAAGCTTGGAGTCACAGTGGATGGGCACACATTAAACCCCTTCCAGTTTCCCCGTCAATAAGACCCAATGTTTCAGCGACTTTGTTCAAGTGATCCCGTGATAAGCCCAAACCTTAACAAACGATCTTTAATGGGGATGCGGTGGAAAAGCACTGCCAATGTAATGAAAGTGCAACGGCAGCCAGCTGGGCAGCAACGATTTCATATCACATCGGTGTGCTACTGTATCAGGTATCTGTTCAAAACCCATTGTGAAATGCTGATAATGTTGTGGACTGTGCACTGTGGTGATATAATGTATCCAACAGTATTTCTCTGCTAGAAATGAGAGGGAAAAAAACATCAACAGTATAAGCTATTTATATTTTACAGTCAGCAGATTCGGTTTGGCTCCATTTGGGCACCTTAAAACCATAAAACCATTCAAGCGGGCAGCTAATCCACTTGAGTCCTTGATTCACCTGTGTGAGCTGCCAGCACGCTGACAGCTAAAGATTCAGCAAAGAAACTACGAAAACAAAGATCCAGGCAGTGGTGCATTTATTTGTGTCTTTATTTCTCAAGGGCCGCTGTAGCATTCGCCACGAATAAGGCCCCAGGTTAACAGTCATGATTAATCAGAGACATGCTTAATTACAGTAATCCAATGCAAAAGCCTCAGTAGCTTTTAGACATCCTCCAAACATCCCAAAAGAGTACTTAAAAGCACAGCCCATCTGCAGCATCGGAGAGCCAGAGCATTAATGGAACCTCTCAACGGGTCAAAGTTCAAAAAAAAAAGAAAGATTGCACAGACTGAACACGCCAGACACAATGATTCGTATTGCACGTGCCTCGTAGATGACCAATGCAAGCCCCAGTTTGCACTTAATCAAATTTCGGTAAGGCTTAATAGCAAACGTGATTAGCATTTGTGAACGTTCTGTGATTGATGGAAGCAGCATCACCGCATAAACACTGCCATAACAGCTATTCCTCTGACTCTCTTCGCTCTGCACTCCCAATTTGTGGCACCATATGGTCTTTGCTCCCCGGTAATCTTTAAGCCAGACTCAGACGACCCAGCAGGGTTTTGCAATAGCCATGTGTCTGTGTTTGTTTACCTTTTCCATATTCTTCTGTATATAGGTTTTGTCATTGGGCCAATTTACACCATGCCATTGAGTTGCTTCCCATTGCTGATGCCCACACACATTAGACTTCCCTATCTGTGATTCTGCTTGAATGTTTGGAAATCCTTGATCTCATTCAGGGTTTCTCCAGGGAGGTCAATGTAATCTGTAGCTGTAGCCTCCAGTTTTTAAAGGTTATATATGGTTCATTTCCAGAATATCCTATAACCCTAGACTGTTTTCAATAGATAAGGCCATAAAATACTTTAACAGTAAAACAGCCTACACTTGTATTTGTAAACGCCACAAAGCTAGCCAAGGTCGTAAAACACAGAGATATTAATGTCTGAATTAATAATTATTGACCATCTTAATTTAAGAACACGACGAGCTAGGTGGAGGTCAGAGTTTTACACGTGGAGTCTTGTTCATCACTGGTTGGTTTTGACAAGCAAGGTCTAGGAAGGCTGCAGCTGAAACTACCTTAGAAGAAAGTCAATTGTGATCAAGTAGAATGCAAATTTGTCTGAACTGTGAAAGATGTATTACAAAAGGCGCTATTTTAGTCTGAAATGGAAAATGACCACAGCTGTTTAAAATGAGATGTCAGAATATCACTCTACTGGACTGCGGAGGCGTGGAACAGTATTGCCCATTTCAGTTTAAACTGTCCTCTCCAGACCAACCCTTCTACATTGCCTGTATTGTTATGGAAAGTGGACAGCAGCCATTCACTCTACAGAACTATTGGAAAGCGATGCGGAGGAGGCATGTCGCTAGTGTTTCATTGCGCAGCAGGTAGTGTGCCGCTAATTCCAGCCAGCTGTCGTTCTGTCAGCTCTGTGGACTGCTCGAACTAAACCAGCTGCTTTTCATTAGAAAAATATTAGCTTAAACGCAATCATCCGCGCATGTGTCCACCAACAAAACAAAACAGCTCCTTTTTCATTTCTGAGAAACACAACGCTTTTACAGGCCAAGAATAATTTGTCAGCGTGCGTGTTTTGTACTGGAGCAAAGGAAGACATGTTCTTCACTCGATTTGAACCAAAAATCAATAAATAAATTTTAAAAACAATGAGTTTGTTCTAAACCAGTTTTTCCTGGTCGGTGTGTTTTTGACAGTTAGACTGTTTGGATGCTGCTGAAGAAGTCAGGAGATGTACTCAGACTGTGAAGGACAGTGAATCGGTCCTATCCATCATCGATGACCAGGAGCAGCAAAGGGCACACAGCCACAATTATTACAAATGAGGCTGGGAAAATGCTGTCAAGTTTGCAGACCCTGCATTCCTCCAAGGTCCTGCAATACTGGAAACAGAGGCTTCCCAACAGCAACAAATACACCCAGCTACAGCTCTGGACAAACGTTTTGCATCGCCCTGTAGAATGAACTCATTTTCGTTCACAAAGTTGAATGAAACCTGCTCATCAATGTTACGTTACATACCGCTTTGAAATAAAGTGACATTTCGAAATGTAACATGAAATACTGGACTTCGATTATGGCTTCTGGTCGACTTTTTGCGATATCATTTTGTAGTTTATTTGATTACAGAGATGTTAAATAAAAGATCTAAATTATGTTCACATAGTATTTTTATTTCATTTTATTATGTGTTCTAGGTGATGCAAAACTTTTGACCATAGCTGTACATTTGACTACCTGGTAGTATTGGCCGCATCCTAGAGCTTGTATCGAATTTAAGTGTGTGATTTGATTTAATACTGACCTTGGTGTGTAAAGCAAGCGAAGCCCTTATTCCCTCAAAGAACAATGCTTTATCGCTCGAAGGTTTAATTAACTGAACTGCCTTCAAGGTATGTTTTTTTTCCCTAATTTGAGTTGTTTCAGCCATTAAAGTTAAACACGGTGTATTACCCACATGATGGTTTGAAGAGTGTCACAGCATGAGTTCCGTCGATTCTGTGTAAATACTTAATGTAGGTCACTTAAGCTCACAAACGGAGAAGGCATTTTATTTATTTATTTTATTCAGTGTTTTGCTTTTTGTGCAAATGCATCAGATCCTGGTAGACTTATTGGTTGTTAAAGTGATGCTTCAGGTACTGTTTCCTTCAATTGAACGGATCTCTATTGAAGTTTCAGGTGTTGCTAAGCTGACCAATCACTCAAACTTAACTGGCTTGAGCAACACATTTAGTCCCAAAGACACGTAACAAGCTCACATTACCACTGATCAGCCAGAAAGGTTACATCACAAATTATGATCGTGATATACTGTACGAGTGATCTGGGTTATCAGTTTCATTAGTAGCTTTATATAGTGCAGTACTAGTCTGGGAGAAAGACATCTTGATTCAGCTCCAATAATTCCATCGCTCATTGGACCAATTGGGAGCCCACTCGGGTCTAACCCTCAGTGCTATATTTGGTGGGCAGGGTAAGCAGCCACAGCAGGTTGCTGCTGGGTGACACTGACTCAACGAGAGGATTGCCTTTCAGTAACATTGTGCAAGTCAGCTCATTGCTGCACTCCACTGTGAACAAATAGCACACACGGAACCCCGTTAGCTAGCTATCACTGGCTTAGTGCCAATGGGCTTGGATTGACAAATCTGAGGGCCCAGTACAAACTTAAGAAGAACTTTGGAATTAAAAAGATTTTTCTTCTTAAGACTGCTTCAAGAATACGGCCCCTGTACTGTACCACCCTCTCAGCTGTCAGTCAATCACATTCTGTTAACTTGTTTCTGTGGGTGGAGTCTGTCGTAAATCAAAGGGGCTGTGCTATTTTCGCCTTCAAATTTTCCGCCTTGCTTTAATCCTCGTGTTTGCAGCGTTTGGCAAACCTATTCTACAATGCCGTGGCTCTGTTCTCTTTGAATGTTGGTTAATTACTGTACTTGCACGCTGAAATGTCACATTTGTGTTCATGTTTCGCAGCACCATTGCTTATCACAAAATGGAAGTATTCGGTATTACGTTTACCCTCCAGCTAGCATTCGAAGAGAATAAATAACACAGGATGTGAATTAGCCCACTAGCATAGGATAAACAGTTTCTAAAAAGGGCAATTAATTCAGGCTTAGACGCTGAGAATGTCAGATAACCTATCTTCTACCGAGTGATTCCTCTGGCATGCCTGCTCTGCATGTTGGTACACAGGGGCCAGCAGAATGAGAAAGATCTGCTATGAATCCCCTATCAGGGCATGCTTCCCATGTCCATGCAGCTTGCTAGTGTATCGGTATAGTTTCGCTAAACAATAAATGCATAAATAAATAAACAGCCAGTCAGTGCTGGACTCTGTAGTCAGATCATTTAGGGAGTGGGCTAGTAAAGTTACTTTTAGGTACTAGTGAAAAAGCATGAAAATTATAAGTCACAAGTAATGATGCATTTTGCACTTCTTTAAATTATCCCAATCAACATAAAAAAAAAAAGTTTAATTATTATTTTTTTCCATGATTGGTGCTCTTCAATACAACAGTTGCAGTGTTTCATAAAACGACTAGGCTTTTATAAAAAGGCTGATTCCATCTTGAATATCAAGTATATTTAATACTGAGTATCAAAAAAATATATACCTTGACCATTTCAAAGCTTTGTCGACAACATGAAAACGGTGCAATGGGAAATATTCCTGAAACATTAGGAAGTCAATCAATGCAGGATGGGTCTGCAATGTGCTGACAGACATGCTGCATTAATACAGACCTGTGTCTTACAAGCCTGAGCTACTGCAGATTACTCACCGTTTGTCTCCACTCACAAACTGCTGCAAGACTTATTGACACGGTTACTGACAAGCTGTGTACCTACTGTAAATGTGTAAGCTGCAAACTACAAGAATCCTGAAAATCCGAGGGGAGTCTGCGGAATTGAATTCAGAGCAAAGCAGTGCAGCTGGAAGAGAATGCTGACGGCACAGACCTCACACTCTGCTGACTGTAACTGTATACCTGTAGTGGAGCCGTAGTCTCGAAAACATGCATTACAATTACTGCCCAAATTACAGAAAATCCTTTACATAGCCAAATATCTGTCTTAAACAGGAATGTGAAACTCTACAATGCATTCAACTATTCAACTTCTGTTACACAATGCTGTTTTACGTTATACAGTACAGTATATAGAGGCTGTCTAACTTGCCTGATTCTCTTGTGTTATCTGAAATCATTTTATAATAGGACTCGGCTACGCTGGGTAATAAAAACAATGCACAAATAGCACTTACCTTTAGAAGACAACCAGAAGATAGGGGAGAGAATCATAAAGACATTTCCACAATTCCAACGAAACGGGAGGAAAGAAAGAAAGAAAGAAAGAAAAGAAAGAAGCATTAGTTTATAAGCAAATCACTTCCAACGTACAGCTTAACCAAATGTATTCTACAAACATCTTGAGCTGTTTTGAGAATTTTTTTTTAATTGCAACAAACATTTGGTAAGCGAATAAGAGTCTCAATTCACAAAGCTTAAACTGATTTAAAGAGTCTGAATAAAATTAAAATGTGCTATGCATGAAGCTGTTGCAAATGAAGTCTACGGCAGCTTCAAAGAGTTACATGAATATTTTATGATCAGATCATTTTTACATGAGGTTGTGAACAGTGGGCAATGTGATAAGACACGATTGAGAAAGGGAGACCGGTTATTTACTTAAAACAATGTGCATTAGCATTAATGTGAGCTGGTATAAACAGACTCGAAGCAAACTCCCTGCTATCAGAGGGTGGTTACTGATGACATGGTGTGATGACATGGTGTTCCAAAGCAAGCTTTTGGAACAGTTACACATTCAAGATGTTTTTCGAAAAATACTTTGGAAAAACACTGTCACATTAATGGCCACATCATCTAGAAACAAAAGCCTTGGCAGGTTCTTCGCTGCATGAATCTGGCTCTCAAGAGACTTGACGTTTATTTCTTGAACCAAATAGTTAATGAGGACCGAGATGTTCAAATTAGCTGTTGATTAGTGAGTTTAAGAGGTTTTTATTTAATAATGACCGGCACTGGCGGAGCTTTACTGTAAGTGCCATGTCACCCGATGCTCGCTCGGGATCAATTCAGCAGAATGTGATCCAGGGCGTCTCCTCGCTGCTGCCTTTTCTCAGCATTCCTCGCAAGACATTCCTGTTGTCAGCGCCAAGCCATAGTACAGCTCATAACCCAAAGCGTGTGGGAATATGCGTTCCAGGCTGCAGCCTTTCCATAGCTTGATATCGCAGAGGCTTACAGGGCTTAAGCTGCGTGTCTGCATTACAACATATCTATCTAGTGCTGTGCAGTCACTCACAGGTAGATTTGCAGCAGCTGGAACACAGCCACCATTATGCACGCTGTATTCATTGCGTGTAACTGGCATGACCCTGAGGAACTGTATCATGAGGTTTGACATTACAGTGGCCCCTCACTGCTACTGAAACAGATAAAAACATCACAAAGAAACAACTGTGGTGCGCAGGGTTTAACCCTGCAACTCACAACTCAAAAATGTTACCCTGATGAGGGCAGCGCTAGCCGCAACGCGTCGTTTTTTAATGTGTGTTTAACCAGTGAAGTATTTGTGATATGCGAGTTGCAGGGTTTCCTTCTCTTATTTTCACCTCACTGCTATGGACAAGCAAACAATGCTTTCTCTATACTGCTGTATAAACTTTACATTATAATTGTGCGTTGTTAAGCAGAATAATGAATTAAAAACATCATAAACTTCCATCAACATATTATAATAATTATTATCATTATTATTATTATTATAAAGTTAACGGTATGTAAGAGAGCCATCTCAAACGTTAGTAACGAATGCATTTAAATCCTGGTTCTGTAACACATTGCACCTTTAGTTATTCTAAAGGTTTAGGAATCTGAGGGTCAATGTATTTTAAATGTATACAAAGTATCCGAGAAACATATACAGTCCAAGGTGCCCCGGAATCGCTGTCTACCAGAATTCCAGCTGGAAATTAATAGCAATCTGAGTCATCAATCTTTGTGAAAACTTCACTCAAACTCAGCAGGTTAGTGAGCCGACGACCACACCGGAAAGGGAAAGCTGAACCGTTTAACTTACATTCAAGAGAAAATCGGAAGGTGCAACGAGGGTAATTATTCCTTGTCAGTTTAATTTATCGTTGTATCTCTTTAGGTATCGCAGGCATGTCTGATATCTGCTGCTGCTCAAGCGGTGGACACCAGCTCAGTGCTGAACTGCTGAAAACATGTTGATGTAATCCTGGCGTTTGAACACGTCACCCTTCATCTGTGCATGAAACAGGGAGATGTAGCCTTTATATATTACTTGTCAGGAAAGTGGTCTGCATGAAGAATCAATAAGCCACGTGAGGGACAGTCCATTTCCATTAAAACGTGTCTGCTGAACCACTGTACGTGTTTACTCCTTCAAAAGGACCCTGGGTGGCTTAAAGGTTATGATGGTGTCTTCAGCTTAGAAATTTAGCTTCTGAACTTCTGGAATAGTTGGCAGGAGTCCAAGGAACTGTGCTGCAGCAGCTTGCTAATTGGAGCCACACCTTAAGCTAGACGGGCACAGCGTTTGCCTTGAGAATGTACAGCAATAGGATTTCAATCTCTCCACATCACTGACTTCATAATGATAATTTGATAATTTATAGGGTTGAAGGACTGCCAGTGTCAGGCATGAGGGAACTTCCATGCAGAGTCTATCTCATCTTTTCAAGGATAGGGCCTCATTATAAAATTACAGTACAGTAGAGAGAAGCTCACAAAAATAAATAGCGCATTAATAAAAGTCTGCAAAGGCTCAGTTAAAACATCTGGAGCTAGCTTTGTATCAAGCTTACAAATACAAACATATATCTATATATCTAAGGACCAAACAAAAGGTACACTGGTTTTCTATTCATTCTGGAAACCACAAATCAGAGATGTGTTGTTCAATCTTACATTAAAACTGAAACAAACAAATGGGTATGGCCTTGGTTTGTCTATGCTAAGTGCACTGAATTATGACTGAAGGCTGGTCTACTGAATGTACTATGCCCAGGCCCTCGTATCCTCTCAAGAGAAGCTCACAAGGGCCCTCTGTCCGAAACAGGCTTGTCCTCCACCACCTACGTTTCCATCCCGAACTGACATCACAGCAGGACACTCGTTCATTCAGCTGCTAATGACATTACAATCACAATGCCTGGGGTGCTGTACTGTAATGGCCGAGGTTAAATCCACACAAAAGCGGAACCCATTCAGTAAACCCACGAGCAATGAGAAGAATAGCGCAGTATGTTCACAGCATTGCTCCTTTGAGCATCACAGTACAGTAAATGATAGCAGCATTTCTCAAGGCATTTTACTTGTGCTTTGTCTAGGGAAGCAAAGGTCAATTTCGCAATAAGAAAACAGAATCAGTACTCAAGAACTATTACCCTTGTAAAAGAGCATTTACTTCTTATCATCACTCATTTCTGAACACGATAATCCTTCAATCATATGCATTTATATGAGCTGCTGTATAATAACGGATATAATCATAAAACCGCACTCATTCTTTGTGTAATGCTTCTTTGTGTCATTACTACAAATTAAAATAACATTACATTTTCAGTTTTAGTTATACAGCATACATAGAGGCAATGGGGTAAGGGAATGGTACCCATTTTTAACTTTAAAAGGTTAATATGGAACAACATTTAGTAAACTTACACATATTTATATTTTACTCATACCCAAAATGTGCCATACAGTATGTTATCGAAAAACACATTCATGATCCAGTTTTTGTCTCTGCTCTTGGGAACTCTTTGTCAGAAAAGACAGCATCCTATCACAGAACTGATGCAGTTAACCATTCAATCTAGCTGAAGAAAGACCAGGTACCGTGATAAAATACACTGCACATTATGGATATAGAGTACCTTCAACTGCCTGCCAAAAACCCAAGGCAGTCTGCAGCTCCATTACCATTTCCTTAAATGTTAATGGCTAGATTTATCTTGTATATTTGACGGTGGGAGGAAAGGCAACTGACATTTAAAAAATGCACCCCGTTTTTTCTGCAGAATTTAATGCACACAGAGAAAATTTCGCATTTGGTTAGATTCAAAAAACGTTGCTGCCACGGGCTAACATTACCTGTCCGCCTACAGTGCTTTAGGAAAAAATATTTGTAGTCACTGCAGAATTGTTTCGCTTTACACTACAGTACCTTTTACTATTCAGCATAATTGTTTCAGTGAAAACTCCCACTTAGCTTTTCCAATGCGAGCCCTGCTGGTTTTCAGCTTTCCTGTCCAATGCTGTTCCCTGCAGCGATTCGCTTTTCTACTACCCTTTAAACATTCTTTGCGCACCTTGAAAATGAAACGCAGTGCCATTAGGGAATGACATCTTTTCAGACTGACATGATGAATTACAGGGCCCCACTGAACCTGTTGGAAAATTCCAGCAATCGCTGGCATGGTGGTGAGCAGCAGTGGCGAGGAGCTGGAAGACACACGTACTGGTTCATCGCTGGCAGAGCGTGCAAGCAGCTTGCTTTATTTCCCATGTCAAGGAGCTGACTGCTGAATTGCTGCAGATGAGCTCCAAGGGAAGGAGCAGGCGGAATCCGAATTCAAGCAGCCCAAACCGCTACAACAGCAGTGAACCGAGCTGAATGAGAACGGCGGTCTCCACTCCCATGTGAGAGGGGCTGCTCAGGGTCTGCGGGGAGTTACAATTAAACTGCAATCTGCAGTAAAACATTTTGACAGTGGTGTGGATGAGAAGCTGCAAGGCTCGGATGCTGAGAAGGTCGTACAGGCAGGTCAGCATTAGAAAACTCAGGCCTGACATTCTGCAAAGGCAGAAAAGTACAGGTTTTCACTCCCATCGCACGACACGTAAGACATGCACTTACTGTTAGGACTTGACGTCTCCAGAGACACCTCCGTAAACAGGCTTTCCTGCCTTTCCGTCAGAGCAGAATTACACGTCTATATTGGTTTCATGTTACTCAGCTTCAAAAAGGCAGATTTTGCAAAATGAAAGAGGTTTTGCTTTCCATCGAGTCACTGCTTTGAACAGTTTGCCCTAATTTAGCAGCGTCTGGAGACTACTTTCACCTTCGCGCAAGGCCATCGCGCAGGCTTGCAAACCGAAGCCCGCGTTCTTGTCTTGGCTGAGATGCTCTGGCAGGGTTCTCTGTGCTGGGAATGTACCCTGAACGCCCTCACAGCCGAGCAGGAAATGGCAGCCAGCAGCAGCGGTTTACCTCCCAGGTCATTAGGAGCGAGTCCACAGCCCATGTGTTTCACACCAGGCGCGACCCTTCATTCTGGGTCACAGCCAGTAGTGCAGAGAGGAGAGGAGAAAGGACCTTGTTAAAAACAGACCTGCGCTGCCTGCAGGTCACATCAGCAGCATTTTCATCTCTGCTCATGAGGTTTATGAAACATCTGAAATACAGTAATGCTAATCGACTGTGTGTTTAGTGTTAACAGGTCACATCATTAGGTGGTAGTATACTGTACAGGACTTCCAGTAAGCAGTGGTGCATATAGAATTAGCGTTTCAGCCAGTGTGTTTTAAATCTGTACATTATCATCTAGTGAATGCAGCTCCACTGTGGACCGTTAAATCAGACTCTCAATGCATCTTTTGTACAGTTTACATGAGCTATGAAAAGCAGCTGTTTCGCAATAAGGAGACATACTGACTATGGTGTACTTTTGTTCTTATGTGGAATGTGCATAAGGATAATATACAGTACATTTCAGTACAACATATCCTGCTTTTCCACATGGTTTCTTTTATGGGTAGGTCTGTTTTCTTTTGTACAGAGCCTGTGAGTTATGATTTGCAGTGTTCTTTACCGTCTCCTTTTAAAACTCAAAAGAACAAAAAAATAATAATAATCAGAACACGTCTAGCTTCTGTCTGCCGAAAGGGAAAGAAGACTCGAGGCTGCCGGGAGTCAGTGAGACGTACACAGCTCATATCCGTCTACTCCCCTCAGCTAAAGATAGGGCCAGGTGACACTAAAGCACTGAGGAACAGGGGCCTGTCTCAACTCAAGAACAACCAGTCTCCAGACCTCAACCTCCAGCAAAGGAGCGCAAAGCAGAGAAAGGGAAACCCAGTGGAAATCTCAACTAGCCCGGCCTAATAGTGACTGACAATATTATAAATCATACCAGGTGTCTCCTAATATACTCTCCTGGGACCACGCACAAGATGCATATTAGACAGTACAGCAATACAACCAAAGCTGACTTCAAATTGTATCGCCCTAAAAGATATTTAACATATTTAAGTTAAGCATGCTGTTTACAGCCTAATTTGACCATGGAGATGGCGAAATTGAAAGAAAGCTTAAAGGAGATGGAAGCCTCTAACCAAGCCTGGATTTAGCCACGCAGTGCCCTCCACATGCAGGCCTACAAGAGCTAATTCAGTATGTAAACAATGACCGCGCCTTTAAGTGACATGCTTCTGCACTGGGGTTCTCATCCAAGGGTCTGAACCCACCAGAAAGACTAGGCCAGAGATCAGAAAGCAAGGAAACAATTCAGCTTCCATCTCTCTGCCAATAAAACCCGACTCCATTCAACAGCCCACAGTGTTACTCGCAGCCAGACAGTGCTGAGCAGAGGCAGAAAAAGGAGGCCCTTCTCTTTCTGTTTGCAATATTCATTGACATTTCCATTTCAAGATATGCAAGAGAAAGAAAAAAACTTTTATAGCCGTTTGTTTTGTTGTTTTTTTAAGCGGAATCGAGTGCACTTCCTTTTGAATGTTAACAGCTCAGAGAAGTTGCCCGCGGCATTAATAATTCATAAGCTCTCGAAGCCAAATGGAAATAACTCAGCCAAGCTGCGAGCCGAGTGCAAAATGTAAGGGTTTTAACAGCTTTACAGAGAGTGAAGGATGGCTGTGTAACTCTTCCTACGTCTGTATAGTGCTGCAAAGCAGGATGGGTCGCCAGAGAACCTGGCTGGTATTAATTACTGTATTCTCTGTATCTGTACAATGACAGACCAGCAATAATCCTTTATTTTTACCCGAGCAAATCAAACCTCT
The DNA here is from genome assembly GCA_030684275.1 of Acipenser oxyrinchus oxyrinchus. Taxonomy (NCBI): domain Eukaryota; kingdom Metazoa; phylum Chordata; class Actinopteri; order Acipenseriformes; family Acipenseridae; genus Acipenser; species Acipenser oxyrinchus. The sequence goes on along the minus strand of JAGXEW010000076.1, from coordinate 639,035 downwards.
CCTTTTACATTCTTTTTAGTTGAAATAAGCCTAGTACAGGCTGAAAATTGCTGTTTGAAAGTAATACTATAAGGCGTTTCTAAACCGACAGAAACACTATTAAATATTTTCTTCAATGATATATTTTCCGTGTGTGCGAATCAGTAAAGTGTATTAAAAGCATTAAAGCATGGCAGTGCAGTCCAGCGCTTTTGGGTAAAAGCAAGGTAAAGAACATGCACACTTAGCCCTTAAGGGTTGACTGATTGACATCAGCATCAATCTGACCTCTGTAAAATTGCTGGTCATTAGGAAGCTATGCTAATCCTAATATCAAAACTTTCAAAGACTATGGAAATGCAATTACTGTTATCAATATGACAGGGCATTTCACCCTTCATCAACCTGAACGCAAGTCTGCGTTCCTGCTGCAGAGCACCAGCTGGCTAACAGGGTTGCTTTATCTTCTCCCTTATCTGTTTCTTTTTTTTTTTTTTATTCCTCGTTGCCGTGGTGACAGAGAGGGCAGGAACAGGGTTAAGACCCACAATGCTCATATGAGTGATCTTACCACGAGCACAGGACCAGGGGGCTATGGTCTCTGGCAAGGCCCTTGTTAGCGCTTGCCAGGTAAAAGTCCAGAGCGACGGCTAATTCTTTGGTGCTAAAGGGTCCTGAAAAATGACAACTCTTCAGACTGAAGTTCCTTGTGTATAGCAAGAACAGGGTGATTCTGTTTTCATGGTGTAAAATAATAAGGTCACTAATCCATTTCATTAAAACCATCTCCTTTTCAAAAAACGATTTGCTTCCATCTTAGCTGATTGACCCCCACACACACACACACACCAATGTTAATGAACCTATACATGAACGAGCGATGCAATTATTTCAAAGGCTATATTAAACTCTAGAACGGTTAACCTACTTTTCATTTCTTTTAAAGTCCTTGTGGGTACACTGCACACAAATGAATACATAACACACACACACACACACACACACACACAGGCACACGCACGCACGCGACGCACGCACGCACACACCCCCACACAAACACCCACATTATCTGCTGATATGTTACGACTCATATCTAAGCAAAGAAATGGAAAAACACGGAGTTACAAAACCCCAACTCAATGACAATGCTAGGTAAAACCACTATGCCCGTACTGCAATAACTACAAATATGGCTACCATGTTTACTTAACATCATGTAATCAAAGAAACTACAAAATGACATCGCAAAAGTCTACCGGAAGCCATAACAGTAGTACAGTGATTCATCTCAGATTTTCAAAATGTCACATTTTTCAATGTTCGTCTGTTTATGAATGTAAAACTACAAAGCGGTGGTGTGTAATTCATTATGTTAACGTAACATTATTATTCAGCAGGGTTCGTTCGACTTCATGAGTTCATTCTATTGGGCGATGCAAAACGTTTGGCGGAGCTGTAGAGGTACTGCACAGATTTAAAGGGGTGTTCGGTCATGTCCTTCATATCATCTGAAGGTAGGGGCTAGCCCAGCCATCTGCCTCGCTTACTCCTGCTTGCACCCAGCCTCCACCAGATACCCTGCAGTCCTGATTGCCTTAACAGATATCTTGCAGTGGTTCTTTTTATCTCTAAATCGCTGTCTGTGAGACATTTGCACATTTGCAGTCTGATTCAGTAACCGTCGCCAAAAAGTGAAAAAAGTGCTCCACTTAACCCAGCCAAAACAAGCAACTGATATCTATGCACTATAATACCATGCTGGCCAAGTTTGTCGAACTTACAGCCAAAGAATGCAGTCAGTTGCACAGTTCCACTTCTTTCACACTTTTAATTTAAAAAAATTAAATAAAACACTTCCAGATGTTGAGGCAGGCTACGGCTCTGGTGGCTCAAAGAACTGCAGACCCTCCTGAATGACAGATTGCCTTCATGACAGATCCTTTGTTATTCTCATAGTTCATAACTGTTAGTAGTACGGTATGTAAACTAGACTGGGAGACGATCAATCACACTACATAATAAAGCTAGGGAATCGGTGTATCATTTCCACTGACTCCCCCTTCCTCTACTCAACTGATCTTCACCCAGATTGCTCACTTACAAGATCCTCCCACCTCTTTTCTTCACTCTTATTGTCTATGGCTGCATTAATGCTGACAGCTCTGGGAATCATAGCCCTGAAATGCCAAACAGCTGAACCTCTAACACATGCACACCGATCAGATCCACATCAGCACACTGATCAGATCCACATCAACACACTGATCAGATCCACATCAGCACACTGATCAGATCCACATCAACACACTGATCAGATCCACATCAACACACTGATCAGATCCACATCAACACACTGATCAGATCCACATCAACACACTGATCAGATCCACATCAGCACACCGATCAGATCCACATCAGCACACTGATCAGATCCACATCAACACACTGATCAGATCCACATCAGCACACCGATCAGATCCACATCAGCACACTGATCAGATCCACATCAACACACTGATCAGATCCACATCAGCACACTGATCAGATCCACATCAGCACACTGATCAGATCCACATCAGCACACTGATCAGATCCACATCAGCACACTGATCAGATCCACATCAGCACACGATCAGATCCACATCAGCACACTGATCAGATCCACATCAGCACACTGATCAGATCCACATCAGCACACTGATCAGATCCACATCAGCACACTGATCAGATCCACATCAGCACACTGATCAGATCCACATCAGCACACCGATCAGATCCACATCAGCACACTGATCAGATCCACATCAGCACACCGATCAGATCCACATCAGCACACTGATCAGATCACATCACACATCAGATATGATCAGATCCATCAATGATCAGATCACATCACGATCAGATACATCAGCACACGATCAGATCCAATCACACACTGATCAGATCCACATCACACAATCAGATCCAAGCACCTGATCAGATCACATTGATCAGATACATCACCACTGTGATCAGATCCACATCAGCACACTGATCAGATCCACATCAGCACACTGATCAGATCCACATCAGCACACCGATCAGATCCACATCAGCACACCGATCAGATCCACATCAGCACACTGATCAGATCCACATCAGCACACTGATCAGATCCACATCAGCACACTGATCAGATCCACATCAGCACACTGATCAGATCCACATCAGCACACCGATCAGATCCACATCAGCACACTGATCAGATACACATCAACACACTGATCAGATCCACATCAACACACTGATCAGATCCACATGAATGGTACCGATGCCAAGCAATTCCTGTTATGAGTAGTACCGTGCCAGACGTCTGATGCGCTAGACATAGTCATAGCGCTATCTGTGGCTGGTTTTATCAAAGGCGCTTGCCGCCATGCGTTCTGTCCAGAGAAAGTCCGATTTAAATACACGATCCGTCTTTCATATTTACAAACTTACGCTAAAAGAAAACAGATACAAGCAAAGGAAAAGGGTGGGACACAAACAGCTTGCCTGTAGTATTTTTTTTTTAATAATTTAAAATGTACTTTAAATTAGAAAAAAAAATGCTACCTGGACATTATTCCACGGTGATTTTGACTGGCACTAAACAGGAAAGGGTGCCCCTTGCATCCAGAATTCCATGGGATGCTAGCTGTTCTTTTATTGCCAGGCATGCGGCCAATCCGTGTGTCCCTATGCGACACTGCCCGCCTTTAGTGTCAATCATGGTTCACCAGGAGCCAAGCCAAGTCTACAAGAAGTTAAAATGGGTCTGCCTTTTCACTTACAATCTTGAGCTGTAATTAAAAGCAGAGCTCTGTTTTCTACAGCCTATTGAGACTTACAGTTGAACCTCAACAAACCCTTACTATTAATGAAGAAATGTCAATACATTCCAAGCATGGCTAAGGGAAATAAAGATTCCAAATGGGGGGTCGAAGAGGTCAAATAACTCCAGTAGCTTATTAACAGGAGTGAGAGAGATGGGCCTTATCTGTGTGCTGGATGAAGCCCAAGTTGCACAAACTCAATGGAGAAAACCCCCAGAACGTTAATTGCAACTACAAGACAAACAGTTACCAGTATAAACGAGATTTACTGTAGCGGCATTATTTCTAGAATGATCTTCAAAAGGCAATGTCGTGGAACTACAAGGGCAGTGCAATAAGGGGCAATGCTAGCACATGAGTAGCTAAAACGGTAGGAGACTTTCATACAATGATATTAAAATAATCTCTTTGGGTTAAATCATGGCTATGCATTTCAGCACCTATGTGCAACAGCAAGAGAGTGCAACTTGTAGACATGTGGGCTGCATTTGCACCCACAATCCCAACTGTGTTGGGTCCATTACTGTAGGGTCCAAATCTGCTTGTAACTGGCCCCCACCTCTCCAAGCCAGTTTGCTCTAATCGTATTTCAGAACCAAGGACAGAAGGGCAGGGTAGGACCATGTGGACCGATAACAGCGAACACTGTGATCCTATTAACTGATTAGTTTCCGAATTTTTTACTCAGCACGTGATTTCTTTTAAACCTACCACTGCATCTGCTTAAGAATATGCACTGTGCGTTGAAAATGCACGCTCATAAACATCTTCAATCAAACCGCCGTTAGTTCACAAATGCTTTCTTTTAATTATTTTAATGAAAGGGGATTAGGGAGTGGTGGTACTTTTTCAAATAAAATATTGAACGCATGTCATTATCTCCCACTCCTACACGGGACAAGAAAACGCACTTCATTTTCACTCGGCTATGCAGTTCCTTTGGGACCAGACACTCCTTTTTTGTGTCTTCGGTGAACCACACACCGTACAGGATAATAAAAGCTGTTGATGAATTACATTACACGCTTACTTCTACAGCAAAATGACGAGACCACACATCAGGTTATTTGTCATTTCTCTACCATCCATTAGGCTTGTTCGTTATTTTGACTGAAATGACCACACCTTGTCTGTCTGGTCATTTTAAAAAGTATGAAGTGGGTTAAAGGAAAGTCGACCAAAGACGTGCAACACTACAGCACAACAGTCTGCAGTGCGTATGGCTGGAAGCATTTCACACTTTCTGAACAGTGCAGAAACATTCTGTTTAATGTGGCTAATTAGCAAACTGTCAGCTCCGTTTCTTTATACAATCCTTTGGTTTGCTCTCCACTGCAGCTACCCCTCCTCCTGCCCTCTCCCCGTGTTTATATTTCAGGGTCACTAGCCAGGCCTCTCCACGCAAGGTTTCTTATACGCAGACCACCCCCCAGGACAGACGAGACCAGCTTTCTCTCCGACAGTTGTGAAAACTTAACGAAAAACCTTCAGAATGCCAGTTTTTTCAGTATCAGTGGGCCTGTTTTTCTTAAAAGGCCTTTCATTTCTAACAGGGGGCCTAACATTTAAATGACCTCACACACGTACTAAAAAACTCACGCTTTCACTTAGACTATCAGCATTTCTCTATATATAAACTCATTTTATATATTAATAGGGCTTCATAAATTTGGCTTAAGGCAAAGTGAGGAAAAGCATGAAAACAAATCAATACAGCTGAAAACAGAGTGCATTTAAAATGAAATGCTAAAAGGGCAAATTGTATATCAATATTTCAGCTGTTAAATATGACAGGACACCATCATGAGAAATTACAAATCTGCAGTTTGTTTTGGGTTTAATAATTTGTTTTGTATGGTTTTTTTTCTCTTCAAACTGGATTATGACAATAGACAAATGTTCTTTGCAGCTTCTCTAGTTCATGCGCTACTTTTCCTTTGTTCTTCTAGAAATATGAAAAAAAAAATAATAATCTGGCAGTCAAAAACAAGTTAACAGGAAATTCTCCTCCATAAATACAATGCCAAGAACAGTAACACAGCACTGTTAAACTGACGTCCACTCTCTAGCGCTAACCAAAACAGTAGCACTTCAGCACAGATCAGGAACATACTGCAAACATGTAAATAACTATTAATGAACTCACGCTATTCATTTAACATTCCACCTTACTGGATAATTCTCTCTCCCTCTCCCCTCCCCTCCCCCTCCTCCTCCTCCTCCTCCTCCCCTCTCTCCCCTCTCCCCTCTCCTCCATTTAAAATGTGCAATCTGCTGCTTTGGAATCCAGCCTCTGCACACAATGAAAACAAATACTGTGCACAGCTGCCAGCCTCATATATTGTAGGTGCTGGCTATTTGACTGCAGTATACCCACCATGTGTTATCTCAGAGAAGAAGCGGACCACTGTCAGATACTGAATTGGAGTCCAGCACAGGACTATTACAGAAGCAGCATGTTTGGTATGTTGCAACTGAAACAACTCCTTTGGAAATGAAGTCAGTTGTGCCTTCTGTAAGAAATAGTAAGAATTATTCGTGAGACCATATTTGCCCCCTTAAAAATCCAATCAAATACCGTAAAAGGTGCTTTGAGAGTCACCTCCCGTGTGTACCAGCATTTTTGTCGCCACGAAATCCCACCATAGAAACCTATCTGTGCAAATAGTATGAGAAACCACAGCCACAGTTTACAATCACATTTAAGCCATTTACTATCAACTATCAGATCTCTGCCCAAGGCTTTCGCATGACCTGGATTGTCACTCTCCTTCTGTGTGAAGGAGCTTACCCTCCGGGATCCCAATAAGCAAATCCAAACCAGGATCAAGTTCGATTTTGTTGCTGGCTCTGAGGGAGGCAAGGGAGAATCTTAAAGATTTCTCAATAGAAAACAACAGGCATTATATTTCAAAGTCTGTTACTGTACTTGCGTAGAAAATTTAGATCAATGTCATTTCCTCCCACAACGTGACGCCTTTGAACCTGCTCTGTCGTACAGAACTAGAATGAACTAAAAGAGTTGAAAGTTCCATTCTTGTCTGGAAACAGGAAGCATGGACAATGGACAAGTACCAAGAATTCTCCAACTGAACTGAATCCTGGTAGGGAATACATAAAGAAACAATTTAGTTCTTAGAACCATGGAACATGGAAAGGAAAACTAGGTTTTGTCCAGAGCCTACATACTCTTCAAGAGCCTCCAAGTCTTTTGATTTGTAAGGTGAATCGAGTCTTAACAGCAAAGGCCTAAGGAATCAAAGCAAGCTGAATTTGTGACATTAATACCAATGATAAGTGACCCGAAGACCACATGACGACACACTTCTATCAAGAATGGATATTCTGCACAAGTGCAATAAGCATGTGGATGGACTGGCTGGTGCAGCAAACTGCTGCTGAAATGGTTCTGCTTGGTGTGCTGTGATACATCGATGCGATTACAAAAGAGAAAGCTGCAAGGCCGGCTTTACGAGCTCAACACAAGCTTCGCCTTCAGCAAATAAATCCACATCATCGGCACATTAATAGCACACACATATTATAGATGGAAAGAAACCCTCTTTATCTTGGTTATATTATGCAGATAAGAGAAAAGAACTGTGTGTGCTTCTGGCTTTTTGAAATAAATGCCCTGTTTTATTTATCTATTATGTAGCTTGAACAGCCACAAATCAATGGATTAAAAAAAGATAGCCTACATTTATTCTGCAGTACTGTACAGATAACAAGGCAAGGATAAGTGTTTGGGGCGTTTTATTCAATCTTTTATGTATCCGTTATCAGTCAAAATCAAGATTTATTTGTACTAAAATCGTTAGACACTTTTTTTGCAATATATATGCAGACTAGAAAAGAGGGTTCTGCGATAATAATATCTTAATTCGTTGTTTTAGTTGTGTGTTTTTCCTAGGCTCTGCAATACCTCCAGCATCTTCTAGCCCTGAATCTGTCAGTGTGTCTCTGCGTCAAAGGTGAGGCCATGCGGAAGGAAGCTGCCTGTGGGAATCCTTTCCTAGCCAGGCTGTCTGCTGAAAGCAGAAGCAGCAGAGAGCAAGCCCTCTCAAAGGGGCTGGGTGGGCCTGCATGGCGCCAGTCTGCCACCATGTTCTCACACCCTTGCCAGCAGGTAAACCCCTAGTCGCTGCTGTCTCTGCTGAAGTAAAGGCAGTGGTGGTGGTGGTGGGAGGCTTTGCTCCTCAGCTCAGCCCAGCACCTTCCTTCATGCCGTGTTTAGATGATGCCTTGTTGTTTTCCTCTTCATCTCCGCACCACAGCTCTCGTAGCTGTCTTCTTCCTGTAGCTGAATGCCTGGTTTGGCTTTTCAGTTACAGCCTCCAGTTGCTTCCATTTTGATTACTCACTCAGTCACCCCCTCCCCTGCTCACAGAAGCTCCCCAGCATTGCCTGTTACAATCTCTATAGGGTTATATAAAGATACAGTCCCTCCGCTGGAAGAACCTTCTTTCATGTTGGGTATGTGGGACCAACTAGTGATCTCAAATCCCCACAGCAATTATTTTATACAAACAAACAGAATTTGATATGTTCTCAGTCTACCTAGATGTATACAATATTCCTAATTTTTATATATATATATATATATATATATATATATATATATATATATATATATATATATATATATATATTGCTATATATTGCTGTAATAAGATTGAGGGTTTAAAATGGTGGCTGAAGTGTTTCCAATTATTTAACCCCAGCTTTCAGTCTTGACATATAAAACATCTGCACATCTGGCCCATGATTCTGTTCAGCCAGATTCTGTTTTGTACAGCAGCCTAATGTTCATGGAATCACCCTTTAATGCTATTCAAGCTCTACTGCAAACCTTTCAATGAAAATGTTAACAGCATCGATTTTATCATGAGTACACTACACCTGAGCAGCAGAGCCACTGTTACAAACTCTGTAAACAGGATTTTACTTTGTGTACAATCGCTGGCAAACACGATCCCTGATGTATTTGCCTAATTTGCAAACAGGCGCGTGAAACGTGGACCAAAGCTGTCCGACACAAATAACTAATGGCAGCCAATGCATACTGCGGCCCGCTCCAAGCCAGGATACAGTTGTTGTTTGCATTGTTGTGTTGGGAAGATGGCACAGCTGGTCTCCGCCTAGCCCCACCAGACAGCAGGCACACACACACGGCACCAATGTCTGAGGCTGCAGGGCTCCCCGGGGAACACGGGATAACATGCACACAGGGCTTCTGACTGCATCTGATTGGCTGGAGGTGACATCATGATTAATCACACAATGTTTCAATTCTCAGGATGGCTGCGCTGGGCCTAATGAACAGGGATGCTGCTTCCAGTGAGCCTAAGGGAGCATGGCTCTGTGTTTCTTTTGTCATGGATGTGAATGTGTTATTGCTTTTCAATCTACAAATATATACAGTTGTATTATTATTATTATTATTATTATTATTATTATTATTATTATTATTATATTTGTTGTGAAATGCATATATAACGGTAAATTTAAAAAAGCACATCATTGTTTTGAACTCCTGGTGTGAAAAATAACGTTCTTTCAGTTTCTTTTTGTACTATTAAACGTCATTTCATTACAAAACACATACTAGAGAGAGACTCATGCATTAACAGCGTAGGCCTTCTGCCACTGCCAAGCACTTCATACCAGCGTCCACACACCAGACAGACGCAGCACCCTCAGCATTACAGCCCCACCACATTTATGAAGCCCTATTATGGTGTAAACCGAGTTCATAAAAAAAGAAATTGCTGACCGCCTAAGTGAAATGATAGCATGGGGTTCTTTAGTATGTGTGTGATGCCATTGAGCGCAGTAAACTGGCAATAACAAGTCTCTCCTTACTGTAGCACTCAGTTGCTGGGTTACTGTGTGAATTAGACATTTCTCAGTCCACAGTTAAATTTAGTCAGATGCTGGAATCACATTTGGCAAATCCATTTCCAAACCTTGGCCCTGCCCTGACCCTGAACTGTCTCAACAATACCGCTCACACCAGAAACAGCTACTCTGTGTTTTTCAATCCAGCTAACGAGCACCAAGGCGTTTGTAATAAATCATGCACAACCCCCCAAGAGCTGATTCTGCTGCATCCTCCTGACGCCCCACAACCCAAAGGGCTCCTGGAATAATACCCCTGCCTAGACATGCCTCACAACACTAATTGCAATATTTTTCTTTCCATGTCATTTACTCTCTTGTACGGCATGAATTGCTATGAACAATGCACAGAACAATGCCAGACCTGCCCAAGAACATTGCAGCAGCTCCCTATAGTTATGGATGAGGATCTGCTTCATTGTAAACTCAGATTTCCACGCATTAATATAAGGATACAACAACGCACACCTCCGTGGTGTGTTTTCTATTGATGTGCAAAGAATAAACTGCCTCAGGTTTCTATGTTGAGGACTAAGACCTAAATAAAACCATGTGCCAATAAAGCCATTCCAGAGTCATGTTTCATACCTCTATAGGTTTGCTGCTCTAGCTACTTGAACAGCTTACATTTTTGTGATTACTGTCTGGAAAATCTTCCCCTCAGAATGTCAAAGCATACATTCTCAATCTGAAACTAGTAATGGATTATTCTCACGGATTCTCATTCCCCACACAATTCCATTGAGTTTCAATGACAATGCCTGCTCAAAACCTTCTTCAAACCCGAGGCTTGTATGTTTACACTCCTGCCTGCAAGCAAGCAAGCAAGCAAACATTCTTCTCTCAATTCTGGTTGCTTGAAGAACCTCATCTTTTCTTTTTTTTTTTTCTCACCCAAAATATGTCTTCAGAATTTCTGTAAAGCCTGCTTTACATTTCCAAACTCTCAGTAAACGACGCTGTCAGTATGATTAATGAAGTCTTTAAATCGAGAGCCTGCTATCCAGAGATGACTGGTGAGCGATCTCTCGGACGAGGCACACACACAATCCAGCCCGTTTCTATGGGATGCGCGCAGCAGCCGAGCACACAGCCCTGAACTTCTCTTGTCTGGGTCAGGACTCTGTGAGTTTGCACACTGCACCAACACGCTCTAGAGTGTTCAACGTTTTACACTGCATTCCCCATCTTCCCCTCGCCAGAGTGACAAGGCATGTGCTGAGCTATGTGTATGCAAACCTGTCATGACAGTACACTTCAAAAACAGCTTTTCATTTCACTGATGTTAAAAGTAATGTTCCCTAAGGATATGCATCCTGCTGTAAAAAATATATATATATGGTGAATACTGTAGACTTGCTGAAAGTATTTGAAACATTATTCCCTAACAATAGAGGCAGGGGTACTCAAATGTAGAGGAACTTTTCCGTTTAGGGGCCCCTCTTTTTGAGTAGGGACCCCAAAATTAGCTTTATAAAAGTTTCCCATAGCCTCTCAACACAGCACCAAAAGAACACGTTTCTCCGCCCCAGTTTGAGAAGCGCCGCTGTAGATCATAAAGAAGTATGAATATTGAAGTGAAATAATCACTCTGCCACTAAATGAGACAGCCACCTTGGTTCATAATCACTTCACTCACTCGGTCAGCAGAACTCCTGTTCTAACTCCTTCACAGCAACTCTGCTGTTTACTGTTTCTCGTGCTTGTAAATGATTGTAGAGATTTCAGGGGGCAGATCAATGTATTTAAATTCTGATGGAGCCTGGCTTCAGTTATCTTGAATACCAATCCATCCTGTAAGTTCTGTTTAATAACAGGGAGCCTGTTTCTTATTTTGAGGCATATTGCTTGCCATCTGGCCCTGAAAAACAAGATAGACGAACAAATCAGAGCACTAGCTATCGATGAAAAGCAGAGCCTGCGTTGCCCCTGCGTGTGGCTGTGTGTGGCTGATTCAGTGGCTTTGTTTATACCAGCTGCCAATTCTGATTGATTATCTCAAGTGGATGAAGCCCTACAGACCCTACCACATACTTTAGATAATGTTACCCTTGTGGCTTATTTACATTTAGTGCTTTGCAAAGCCAATCCACGCCTCCAACAGTTGGTCTAACGGCCTTTTGTAAAAAAACAAAAACCTGTAGCATGTCTGGAGCAATACTAAACGGTCTTCAATGCACTGAAGACATTTAAAAAGGCTTCTAGTCGAAACGTTAGTTGCTGAATTTAGAAGAAAGAAGATGTCATGTTTAACGGAGATCTTGCCTTGACTTACAAATGTTTACCTCATTTACACTGTAAACCACTGTGATTGAACACGATCTATAAATATGACTAGAAATACTAAACCTACCTTTCCACTGAAAATTAAAAAGTCATTGATTTTATTAGATTTACATCCTGAACCACTATACAATTTACTAGCAGCAGGCATTACCAATGTAGACCTATACAAAACAGGGAAACAGAAGCCACCTGAAGCCAGCTCCTTTTCAACAAGGCAACTACAGTGACAACGTGCAGCTGGATATCTAACTACCTGTTTATTGTATTGATTATCTATACTGGCATACAGCTTTCAGGAATGCCTGACCCCTCCCATGTGAACCAGACTTTCTTCTGACCCTGGCATGCTTTATCTATCTGCTTTAAATCAGCAGATCATGAATTAAGACATGAAAATCCCTACAAACGTTAACTTTAAAATGCATGACGATTTGACCAATTTTCTTTTTTTTTTTAAGACATTTTTTTACTGAAAGCTTTTTCCGGAGCTGATCGAGAGCCGAATTCACATTCCTCCTTGACGATGGTACCCAATATTAAAACTCTTGAGGTGCATGTCATGTCATTCATATATCAAGCTTTAAATAACCGCCTTGTCCATGTCTTAAATTAAGTGCAACAGCAGAATATATGATTGTACTCTTGCCCCTTTTAAAATGTGTGAGATTGAGAGCTTTCCATTCAAGGGCATCCTGGTCTTTATTTAAGAGCTCTTGGTAATCAGAATAAGACACCTGGATGGGGAGGGGTAATGGCAGATGAGCCCCGTGGTGTCTTCTCTGGTATCCATGTGGGATATCTGGAACTTCCCTTCACTCATTCCAGCTGGCCAGCAATAAAGGGGCAGTGCTCAATACAAACTGAATGCAGTGCCACTAAACAAAGGAGACGCGGTTTAAACAGATGCACGGATTCAAATAAAGAGAAGGCCTGACACCCTGGATAATGTCTGGATATACACTGCGAAAATGACAATACTCTGACCCGCGCTCACCCCTCAGTCAATGACTTTTGATGGCGCCACGAGCTCTCCATATTGGACATAATATCAATCACCCGTGGCTTGACATTTCTTTGTTATCCAATTGTAAACAGATGTTGCTTCTAAAGGGCAGGCCTTTATTGTTCAGGCTTTGTATAGGACCCTTATTGAAGTTTACTGTGGTACCTCATGCCATGGTGGTTAAGGGCAGTATTAATGTAAAGCATAGCTTAGAAAAGCACTGTAAAGCGCAACATCATGTTTTAATCCAGTTTTAATTGAAAAATGCCAACACATTGGTCTGCGTGACCTAGTCTCTTTGAGAGTTGTATCCTATAACAGTAGAATGTGCTGAAAGAAAGCTATAGTGTCCTCTGGCAAACGTTTCGACTAGAACTCTTTCCCAATGTTGTTATTACATAGCCTACATTTCACCTTACTCAGCACAAGCATGCAAAAGAATAGAATATATCTATGGCAAATACAAAGGTAAATGTTTGGGGTCCACTTTGGTGCCGCAGGAGGCTTGTGAAGTGTGGATGAGCAAAACTCCTTTAACTCCTTCCTTGTTCCTATCACCAATCAGACAGGCTGAACTGCAGCACTTCCTGTAACCTCCAGAGTTTCCGCTCATGTTTCAAGTCACAGTTACGGTGTTAGATCCAGCTCTACGCTGCCCTGCCAGAGCCGGCTATTTTACTACTAATCCACTTCATGTTAAACTCCTAGGGAATCAGTCCTGTGGCCCTCAGTGCTCCCGAACACCATCACACCGCCATCTCTGACAAGGATAACATAATGATTCACTGCTCAGATAAGACAGCATTTTTGCTTCATCCTTCTGCTCAGAAGCAATGCTTTTTCCGAGCTGATCGAGAGCAGAATTCACATTCCTCCTTGACGATGGTACCCAAGATTAAAACTCTTGAGGTGCATGTCATGTCATTCATATATCAAGCTTTAAACCGCATGCATGTGTAGCACGGTTTTGTTTTTGAAACACGTTCTCCAGCAAGGAGGGACGTGGCGCTGAAATGACTTGGGAGAAAATGACCGAACAGGGAATTGAACAAAGCATCTAGGGACAATCTTTCTCTTCCAGACCGACGATCAGGCCAGGCTGTCTCCCCTGTCTACCGGAAGATATATAAATCGGGCAAAAATGCTGCTCGAGTGGTTTACTGCTGCTAAAAACGTTTCTACTTCATACTGAAGGCATAGGGTAAGTCATAATGATAAGAATGTCAAGATAACAAACGACTGTCCCAGTCCTTCACCGCACATAAATCTAGTTTCTCATCCACCCTTCTTTACATCCTGGCAACACTGAGCGCAAGGCCAACATTTTCATTCATTAATGCACCACAGCCCTTTTTATTCCAGCCTTTTTTTCCACTTATGCAAGACGCCAAACGTCAAAACTGTCATAATATAATCTACTACGGAAATTGCTCTGTAAAAAGGAGTGCTTCTTTCAAAACTCAAATGAATATTTTGGATATTCTTTCATTTTGAATTAGCTGGGGGTTATGAAACAGCCCTGCAGATAAATGAGAGTGCAATTAAACAATATGCCAAGAAGACCACAGTCATTCTGCCTCACGTTTATCAGCAATGCTTGGTTGATCACCCGAGCAGCGCTATCAATGCTCTTTCCTCGGGATTATCATTAGCAGATAAACACCCCTTTGACATACTGGAAACATGTCCTATTCTGTAAAACAATGCTCAGTTAAATATGAACGCTGCTTCTTTAACAAAGCAGATGTTTGTTTATGCCCCTATGGGATGAATTCTTTGGAAGAAAGCTGACCTACATTTTAACATACAAAATGCAATCAGAAAATCTACGCCTTTTATTTCAAATGCTGCTCATAACTACCAGCACCGATACTGCCAGTAAATAAAATTGCATAATGAATTGCACAGGATTTTACTGTCTGTTTTCCAATCTGATTTTGCTAACGCATCTGGCAACTGGACAGAAATGTTAGCGCCGGTTCAAATGCTAATTACCTTGCGAGGTTGCATATTTTAATCTTCCTCTGTATGTTTTACATAATAATCAACGATGAGCTTTGCAACAAAAGCATTCACAATACTTCCACCCTTCCCCCGCAAGGCATCTCTTTCCATCCCTCTCTCCCTCTCTCTCTCTCTCTCTCTCCTTTGTCTCCGTTTCTCTTACGACCTCGTTCTCCAGATTAAGGGCAGTGCCAGTAGGGTTGTTTTACTCTGCTCTCCGCTCACTGTTTAAACTGCTTAACCCCAATAATTCACATGCGGTCTCCAAGGTCCGAACCACACCATACATTCAATTCATGTGATTGATTTAGGAAACCTTGGTGGATCGGAGGCATTTTGAGAGAGTATTCTACTGGGATGGGAGTAAAGCTAAGTGTGGGGTTAAACCACGTTATGGATTTTCATTGTATTGATTAGTGATGTGAACACTTGATAACCAATAACCCACACATCTGGTCCTGTAAGATATGGGACTGCAGTAACAGCGAGAGCACATCTGCCTGCTAAAAACAGCAGGACAAAGACAACACAACCAGTTTGAAATGAGCCTTTTTTTTTTTCTCCACCTCAATATAAAATATAAAAGCAATCTTCTCCAGCTCTGCATGGCAAGGTTAAGACATGCTACTGTATTTGATGGTGTTTGCTGAGCAGACACTCTGAGATCAAGACGTACAACCGAAGAGCTGTCTCTCCTTGAAAAGACTGTTCATTGTTCACTGCTTACAAGGCAGCTATTGTAAGGGTCATTCCAACCACACTCCTATGAGATTGTATTGCTATTTACAATGCAGTTAACTCATTTCTTTCAATCTGAATATTAGCAAGCAGGCGGTAGAGGTAAGAGATGGGGACGGGCTTGCCTTGCTGAGGAAGGTCCTGTCTGATGCTCATCAGTGCCTTTGGAGATCCATGTAACAAGGAACATTCCCAAACTGCCTGTCCCCGCCGCCACCCTAATTTCATATTCCATGAAACAATGAAAGCTGTCTTCAATACAAAATCTCATTTGGCAACTGACAGACACTTTGATATTTTGGACCATAGCCCCAAGCCCCTCAAACAAACAGCTTTGCTCGCAAATCATCAGACAACAGGAAAGGTTTTGCGATGTGAACGCTAATTAAGGCTCTTTATGCGACATATTCCTTATTTTGACAAGGAACACAATTTCAGTTCTGTTTAAGCAAAAGCCAAAGTCTGTGCTAAGCTTTGTGAAACAACATAAGGTGTAGGGTAGAGGTTACCCAGCATACGGGCAGCAGAGTTATGGAGCCTATTCTGTGTAATGCATCTTCTGGGACATTGTATCTAATGAGCTGATGGAGCTTTATGTGCTTCTGCATTTGGGCAGCCACCTCAATTTGGAGGCGATATGCCCCAGGGAAATGTGATGGTGACGCAATTCATTATCAATATTACAGACTCCAGGGGGACTGCTTCCAGTAAGGCAGCAAGTAATAATAACCCAGAACTCGCTTACAAGGACTGGCAGCGGGTTTTTAGATTGCTGTGACTAAAAGCATATAACAGTAGTATTTAATCTGGTACCAAATCCAGCATATTAAGGAGATTTAGAAGATGCGTTGAAAGAGTACTGTAGTTACTCAAGGAGAGGGCTGTTTGCGACCGGGCCTCGTTAGTGAAAGAAACAAAGCACTCCAGGAGTTTTCTGTTTACACAACAAATAATTTATGGGAAAGAACATTAAACACTGAATTCCGAGAATTCCTCTGTCTCTGCTGAAGCAATACAGTGCAATCTGAAACAGAGCTGTGGTTCCGTTTTGGGGTTTGAATGAATGCAAGATTCCACAAATATTCGCTCTGTAGCGCTGAACACGCAAACGTCAAGGAAACGCTCAGCATTAATGCTACCTTAAGGTTTCTAGGCTATGTAAAACTGTAAGAGAGAAAGTTTTACAAGTTTCAAATAATCTCTCATGTTGTACTGCAACCTTGATGGTCCCTACAGGACTAAAACAAAGACTCCTTACCCTGATAAACACGTTTCCAATTAACAAGCTCTCTTTGCCAATGGAAAGCAACATGTCCTAGCAGACATCAGGGAGTTTTATAGCATTCAGGAAACCGAGTAAGCTGTCCTTAGACGACACAGATTCAGCAGGCAAACACGAAAGGGCAGCTGCCTTCCCTATAAAATAATGCATTATACTAAGTTGGCAGGGTCATAAAAAAACCCTATTGTCCTGCTAATAGCTAACAGTTCCTTGTCCACCATTTCTCTCCACGATAGTGGATTTGCTATAGCCTTTTTTTTCTGTGCACAAATATCTCCATTTGTATCATGTACAGCATGTGGCCGTGATTAGACTTTAAGATCCACCACTTTCTGTCATTTCTAATGGGTTCATACCGTGCACCAACCAAGCCTTACAGCACATTCATACAAGATCTTAAATAAATGTGATCGCACACTGAAGATCTTACTCCATACATTGGGCTTGATACAGTAAAATACCCCCAAATGAATGTAAAAGCTATGGTTTTGATACTGGTATTCTAGTAGTCTTACACATCTGATACAGCACTTTATCACCAGAACAACTGGGCATCAAGTGAAATAATCCCATTACATCATAGAGACCTAACGAACACAACAGGGTATTAAACACTGAGGCATGAGATAGCCTGCCACCATTGCCGTGGATTACATCATAGAATTATAGAGCGATGAGTCACAATAGGGAGTGTTGCTCCTCCTCCTCCTCCCTATAGAGAAGGGGTGGGGCTCCTCCACACAAGACCAGGCCAAGTCTTCTTCATTCAGCAGACTTCCGCTTCAATGGAAGAGACCCTTTTTCGGGTTTGGGGGTAAGCTCCTTTCAGCACGACAATCACAGTTCCCTCCTTCTTTTTTTTTTTTTTCTCAGGCGCACTATGGGAGCGCTTTAAGAGCTTACACAATGCAAATAAGGCCTTCTACCGTTCACAAAGCGATTAATATGCAAAGACAGCCCAACCAAAAAAAAAAAAAGAGCAAGCAATACAGTGATAAAGCACAACACTTGAAAATAACGCTGCAGTTGAGCACCACAGAGTATCAGCAATCGTTTTAACAATTAGGATAACAGCCCTCTGTGAACGATAACATTGCATCTTGTGTTCAAACGCTCTCCAAACATCAGTGTTTTGGAAACAGGAATGATTGAAAAATAAAGTAGACTTAAATAAAATAAATAAAAATGTTGCAGTGCTATTAAAAAAAAGTTTAGACAGTGAAGTTTAAGCCATATGGAGCACACAGAGAAATCTGCTGCATTATAAATTCATAGTTGGCTATTGGCTTGCTTTTTGTGCATTATTAATGAACAACATTAAGCTTGCAAAATCCAAAGTGACTCATTCCAGAAAACACATATGCTACAACATTACAAGGAGGCTGTTTTCCAACAGCCCCCATTTTAGTGATCATGCACCTCGTTTTAAACATGTGCATCCTTGATAGGCAGACAACAGAGCTTGTATTAACAACACTAAAGCCATCTGAAGGTGTCATCCAGCTCTTTCATTAGTAGAAACTGTAATGACTGTACCAGAAATGTCTTGCCTTGCTTTGTTAAACAACTTTTAATTGTGCCAAAGACCCTGCTATCTTCAATTAGCCTTGCGTTAATTTTAAAGCCCCTTCATAATCACGTTCCATACTGCCTAGAATTCATAGAAGTATTTACAGCATGTTGTTACAAACCAAAAGTACTGTTATGTATACATATAAGAACATAAGAAAGTTTACAAACGAGAGGAGGTCATTCAGCCCATCTTGCTCGTTTGGTTGTTAGTAGCTTATTGATCCCAGCATGTATTATTATTTGTTAATTTAGCAGACACCTTTATCCAAGGCAACTTACAGAGACTAGGGTGTGTGAACTATGCATCAGCTGCAGAGTCACTTACAATTACGTCTCACCCGAAAGACGGAGCACAAGGAGGTGAAGTGACTTGCTCAAGGTCACACAATGAGGTCGCTGAGGTGGGATTTGAACTGGGGACCTCCTGGTTACAAGTCCTTTTCTTTAAACCACTGGACCACACAGCCTCAGTTATAAAAGCTAAACAATAACTCTGAAATACTTTCCAAAACAACAGCTCCGTCTGTCTCATTATGTTGTAAACTGTAGCTGAGTTTGATAAGCAGGGGGCTGTGTGTATTTTCCATTCCAAGGAATTGTCCAGAGGTTCTCAATATTCAAGAGTACAGCATCTTCAGAGCTGGAGGGGAGTAAGACAGCCTGCCAGGGATTGAGCTATGTTTAATTAAGTAAGCAGTGCTTTTAAAATCATCATTGTTTTAATGCAACCTTACCCAAGACAGGCAGTAAGTGTTCAAGGAAAGCAATTCAGTGATACCTAAGATCAGCAAAGGCATGCCTTAAGTAAGACCTGGAATTAAAGCACGCGATCCACAATGTGAGTGTTACGCATCCTGTCTAAGACAGGGCATTACTTTGCATCTGTTACCAATTAAACATTCTCATTTAGCTTTCTTATCTATGCGAAAAAAGGTACTTAAATATTATATACAAAGCCAGTAGAAACACATGTTCTTTAGGAAGAGCACAAAGCTAAACATAAACAGCCATCTGACTTCACTAGCATTCCATTTCAATTCGTTCACTGAACTATCTTTCAAAGTTAAAAAAAAAAACCTCCATTCATTACAATAGAATCTTCTAGAACGTTCTAGAATTGTGCAGCGCGTAGAGTAACGCTTGCTTGTCTGTTTTTAGAAGTCTTCCATGTTTGGACTCATTTCTCCACTGTTTGCAGTGTACTCAGAAGCCAATCAGAGAAAATGCCTCTTATCAGTAGAGATTATTGTTCTGCCCTGACCTTAACTGCACTCCAATCCTGTGAGCTTTAATTAAAACGACACTGTCAATCAGCAGTCAGTGTGCCGCCCCTTGCATCACCCTGCGTCTGTTCTGCAGGTGAATCAGCTTGTCCCATCATACTCACAGCTACACTGCTATACATATATATATTGATATCTTGGGTTTTGTTGTAGCATTACTATTTAGTCTTTCTTCGCTAGACATTCAAATACCAAAGTTAGTTTAAAAGCATATTATTAGCAAAAACCCATTCTTATAAATGTAGCTTCCTTCTCTAAAAGTGCAGAAAAAAACAGCATTTAGTACACAGTACACTGGAGACAAATTATAAGGCTTTCTCCAAAAATGGTAGATTTAAAAACTAGTTCAAACAGCTGTAGGACTGCACTTTACAGTAAGTGCTATGCAGTTTAGCAGGACTAGAACACCTTACTTTAAATCATACAGCTTGCTGAAAAGTCTGCACCCATGAGCTGTTTCAAGTTACTGCACTTTCACTAAACTGTACGGATATGGTCTCCACTACAAAAAAAAACCTAGCTCCCTTTATCCTGTCTTTCACCCTACAGAAGTTTGGTTCTAGTTCTAGAATGTGCAGCTGTGAATGGTAAAATGAACACGCATAGCACAGCTGTCTTGTGGGAAAAAGACTGTTACCCAGAAAGGCCTTTCTGTGCTGGGGCATGTGGCCCACATGACATGTGCAAGTAAATGCCTTACCAAATATACATAACCAGATATATGAAAAACACAGAGAAGAATGCAAAAATAAGTAGGCAATTTTGGGTGCATTTTCTCCAGAACTGCTCCATGTGAGAAAGTGACTGAGTTATGCAAATGAGAGAGAAACAGCATGAAACTCCAGCCATTTGGCTAAAACTGTCACACAAGCATCAAAAGGCATGCCTTCTAATGAACAGCTGCAACAGAGGCAGCCGTCCAAACCCTGAACTGGGAAAGTCACATTGCAATCAACAGCTCCTGTTTCTTCCACATCGCTAATAATACCCGTTACAGCAGCAACTCAGCGCGCAGGAATACAGCTCAGCAAACACGGTTAGTATAGGATTGTACTACTGTATCAAGTGCAGGAATGGCTGTCAACGTTTGTTAAAGAAAAACAGAAAACTACATCTCTGGCTTCCCACTTCCCTGGCGTTGTAAACAAGCGAACGACTGTCAAACAAAGGGCTTAACAACGTGTTTGCCCAGGTTTATGCTGTTAACTCCACTCTGTGAATGGCTCTCTCGACAAGCTCTCTTTAAATTACAGAGCATGTGTCACAATGCCAGTGAGGACATGCACACACACACACACACACACACACACACACACACTGTGTGTATGAATGCCTGTGTTTCTGTAGCAGGTCCAGGATTCTACACTGGGTTTGTTCTGTTAGCTTTCAAGCACGACCACATCGATCCCTCATTCGAGATCCTCTGTAAGGCATTGCCTTGCTTTTGGTGGTTGTTAAAAAAAATTTTTTTAAAAAATAAATAAATAAATAATTCCAGGACAGTGCAGTCAGCCTGTTGATAACAAGCCAGCTCCCAGCTTACAATTGTGAGGCTTCCTATTGAGAAAGTAGCCATGCTAATTTAATAGAGGGGAGTTTTTTAGCACTCCTGCTGGATGTGAAGATGGAAAGTTTCATTGAACCTGCAGTATTAATTTACGCTGGTATGCATCCTTCTTGTTATGTTTTGATCGACACCGGTCTATTTTTTTGCAAACGTCCACGCCCCCAACACTCGCTTGCCAGAAACTCTTGTTTCACTAACTAGCAGAAGCAGCAGTTTCTACTCCACTTACAGATCTTTCAACCCTACTGCACGGGTTCAAGCTCATACGCAAGCGCTTTGATAATAAACATGTACGTTTTTATACAGGTATGACGTAATACATATACAATACACAAACATGTATTTATACAGATAGTTATTAATAAATAAAAAAAAGACTTAATGCAGAAATTGCGTTATATGTATAATTTGCATGCAAGGATATCATCCACCGTGCTATGAAAACTACATGTTTTTGTTGTAGTGCCAATTACATGCTTTTATAACCCGTGATATACAGCAAAAGCCTACTTTAAAAGTTATAGTTAGGATTCTCTTAAGTCTAGAATTTAGAACGGTCCCTTGGAATAAAAACTAACGGATTGATCCCGCCCAAGCTCGGCGCTCTCTGATTGGACAGCACTATTTCATCGCGTGAGTGGTGCAGCAGATGGAAGCGCTATTCTATTTAACAAGAAACAAAGGTATGCACTCTCTACTGCGCCGATATACACTATATGCACACTATCTCCGCTAGGCTGTGTATTTGATTTTTAATGTAATACATAAGTTAGTATGTATGTTCACAATGATATATATTAATCTATTAATTGCGTCCTCAACAATCATTTTCCATTAAGCCTGGCTAATGACAGAGATTGCAAAAGGCTTTTTAAAAAAAAAATACAATACTGTACTTTAAGCCGGCACAAAGGCTGGCTACCTGACAAATGAAATATGCAAATACAAATGCACCTTTTAAATCTATATATATATATATATATATATATATATATATATATATATATATATATATATATATATATATATATATATGATACAAGATAAAGACGCTGAAATTAAATGTGCCATTTGAATATAGCCGATCTATGAAAAACGAGTATACGATTCCTATCCAGACAGTGCGCATGCAGTATGATGCCTAATAATCGACTAGATTTTTTGGTTATAAAATAGTTCATGAATATAAACTCACATCTGCTGTGATTAGCTGTTCTTAATTTTGCAAAACCTAAAAACCTAAGAAAGCAAATGGTTATGAAGACTGTCATATATAGCTTGCTCATTGCAGCCAAATCCTTCTTAACACAGCGCATCTCTCGTTTGCAATCAATGCTTTTCTTTGGCTCTGTTGAAGTTGGAGCTTGTTTTACAGGAGAAGAGCTTCTACACACACACACAAAAAAACACACCTTAATAAATAAGACTTCAAACGCATATGTGTGAAACTACAAAAAAAAAAAAGCAGAAACGGAGACTCAAAAGAGCGCTACTGAAGGTTTAGCATGGCAGAGACCCAGCAATGAGCAATGCAATGGTCTGTTCAAATGTGCTGACATTATTATATGCGATTAACGTTTTCATAGATCCTTAGAATATATTCCTGGTACAACTGGATGGCCCCAGTTTGGGAAAAAAAAAATCCGGGTCACATAAAACACAACATAACACATACTTTGTAATTAAAAGCTGCAACCGCGTTCTACTTGCAAATAAACACTACTAGACAATATTAAAAAATATATATAAATTTATAAAGCTTACCTGCAATGCCAATGAGAAGCAATCCCCAGATGAGATCCTTGGTTTCAAGCATTGCAACCGTTAGATAAGTGATGTTTCTTGCCTTTAAAGGTATTTTCCTGGAAGGATATGTGCTGATGTATTTTTTGTTCTTCAATTTCGATTTTTTCTAAATGTTTTTGTAGGTTACTTCTAGCTGTAGGTTGCTTTGTCGATGCGCTCGCACGCTGCTCAGAGAATGAGTGACAAGAACCAGCCTCAGCACACGCAACGAGAATTAATCCGCCTTGGTAAAATCACTGCCTCTCACTTCCAGGAGGTGCGGGGTATACCTCCACATGCTGGAGGACAAATAGTGCGCTGAGCTCTGTGGAGTTGAGCGGTGAGTTTGCCGCTCCACCGAAGAGGCGGTAGACGGTGCAATCTGAAAAAAGTGGCGTGGATTTTTGTTAGAAAGCGGGATTAGGATTCAAAATACAAACATGCTACTTAAAACACATTGACAAAAAAAAAAGTGAATGTTACTGTACAATTTGATGTTTTAAGCAACAGTCTCTCCGTTTTCTTGGTTAAAAATGTGCATTATTTTCTTTAAAATAATTGTGAAAAATTAAAATTAAAAAAACATTCTGCAATGTACTGTACCAATGTACAGTTATTTATAGCATCAGTCACGTTTTATTTACCCCTGCATTTGTTACATTACAGAAAATTAAATACACGGTCATACATTAACATTGGTTCATTAAATTAATATAGTTTGTTTTCTGCTAATCATAATAGCAATAATAAAGTACACTTTTTATAAGTTGACTTAGACATACAATTGACATTACAAGTATCCTTAATTGTGCAGGTAATCTCTAAAGTATTGATCAGCATGTTGTTTGCACACTCATAACACACTCATCCACACTCATATCCTGTCCATTCTATCATAAGTAAACTTTATTAAATTCTTTGCACACAGTCCCCATTGCCGATGCTGTTTGAGGCCGTTCAGATATATAAAGTAGTGCCCATTTAACAAAATCAAACTTTCAGTACCTTCCAGAACTACAGGGTCTGCAAAACACAAGAATGCAATTTCAAAGTTTAAAATTGAAGGAGCAGTTCTTTAATTGGGGGTGTGGAAAGGGTTAACCCTGGCTGGGAGCCATGTACCATGCTCAATTGTTCAAACCAATGGTTTCCAAGGCAACCAGAACAACATCAGCCAAAGTCTATTGTTAAAGCAGCTTCATGGGTTTCCATTCGAGTGGAGCCCCACCAAGACCTATGGTGTGATAATGCCTGCAATTCCATGCTCAGCACAAGTGATGGCTTTGCTCAAAGTTAAGGGTCACTGTTGTGTATACATGGTGTTTCTGGAAGGGGCTGTTACCTGAGCTACCTGGATGAAATCCTCTCCAAATACTTTGGCCCTTAATGGGTCAGGTGAGCCAGCAGCTAAGGGTTAGACCTACATCGATGCATTATTATTATTATTATTATTATTATTATTATTATTATTATTATTATTATTATTATTATTATTATGTAATAGACACAGCACATGACTTTTTATAACTTATATGAGTATAATTAACTCGAAAATGTGTGTCAAATGTGTGTCAAGTCTATCTGCCCTTGTTTGATTTTAGCATCAGTAAACACTTGCAGTATTCTCTAAATAGTGCCTGAATGCATGGTTGCCTTTATAGGTCCCTGAGCCCACATCCTAGAGAGCACCTGAGGAGACCCAATCCAGTGAAGTCAGACGTCTTCGTTTGATATTTTGATATGACACTGGGTAGCTTTCTTGGATACATCATGCTATTATTATGCAGCTGACTTGCACCATTCGTTTCCAAATTACACTAATTGTACGATGACCAAGATCTCGTCTATGTATCTGTGATTCATAAGTGATTCAAACTGATGAAAGCTAAACAGAAAGGATCAGACTTCCCCATGCTACACAATAACGGGTCCTATTTACCACTGTGCTGTAACTGTACGGCATGACTTGTTTATTTGAATTAAAGGCCAAAAAGTATACTATACTCTCCTTGTCTGCTATTACACTAAAATGATATGAATTTAAAATTACAGGTTCCTTAAACTGGTTTATTTAACTCAAATGGCAGGACCTGTTCGACTCAATTGAATCAAATTATTCCAGTTGACATTTACTCAACACAGAATTCAAACGATATTTTGTTTTATGGTTACTCTCCCTTTAACTGGTACTGGAACTCGAATCCCTAAGTTCTTGTGGTTAGAAGTTCACTCATTCATCAGCATTGAAACATGCAAATCCTCGAATGATGCGTCATATCTAAACTTGAAAGATTGAGCTCCTTGACAGAAGGAAGACTCGTTCATTTAAAGGTCTGAAAGCAATCACAATAAAGCTCTGCTATAACACACTGTGAATAAGCTGAAGAGCAGGCATTCAGTCATTCGAAGTGTGGCGTTTCATTTGTTGCTTAGTTGAAAGAGACCATTAAAGAACATATGCACAGTTACCGGTTAAATTCATCTCTTGTACGCTGTGTAGAAGTGTGGCCTTACTCCAACAAAGTAAATACAGGCTAGGGTGTCTGTTTTAATGGTCTGAACATTAGTGGATCTAAATACCAACTGCAATAAACTTAATTGTATTCCTGCTAGTGTTTTACCACATAAGTGATTTACCTAACAAAAATGTAATGGGAAGACATCAGCCAAAGGCTAGGTTATTGAAATATAGGCGCGGTTATTGGGATCTGCAAATGGGCTTAGATTGGCTTAAAGGCAACATGTAGCAGACAGCTAGGAAGGCCAGGCTGAATGTTTGTAAGCTAGTTATGAACTGTTATTAAACAAGTACCCAATATTTGACTAAATGGCAAGTTGTTTTATTATGAAGTTATAACACTATAGTTTCTTATAATAAAATATAATATGTACTGCAGCATGGCTTATTCAAAGCTGGAGTAGAAAGGAGAAGGGGCTCTGCAGTGGTCTTTAAGAAATGCCCTGGACATAGTAAAGAACACAGCGAGTGCCTCATGTTTATGACAAAAGGCTGCCCAGCCCGAAACCCATGTTGATGAAGGTTCATTGTTGCTTCGTCAGATGCAATTGTACCCGACTGGCTAAAACATTAGAGTAATCTGTGTCCAAAGCCCACAATGCGTAGCTCCTGGAACACTGTTTCAGTGGGAACAGGTTTGTCTTGTTCAGTGTTGACAGTTGCTGTAGCATGTTCGTCACATCACGTTTTTTTAACTCACACCCCAATGCATTCTGGTAAGTGTAGTCCTGCTTCTCTTAAAGAAACAAATGAACCCTGAGACAGGTAAAAGGTACCAGAATGCATTGTGATGTAAGTTTAAAAGCCTGAACTGTCCCAAACTCTTCCAGTGAACACAGAGTCATATGGTAACCCCAGTTTAAAGCCTTGGTTGTCGTTCTACCACCTAGTTGGATGGGGAATCTGCAAAAAACCTTTCCTTCTGGGCTTGTATGCTTCCCACACCTGCTAATCTCTCATTCATTTGCTGCGTCTTCTTCTCCTGAAACAGCTTATCCACCCCTGGGAAGAATGACCCTGTGAAACCGATGCTTGTGATGTCATAGCTCAGAATCACAGGCTGTACCGCAATGCAAAATCACAACACCAATTGATCAGGGTTTTAAAGCACTGCTTTACCTGTCAACAAAACCCCACAAGAACACCTTGAGACGGGAAAGCTGAAATGTAAACGCTGTCATCGCTACATCTGTAAAGGCTTGGAAATGGATCACAGCACCATGCCTCAGGCATATTTCAAGTGGGGTTCTGTCTCAGGTTGACTACAAGCTAGAAAGGGAAAAAAGGCAGAATAACGACAGGTAGTTATTCTATAGCTATCGGCAAGGTCTGAGGTCCAGGGCAGCTTTAGTCTCCTCTGTTGAAAAACATGCCAGACGTGCTTTTAGTAACATGGTCCAATGTAGGTGTTTATAAAAGGGCCTTGCATCCAGTGTGACTTTTAACTTCACTTGCATAGCTTCTTTTTGTAATGGGTGGTTAATTGTCCTTTACCTTGGCTTACATGGAGGTCTACAATGAGTTCTCTATTAAGTCAATTTCATAAAAGCGTAACAAATCCAACTGGGGATGCCATTAAAATACCCCCCAAATGACCTGAACCACAGCACAACAACAGGTATCTGGATACAATGGATTTGATCCAAGTAATGCCCAGTGAAATATGATACAGTATCATGGTACTATAATAGATTATCAGTGTGAAAGCACTGGTATGTCAAAATAAGAATTTGCATACAAATCTGTTCATATCAAAAACAACTCTCTATATTTTCAAGGCACTCGTTATTGGCTATTATTGATTTTTACTAAGAGGTTAGCACATATCTGAACTTGGTTAACATGAATTGATTTCCCAGTAATTATTTTTATATAGCTGCCATATTGATCTGCAGCAGTTTCTTTTGGAGTTCTTCAGACCAGACCAATGCTACAGCATGGAATCCCTGCAGTAAATCAGTCCATTAGGTCTTATAATAATATATTAGTGATGATAATGGTGCCATTGCAGTCCAAAGCTAACCTATGGCCTGTATATGAGCACTAAGACATTATTTTAATAAGAATCGCTGCAGTTCTGATGACGGCATTAATAAAACAGTATTCGATTCTGGTGGAATGAACTATCAAAGCGAGCACTTGAGATCAAAGCCGTGAACATTTTAGAAATCATTCAGATACAAATGACAGTTCTGTTACTGGACACTTCACATTTGAGTCTTTCGAACACTATTATGAACTCGTCGTTAACTTCATTTTGGAGACTGTCTGCAGTCGTGCATGTTTCACAAATGCATGGAGTGTAAAACTCTCCATCTGATGAACGATTCAGAAAACAACCATGATCTAAAATCTTTTAATAACAAACACAGCCTGCTGAATTAAAGTCAGACTACAGGGGTCGCTGGTGCGCGGTGAGCCGAGGACACCCTGGCCGACCTAGGCCCTCCCCACCCGGGTGACACTCGGCCAATTGTGCTCCACCCCTTGGGAACTCCCATCCACAGTCGGCAGTGGAATAGCCTGGACTCGAACCGGCAACCTCCAGGCTATAGGGCACATCCTGCACTCCACGCGGAGCGCCATTTACCAGAATTAAAGTCTTACCTTCACAGATTTTATTAGAGCATTTTACAGCACCAGGGAATCACCCTGGATTGCATCAACCACTGACTGCAGTTATCCCAGGATTGCCCCTAAAAAACGTGGATTCTCCAGGGCTGTAAAATGCTCAAATATTATCCTGACAGGGTCAACATAATAGAGTTATAGCGAGCACTATTTGCTAGAGAGGCACAGTCGTCTTTAATTTAGCTCTGATGAAACATGGCACTGCACAGCAAAAGACAGTTGGTGAGATCAAGCTTGTCTCTTGGCACCACGGATTCATCAGTCTGCATTCTCTCAGGGGCAGCGGCTCACACATGGAACTCAAAGCAATGCCCACTGGACACAAGATGCCCTAATGAAGGAAAGCCTGTCTCAGCAGTATGATGAATAACGGTCTTCTGGCAATGATGTGTACACCCATTTCTACTCAACATGAGGAGAGTCAATCGTCAATCAAAATGAACTGTCAGTGGCGTTACTACTAGGGATTTCTTACTGTCCAGGTCATACATCCTGCAAGTCCATGACCAACAACGGCCCCTTCCCCTCCACACACACACACACTCAGATTGCTGTGCCGTCACATTTCTCTAAACTGACTGCAGGGTCTGGACCCGACACTAAAAACATCCCTGCCAGTGTTAATATCCTTCTGTGTTATCTTTAAAGTCTTTGAGGTCGCTAGGCAGTTTGATATTGATACCCTTCAATGTAGTTTGTGTAAAAATATTTTTTTAAGGAGGTTTCACCCCCAAAGCAAAGTGTCTTTAAAAACAAATCTAGTTGCTAACAGTCCAGCCATGCGTAGGTAATGCCCATTTGTTTACACACAACACTGTTAATGCATTTCGTGTCAGCACCTCCTCTGTTTTGGAAGAGAGTGAATATGAGGTAATGAGAGACTGATGGGACACCACCGGAGCTGAAATTTCACCAAGGCCCACCTTCGCTGTGAGGTTTCGGAAGCAGGGCAAAGGTGCCTATCATTAAGTTCCAGTGAAATCTGGGTGAGTCACTTCTTTCATTACTGATGTACCGCTGCACTTTCAAAGCATAGCTGGTGGTGTAGTAAGTGAAATCATTGAAAGGGTTTTGTGAGATACTGGGCATTAATAAAGATCCAATTAACTGAATTCAAAACAAATGAGCAAATGTAGATCTATTAGTCAGACGTTTTTAAAATAGGTTTCATCTTTTCATTTCTAAGAAATACATACCAACATTGATTATCAAGAAAGATGTTGCATAACAGCATTTCATACAGATGACCACAGTGTGCATTGGCTTTCAATAGCTGGATATACTTTATCAATTAACACAAAGGTACAAGGAATTCACATGGAACACATTTCACAGAAGAACCACTGGTGCCCTGTGGGCCCTCTCTCGATAAAAGTATTTTCACTTACTGCATAGCCATTATCAAAACCCTTTGGTGGAGAGTTTGTGCTGGCACCCTCTAGAAAATGGATCTCCTTCTCTGCATGTGTGCTTTCAGTATCACATTGTAACAATAATATTAAACTGCTTCAGTTACCGTCCTGAATGCCAGCATTCAAGAACGCCATATGTGTTTCATAAAAAAAGAAATCCAGCACTGTGTAACATATTGACACATCAGTGCTCCCCATCGTTCTTTTCAAACGGCTCACTTTCTGCCAGATCGCACAGTAACAGATGAAGCTCATATGCTGTATCAACTATTAATATCAGTTAGAGTTTTTTTTTTTAAATTATTATTTGTTTAAATTATTAATAAGTATTTATGTTCAATAAAGAGAGGATTCACAGTGGTTCTAAATGGGAACCACAAAACCGGTGTACATTTACAGTACATGGATTCCTTCTACTACATAAAAATGTACAAGTACCTGCAGCTGAAAGTGGAGCTTGTTACTCGTTTCCTACACATGGTAACATCAATTACCAAGTAATACTGGCAATAATTCACACTCTAGCTACCAAATACTTATTTAGTAATTTCCAGCAATAGTACCTTGTAACTGGAAGCCTTAACCACAATTCCAAAGCTTAAGCACACTGATTATGCTATGCAAATGATTTGAATGGTCTCCACCTTGCAGGATCAGTGTGCTCTTCTGTTATTCCCTAAATAATACTTCCACTGTTCTTGGACTGTGCATGGTTTAGACCTGGTGAATTAAGGTGGGGGGGGGGGGTGGTATCTACCTATGGTTGGGCAGGTATACTTTGGATATTATTAACCTCATACTGACAGTGTGTTTGTCCGAATGGAGTTCCCTGGTTTCACAGCCAGCCGCTGGTATCCAGGATATGAGGGCAGCAGCAATACAAGATACTTGAAAGTTCCAAGTAAATCACACACTGTTATCTGCTTTGTGGGCAACATGAATGACAATGGAAATGCATCGCGTTATGAGAGATGAAGGTCTTGAACTGATAAAAAACAAACATGAAGTAGATAGCTGCGAGCAGAGGCTGGCATCAAAGTGATTAACATGCTAGCGCTTTGTAAACTGCTGCTGTTTCAAGATTGAAACGTAAAGAAATGATACATGGAGTTAAAGGAGGGGGGACAACATTGTGAAGACCCTGTATGTGTAAAATGAATTTGGATGGTAGGCAAGAAAAATCAAGAAAACGCCAAAATAAGGGAAAGACTCCTTTCTGTTGAATAACTTTAAAAATGCATGAATTAGAATATCTAACCCGAATACGTCAAAGCCACAGCTGCATGCATCCTTGTTTACCTAAAGAATTTTCCAATTAGGCCTTTAAATATGAATCACTTTCTTTTTGCAGATAAAGGAAAGCATAAAAAGGAAACATTTAAATTCGAACGAGTATCATCAGGCAGAACGAAAGTGACATTGGATAATAAGACTTCAGCTTCTTTGAAAATAAGCACCTCTGGCAGGGAGCTAATTAAAATAAATCTGAGAGATTGTTATTATTCCTTGCTGGAGAGTTTGGAGGCAGGGAGAGACGGAGGAGAGAAGCGTAGTGTTCGGAACAGAGACGCTCGGTGCCGACAGATCAGCTGTTCAGTGGGCTGTGAAACCAGGACCATCTGACAGCATTCCCAAGTCAATACCCCTGTACATATCCTGAGTGCCAAACAGCCTTGCAGCAACTGTGTCCCCCTCCTCCCCCATTCTGGAGTCACTCCGTCAACCAGGAGACATGTTAGTCGAAAGCAATGTAGAACAGCATGTGCTTTTTAAGCTTGCTTATTTTTTGAGGTTGTTATCATTTTCTCTAATTCTGTCGTTCCCAGTCTGTGGGCCCCTCTCTGGAAAGACTACCTAGGATAGAACATTCCTCATTCCATTCAAATCGTGTGACAGAATGGCAACTTAACTAATCCCACTGTTCAGTGCTAGGCAGTTCGAATCCTCCAGACCAGCTCAAAGCAGGTTGAAAGCCAGGTAAAGATATACACCTGTGGCCAAATGTTTTGCATCACTTAGCATTTTAGTATTGAGACGTCATTGAAAAAAAAATATATATATATATATATATATATATATATATATATATATATATATATATATATATATATATATATATATATATATGAACATCATTTAGATCTTTTATTTAACATCATGTAATCAAAGGAACTACAACATGATACAGAAGTCTACTGGACGCCATAATAGCAGTACAGCATTTCATGTTAGATTTCTAAATGTCATTTTCTTTCCCCATTTTTGTCAGTTTTGGGCCATAGCTGAAGCTATAAATAAAAATGATAAGTTAATATTGGAGAATCGGAACAGGACCACTCTTAGTGACTGCCTGCATCATAGGGATAGGTGGAACAGATACAGCTGAAGATCCTTTAATAAAACGATGTTTACTTGTTCAGAGCAAACCTTCTTAAAGCCACAACACTACTTTGGATAAGGAGCTGATTACCCATGTGACGATTGCACAAGCACTTCTGTGTTCCAAACAGAACCCTGGTAACCTGTACAGAACATGATGTGCTCTGATGTTCTGTTGTCATAGAGACA
Source organism: Acipenser oxyrinchus oxyrinchus (assembly GCA_030684275.1). Lineage (NCBI taxonomy): Eukaryota > Metazoa > Chordata > Actinopteri > Acipenseriformes > Acipenseridae > Acipenser > Acipenser oxyrinchus. Next base: position 606,652 of record JAGXEW010000076.1, on the reverse strand, counting down.
CTGTGCCTGGTGTCCCTGGCCCTTACAGCACAGTGCTCCCCATTACTAAGAAAAGGTTACTATTGCAGGAGGGTTCGGGTTGGGAAAGTCATATTACCAATTCTACATTAGTAATTACCTGAACAAACAGATTTTACTCTCTAATTAGTTTAGATAATAGAGGGCCCACTGTAAAAGCACATAAAACAAGCTGCGGCTGTATTATAAAACATTACAACATATCCTTTCAAGAACAGCCGGAATAACAGGACTGCAGGTAATCACCGCGCAAAACTATCCCAAAAAATAGGTGCTTGTCAGTGTTCGTGTTGTGGGGTGCTTTAACCTAAAACCTCAAACTCTAATTATAGATCAACCTCAGCTGGTAGAAGCATCATTATTATCTACTTGTGCTTCACAATATCAGCCCAGAGGAGCAGATTGTCTGAGTTTACGCAATGAAAATGTTCCATGCGCACACCAGCTTTGTTCTACATCTGTGACTTTACAGGTCGTTCATGCTGAAATTACAGCAGCTTCTGTCATTTAAAGCACTGCCACCAGTGTGTTTAAATAACTGCTGGTCGTATTTGCACAGTGGAGAAAACAATGTCAAGGATACAAGGTCCAACCTTTTCTCCCGTAATACTGATGCTATTAAATAATGTGTGTATATTTTAGAACTCATATAGAGTTAATCTGGATTCACTGTTAATAAATATCGCAACGCATTGAATCCATAACGTCTGGATGACATTTTACTGTTGGGTCGTGGGACTTTTTTTTTTCATTTTGAAACTTAAATGAAGCATCTCTATATGGTATCACATAAAAAAAAAATAGAAAACAGAGGGAAATACATGCAGTTTGAGCTTGAAGCACAAATCAAGATTGTAGCTCCTGTTCATCTTACCATGAAATCGAGTGCATCTCTGAGAGATTCCCTGAAAGACTTGAAAGTCTGTAGGGAGCAATCTTCCACAGATATTTCATGGATCATCAAAGCCTTTACTTGCCCTCCCAAAACATAAATCAACGCATGTTCTCAGTATTTAGCATTGAAGACACCAAGTAAGTACACAAGTGATCCATGACAAGGACTGCCTAATTAGTAGCACAGCAGTTCTATAACTCTGAAAAGACATAAAACAATAAAACAAAAATGTGATCACTTACCTGTTTGTGCATCCACTTTGTACACCATCGTCATTGTTGTCTGTCTGTCATATATGCTTAGATCCACAATTGTGTTCCCCCAAAAAGACCTCTGTCAACTCCAACTTTCTTAATCATGGTCGGCATTAGTAACTGTTTAGTTCAATACAAAGGAGTATGCTAGTTTAGAGTTGAGGTTTATATAAAGCCACTGCTGTGGTGTGTAAACATAATAAATACAGCAGTGATGAAATGCACCTCATTAATAAAGCATGCTGATATAGAATAGACTATTTACAGTTGGGCTGTGATCAAGCAGCATCATGCTGCTTCAGTTTGCGCTGATTTGTTTCAATGTCAGTGTGACTGTACTTCAGTTTCTTTTACATGGTGATTAGTAGTTTTTTTTTTTAACTGCAATGCATTTCAAGTTAAAGATGCATTTTTATTAATGTTTCATGAATGAAGTAGCATACTATTCCTGTGGGGGTGGGGGCGCAGTTAAAAGTAATTAACAAGACAGGAGGAAGGAGGCAATACATACAAAGCAATAGAACGGCATCTTTAACTGGCCTATTTGTGCAGTGGTTATAGTGCCTGTTGGGAAGCACTCAGAACAGAGCCTGTGATTAAGACTAAGAGCTAGCAAATACCAGCAGCCTTAAAGAAAAACAAACAGATTGACAACTAGAATATCTTTTACATTTATTTATTTTAGGTCAGATTCCCGAGAGTGGTATTATTTTCCTTATCTGCGCGACAGCAACGCAGACAAGGGGAGCCATGCACTCCCTCTCACAGCTGCAACCTGTCAGTCCCTTGTTATGGTTCAGAGGAGGGAGCGCAGACATTAAACCCACTCCAGATGTCTCGGGTTCTGGGTGTCCTTTCCTCTGGGGTCTGCTCCATCACCGCGGAGAACAACCCCAAGCCAGGTCAATAGAGATCAACAGAAACATGCATGACTCACGTTACTGAGTGAGCCACGCTGGCCCTGGAGAGTTCCGCATTGATGCAGTTTATGAGAGGAGCTGAAAAATGCATGAGTGTGAAACGCTCTGTAAGGTTTCACAAAAGTCTTACAAGAGAAGAAATCATGGGAGCGAGGAGAAGCTGTTTAGCCATCAGAGGCTAGCAAATTCTTAGAACCAAGGCAGTTTTTCAATAGCTGCTTGTTTTTTTTTTTACGACTGTGATCCATCTGCTAAAATGTATGAATTATTTGTTTTACCTGCTTTACCATTTCAATTTTTTTTCAACTTCAGTTGTACAGCTGTGGCCACTGTAGTCTTTGTTTAACACAAGCTGCGCTTGAGTTAAACAAAGTGGGGGAACCCCCTGTTCTGCCCTGTTAAAATATCGGTCAATCTCCCTATTTAAACCCCAAGCCACACCCTTATTCTCTGTCTTGCTTTTTATTTTGGTCTTGGGTACAGACCAAAGCTTCAACTTTTATATAACTTAGACAATAAAGCAAACCCCAGTGGGCCGTGAGTATTTGCTACTTTCGGTTTCCAGGCTCAGAAGTCAAACCACATTATTTAACTTGCTTAACTAAAACTCTTTAAGAAAAAAAAAACTGAATTGATAAAATAGATACCCGCGTCACCTTCTCAAAACGGTAAACGTGGTATTTTATAGTGAATGGTAGTGCATGGCAAATAAAATGCATGGATTTTTATTATGCAAGCTATATCCACTTCAACCCCCTCCTTCACACACACACACATATAGAAATGTGGATTTATGTTAGGGTCCTGTTGCCTCACATCTATTCACATATACGGTATTAGTGTCACATTGTAGGACGCTGCTGTCATGCAGATGGAACATCCCTGCCAATGTATTCCTGGTTAAGTCTTTTAAACTAATAAGACTCTTCATTTTTTCAGACAGAGAACAATCCAACCACCTGGTGTCTTAGTTTCCTTCTGTCTGAATGGGAGCCTGCAGCCCCTTTCCTGAAAAGGTCATCTGAAACATGTACTCACGCACTTACTGCGTACAGGGCCACCTCCAGAAATCAAATTAAGACAGTGCCTGAAAGTCTCATTAGAGTCTAAAATAACATCAGGGAGTTCAAACGACAGCCTGAGTCATCTTGGCATCAAATCAAACCCTGGATAAATGATACTTAAAGGGTATATTGCTACAAATGGCATTTTAATCTGTACCACACAGCAGGTGGGACCAAGAAAGTGGATCAAACAACAGTGACTCTTCCAGCACAGATCCCTCCAACCCGCAGTCTATGAGAAGATCCCATGTTGGATCTCACCATTTCTAAGCCCTCCAACAGCTTAGCTGCTGAACTGCATCTGACACCAGCTCCGTGCTGTGGGTGTAACCATGACTGGGTTTATTTTAATGATCTAAACCAGCTGTAAGAATAGAGGCAACGGAACTAATCTGCAACGCTGCAACACTGATGTAGTATCTGAGGAACCAAAGTCATTCTGAACTGCTACTAGAGGCTTCCAGTCTCTGTTTATGGCAAATTGTAATGTTATTATGTGAGTGTGAGTCATTTTATTTGACATGTTGGAATAAGTAATACATGTCAGGAAATGACCATGCGCACTACCTTATGAGAAACACACATTTGCACCAGTCGTCTAAACAGTGGTGGAGCTACTGTAAATCCTGCCACCATTTAACTATAGCACTGGGATTCCCCATATTACAATGGAAATAAGATGGGAACAGATCTGCAACAGAGTTTTAGAGTGGTGCTATTTAGATTTGCTACAGTTTAGATCATTCAAATAGACCCCGATATCTAATAGACTGGTGCTTCTCTTATAAACGTTTATCATAGTAAATGAAGCATCGTGAAAGCATGGTACAGTAGAGGTATGGTAAAGCATGTTAAAAAAAAACACACACAGCAAACCATGGCAAACTAAGGTCAATGCATCGTATAGCCATGGGAAACACATGGGAATACTGTAAGATCATGGTGCATACTTACTGTGGTAAACATTTCTAAGGCTTGTCATTCTGTCTAGTGTAAATATAGTATATAAGTATTTGGTCTGTGGAAAAATTCCAAAATGCCATCTTGGAAAAGCCCACAGCTGTAGAGTCACTGATGCTATTGGAAGCCCAGTCTACCCTCTAGCCACTGATTGCCTGCTGCTGATTATAACAGCAAGCTATTTGATTGGCAGTGAAGAGTTAGCTGCAATGTGCCCATAGGGAAACTCGCATGCCTTTCTGCTGAGGACAGCCAGGCACCTGCCACGCACAATTGAAAACCAACAGCCTTGATGGGTCTCTTGAACAGCACACAGCTCATTGCAATGGATGCTGCCAGGAAGTGTGATGGAGAGGGTCAATGCAATGGGGCACAAGAATGCTGACTACACACAGCATGCCGGTTCCATTGAAACCAGTGTAAATGTGGGCGTGGCTGGTAATACAATTTCCTCTGTACAAGGTCCCTGGCTGTACTCTGCACATGTATAACCTGGACACGCTGCATCTGCCAAATACTGAGCGTGGTTGTGGAGAGGCTGTGATAACAGAGACCCAGTCTGTTTTTCTTCATGTTAAAATCCGGCGTTTCCCCTCAAGAGCTATTGACTCTGGTAACTCTCCTGACTGATATCGCTTCCTTCTCACGTGTGGACACATGCTGAAAATGCAACACTGAATAAATAAATACCATCAATTATAATAAACCTTAACAGAAACACGCTGCTTGCTATAACCCTTCCAGAATTTCTGCTGGAAGGAGGATTTCAGTTTTTTTTTTTTCAATATCTATATGTTCTTTCTGCGGTGTTTAAAAAGAAAACAGTTTTCAAAACCTGCGTACATAACATTTTAAGACCCTATCCTAAAAGATTCCGTGTAGAATAATTATTTGGAGCTCTCCATTTATTTCTGCAGTGTACACCAAATTGACATTGGGATTTAATCTTCTAGATTTCCACTGTGTGCCAGACAAAAAATATATTGCCTATTCTCTCTAAAGACAATATATTATGCTGTTTATATTCAACTGAGGCGCTGTTTTGCATTACCTGTGCTTGTCTATCCCAGATCAAATTTTCCAAAGTAGCTAGTTTGTATTCCAGTGGCCATAGTGTTTATTCTGGATCCGCATGACAGATTTAAGATCTCCCATCTGTCTTTGTTCTTTTATTTAATCCCTTATGGCGTCCATTTAGAATGGGTGTTGAAAGGTATCTTTGAGAGAGAATGTAAAAGTTTGGATTATGTCCCAATTAATCTGGTGTCTGTAGATTTATGAGAAAGAGCGCACTAGACACATCAATTTAGTAATTGATTGGTTTCCTGTGAAGCCAAAAAAAAAGATGTTGTCAGCATGCAATATTACTCTAGCTGATTAATTCATGTTTTATGTGTTAACTAGTGGAGGGATGGGCTATACACCTGCATGTTAGACAAGAGAAGAGGTCTGCAACATATAACACACTTTTTTAGGACTGCTATTTATTAGCCTTTTCGGTTCCAGCTATTACGCAGGACCATGGCATGGCACTGTGTTGCCATCTGTGCAGAAGATCCAACTTGGCCAGATCTCTTGTACTTCAATATCATCCCATATCAATTTGCCCATATCAAGTAAACCCAGGCTGCATTGCAGTGTGTCACTTGTCTTTTGTTATCCAAACATTAGTTCATTTTATACTGGAGTTAGAACAGAGCAAACTAAAACACAAGAACATCCTGCTGGATAACAGCAATAACCCTAACCCTAACCCTAACACTTCCTTAGGAGTCTAGACCCTAAGAGTACATGCCTGAGTCTTATGGGAGTAACATGTGGTGCCTGGAACTGGACTGCACAGTTAAAAAAATTAATTACAAAAGACTCTATTGTAATGCCAAAGGTCTGTGATATGCAATGCATATGCCTTTATAATTACAGTGTTTTGGCAGTGCTGTGGGTTCTCTTACTGCATCTACCAATAACAAATACCCTTTGCGGGTGTGCGTGTTGGAAGGACGGGTGTGTGGGGCTCTTTAAGTGGCGGCTTCTCGGAAAACTTAGAAAAACAAGCTTCAGAAAAGCAGACGGTTAAGGCAGCGTGGACATTTGTTTCCAATTTCACTGGTGCAAGAGACTGTAAGTAACAGTGCATGACATTTTAATGAAAAACACTGCTCTGGTTGCTGGGCCTGTAAGCTATGCTTATAAAATTCTAGATTCTGTTTTTATTCAACTCATCTTTCAACTTGTTTTTCACAACTTGATGGAATTTTTAAAATTTTTAATGATAACCGTTAACTGGTTTGTGGAGCTTTCTCTTTTTGTTGTTGACATTTTCTGTGCAGAAATATTCACAGCTTTATAAAAAAAAAGATTTCTCTTAGGAAGCCATACAGCTAACTAACTTACCTCCCTTTGGAACTACAAATTGCTGTATTCATAAGCATCAGTGTGCCAAGTCGTCCTATGCATTTACTGGGCAACTGATGGTTTAAGCTGTTTTAAGTTGGATTTCGGTTCAATGTTAAATGGGGAACTGCACTTAAACCTGACCTC